>VZTF01005238.1:1682159-1746209 GCA_013397755.1 Cnemophilus loriae
TGGCGGCGGCGCTTCCTGCGGGGCGGCGCGGGGCCGCTGCCCTGGAGCGCCTACTTGAGCGGCCGCCACCCCGGCTTCGGGCCGCTGGGCGCGGCGCTGCGCGCCAACCTGGCGGCGCAGTGGTGGGACTCGGCGCTGCCCCTGCGGGAGCAGGTGTTCCCCGTGGACGCCCCGCTTCACGGCCCGCCCGGCGCTCCGCGGGACGCGCAGGGGCTGCGGCTGCTGCACCCGGAGACGCTGCGCGGAGCCCTCCAGGGCTGCGGGCAGAACCCGAGCGGCCCGGCCCTGGAAGAAGTGCTGGGGGCCGCGGGGGTGCTGCGGGAGAGCCTCCTGCCCGGTAGGTCCCGGGCGGCTCCGCACAGCCTGCAGCCTGCGCACGAGTTTCTTGCTGGGAGCGAAGCAGCTGCGTTTAAGGGATTTTTCCAGCTGCCTTGGTGCGCCGGGAATGTTCCTTTTGTAGGCTGTGAATCTGTGTGCTTTTCAAGGACCTGACCAGCACAGGTGGACAGCGGATGTGCTGCTTGTAATTTGGGGAAAAGCACTGATGCCCATTAAAATCAATGTGCCCAGAGGAACCAGCCTGCTGAGCCAATCTCTGCAAAGCATCAATGCTACTAAAGATAGTGGGACTGCATGTACAAACAGCACGTGTATAATATGTGCTTCATTTGTTCTTGGTATAGTTAAAACATCAAAAACTTTCCTGTGGCCACTAAAATCAGGGCTTTGTCTTTCGTAGGTGTTCTGGCGCAATATGTCAGCTGCTTAGAGCTGGTGAACAAAAGACTGCCCTGTGGCCTTGCTCAAATTGGAGTGTGCTTTCATTCTGTTCCAGAAAGTGAACATTCTGCTCCAGAAAGTGAACAACACAACAAAAACCTTACAAGGTAGAGTAATAGAGGAGTTAATCCCTTATCATACCTAAACCAACTGTTTCACTTTTGGATTATTTTTGAATGCTGTTTCTTGCTTTTCCCCTGTTATTTCCGAAGGTGTTAACTTGCTGCCCTTGCTGTTGTTTAAAGAATAGGCGAGAGGACCACGTCTTTGCTTGCATGGTTTAGTTCTCCCAGAACTGCAGGACAGTGGCTCGATTACTGGCTACGCCAGAGGCTCCAGTGGTGGAGAAAGGTAACAGCAGCATATCCATGGGGAATCTCGGCCTGCTCCTTTATGTCTCAGAGGGGGAATAGTCACCCTGGTTGGTTTTATGGCCTTACATTGCTGGCCTGTTCTAGGCACAGAAATAGGTGTATTTCTTGTGGAAGTTGAAAAGCTACTGAAGTTGGTGACAAACCTGATAAGCAGTTTATAACGTGACTTGCAGCAAGGCAAATGTTTTGTGTTTGTCAGTGATGTGAGATGAAAATGCCATGAAACAACCAAGAGATTTGGGCTGTAACTTACAAGAGCCTTTTGTTGAAAATCACAGTCTTCAGTTTGCATTGCAGACTTGGTTTTCGTAGTTAATATGGCATTCACAGTAGTGATCACCTCTTACACCTGTTATTTTCAGTTTGCTGTGGGCCCATCTAAATTCGGCAGCAGTGACTTTCAGGATGAAGATGGCAGAAAAGGATTTAAGTTACATTACAGCTTTCCTTGGGGGACAGAAACAATAGAAACACTGAAGAACCTTGGTGATACTGAACTGTTACAGCTGTATCCAGGAGAGAGATTACAATTACTTGTAAGCTTTACTGTATTAAGCATCTTTCCCGGTAAAGATGGTAATGTGTGAGAGAAATGGTTTCTTTGCTGATCCAGTTGCTTAGCCTGTGGCTGGCTTTATATTCATTTGCTGCAAAAATAGTACAGTTGATACTCTGCAGTCAGACCTTCACTTTCAAAAGCTGATAAAATAGTGTTTGGGTGCTTTTTTTTTTACAAGGAATTCTTCAAAATTAGAAATGAGCTATGTTGACAAGACAGCTGTTGTCAGTGGCATAGCCTTTACCTGTATCTGTGAGTGGATGTAGACACAAACTCAGACTGTTTTGCACTGTTTGGTTTGCATCAAAAAGAGCAAAATGGGGGTTGTTTGTCTTGCTGTAGCTTTTTCACTTTCATGTATGCAGAAGTTTTTGTAGATTATTTGGTTATAAAAATGGCTTTATAGAAAGAGGGGAGATGGACCAGAGGGAAGCCTCTCCACTGAATATGCTGAAGAGGGACAAACCTCTAGTAAATGGCAATGTTTGGAGTTAGGCTGAACAGATGAAACCGGAGTAACTTTGTATTTTACCAGTAAATTGTAACCTTCTCCTTCTCATGGCAGTCCTGTCTTTCCTGCTTTTGCAGTTTATTTCTACAAAACTGGGTTACGTAGGGATTTCTCAGAATGTGGGGACTCATGGTCACTTGGAAGTAATCTACAAACCTCCAAAAGAAAATGCACAGTTTCAAGTGTATTTGCCATAGATTTAAATTTATGATCAAAGTGGCAGGGCAAGAGACTAATCCCATCCTGCCCTGACCTTCTGCTTTCCCCACTGTTACAGTCTTACCTGGTTACAGATACACTGCTAAGATTGCTGGGAATGGTCCAAATAAATGTCTGTATTTTAAATGTAGCAAGAGTGCTTGAGCTCAGTGTCTCATTATACATTTAAAGCAAGCAAAAAGCTTTTGGGGACAACCTATGATGTTTTCCTATGTGGGTTTTTTCTTTTCAGGGCCGAGATGGAAGGAGGAGTGTCATCCCTCATGTTCTGTCTGTGAATGGGAATCTGGACCGAGGAGTGTTAGCATATCTCTTTGATTCTCTACAGCTAGTTGAGAATCCATTAACAGCAAAGAAAAATTCACAGAGAAAGGTAACTTCATGTAGAAAATGTGAGAAAATAAGTACAACCCCCCCAGACAATGTGGTAAATTCAAGCATTGCAATGTCTCCTTATCCACGTGGCCATCCTGATCCCTTCCCAATGGGTGCAGGCTGAACCCTCTCACTGGTAGCACCAGGCTGGTCCCACGGCACGGCCCCTGTGGTCCCTGTCACCCACATAAGCAATTTTTCTCTTTCTGAGGTCCCCTTTCCTGTTTTACCTTTCTCTCTGATGGGTAAGTAGGCTCTTGCCATGCAAATGATGGAATTAAGAGAAATTGGAATGTACCTACAGTTTGTGGGAAAGAGCAATTTGTCTTTTCCAGTACCATTTGAAAGTGGCTGAGAAGAGTAGAAAAAGTGGGTGACAGGTGGTAATGGGGCATTTCCCAAGGACCATCATTATCCCCACTTTTACTCTGTTTTCTGGAGTTTGAGTGCTGGCTGTCAGTGCCTGTTACCCAGGCAGCTGTTTGGGCTTTAAGAACAGGCAGTAGGCTGGATGGGAACTGCCTGCTGGGCTCTCTCTCATCACTCTGGCTCCATTCAAGATCATGGAGCTCTGCTAACAAATCTTCGTCTCTTTTCTGGAGCTCAGCCAAAACAGAGTAATTTCTGCCATGTGAATGTAGCTGGGCTGTGTGCTCGTTGCATAAAATACAGCTTGCTTCTAATTCAGGAATTTGTGCTGTGAGAAAATTCTTGCATGTTTAGAACCTTAATTTAATTTTTTAAAAATTGCTGTTTCCTAATTCTGTTTAGAACTGCATGATAAATACATTTAGTAATCTGTTGGTTTTTGTAAATTTATTAGGTACTTAGGCTTCATCCTTGCTTAGCACCCCTTAAAGTGGCCTTGGATGTAGGAAAAGGTCCAACAACAGAGCTGAGGCAGGTATGTTGTAAGAAAGTATTTTAATTTTGAGCACTGACTGTCCATGTGACCTGTTACAATTCAGACACTGTTTATGTGAGGAAAATCATGCTGCTGCTTTGACTCCTGGAGATTCCTGGTTGTGCAGAGTTCATGGTGCTCCTACTCTGCAGCTTGTGGGTCACAGCCAAAGGGATTCACTGCAGGCAGTTCCTTGTGTGGACACAGCTGCTTTTGGTACAATAGGGCTGATGCTTGTCCCATGCAAAATTAAGGAAAATAAATAACACCATCCCTCTCAGCTTCTTAGTCTTTCAGAATTATCTTAACGCGTGGGTCACATCTTCAGAAGGATTTTTTTAAAGTTTTCATTGAAGTCAGTCATGAAGTCCCCATAGAAGGGAGGAAACTTGCACTGGCATGTTTTTAAACAGAAGTGGAGATGGAACTGCCAGGCTGCTTTCTGATTTGAGATTATTTCAGCAAATTAACACCAGCTAGGAATGTTAATACTGCACATGTTAAGAGTTTTAATGGTTTCTTTGTATAGAGTCTCAAACCTTCAAGGTCTTTTAACTTGTATTTTTAAATGAACACAGGTTTGTCAAGGATTGTTCAATGAACTGACAGAAAATGGAATTTCTGTATGGCCGGGTTATCTGGAAACTGTGCAGGTGTCTCTGGAACATCTTTATACAAAGTAAGGAGGAACAGTCTTTTGTGAATTAAACTATGAAGGTCAAAGATGACTTTCTGTGGACTGCTGTAAATATGCCTTTTTTCAGTAGGAAGTCATTGAGTGCAGTAACTCACTGAAGGTGTGGATCCCGAACTACAGACTTGGATTCAAGTAGTTTTATTATGAAAAGCATATATCAGATAATTTTTTTAATTAAGCGAAGTACAAGCCTTTCACATGTTACTGTTATTTCCCTGGAACTGTGAAATGCCTTTTAAAAACTCTCATGTAGAAAACAAATTTCTTCAGATGAGTTATAAGCTTGCAGAGCTGTTTCCCACCCTCACCCCCATTTTTGCATCCGGTCTGGTTCTGTGTTTCATTCTTAAGCACTAGTTCAAACAGCACACTGTGTCTAGTCTTGAACTGACAGTTCTTCCAAGCCTGGAACCACTGCCATGAGCAATGTGATGGAACTGTTTGTGGATATAAAAACAGCTATTCCATCTGGGGGCTTCGTGTATGATTTGATCAGGAGTGGATGTGGGGCATATGGCTTCTCGTGTCAAAGCATCTTGAGTGTACTGATGAGTGTTTTTTTTGAGAGAAAATAAATGCAACTATTCGTTCATGTGCAGTAAAATGAAGTCAGAAAGATAAATTCTGCTTGTACAAAAATACTCTTTTAATAGGTTACTGAATAAGATTCTTTTTATATACTAAAGTAGCTAAGTAATTTAAAGAAATATAATCAGGAAAGCAAGGAGTGGCAACAAGAAAACTGGAGGTGTCACACTGGACGTAGTGCAGTACAGCAAAACTAAATATTTACGGTTTATGGTCATTTGTCTGTAAGTTATCTAATTTTTTTTCCATACACCAAAAGCAGTAACAGGTGGGTTCTTCTCTCTGCAGGTACGATGAGATGAGTATTCCCTTCACGGTCTTGATAAGTGATGGCACTCTGGAGAATGGAGTGGTCCAGCTGAGAAGCAGAGACACCACCATGAAGGAAATGATGCACATTTCCAGGCTGAAAGACTTTTTAACTAAGTATGTTACATCAGCCAAAAATGTGTAAACTTAAACTTGCTGAATAAAAGGATTTTCTTAGACATCTTTGCCTGAACTGGTTTCAGCGTTGTCATGGACTTAGTGGTTTCTCTGCAGACAGTTCTGCTGAAACTTGGTGGTGCATCTGTTTTCTGTCAAATCTGGGTCTTCCAGGTTACCTTGGAAAAAGGGAAGAGAAGAAGTTGTCCCTTGTTAGCAAGGCTAACCATATTCTCGTTCATGTCTTTGGTTTTAATATCATACTGAAAGTGCTCCATCCTAAGCTAAAAATTCAGCTTTCCTCTGTATTGCTGACACAATTATGATCTCTGCTGGAAAATGATGTTTTATATAAAAGACTTCCAAATCTTAAATATTTTAATCACATCAGTATCTTTTTACTGTTTGTGGGAATGTATTTTAGTCACATGGCTTCAGTTCTTAAACATGTAAGCTACTTCATCTTGCACTTGATAAACATAAAAAAATCAGAAATATATTACCAAAGAGTAACAGAGGAATAGATTCAAATAAATTGTAAATGTTTTCTTACGAACATTTTTTGTGGACAAAATGTCTGTGTGTATAAAATGGTGGAAAAAGACTAATGTGTGATCATATTTTTCCTGTACCTAAGCATAGCTGTTAACATCAGATACAGGAGTTTGCAGAGATACAGAACTGCGTGTTTCTGATCTTGTCGGGATTTCCAGTGCCTGTACAGCTTGTTCAGTCACTCTATCAAGTGCTTAAAGTTTGTGCAGCGAGGCCGTGGCCTCTGATAGTCATCAGTGTCATGAAACACAAGAGCTTGCCTTAAAATCTTCTACTAACATAGTGCTCACTTAACCATAAATGAGTTATTTGTAACAACAATAATAATTGCTGTATAGAGTATTTATGCTAGATATAATCAAGGTTAGCAGAGTGTGTCTAACTGAACTCATGGAATTCTAAATAAGCTGGCTACGGAATGGTATTAAAACAACCCAGCAACATCTAAGAAACAGCCTGTAGCAGGATACAGAATTTATTCTGAAGTTAACTGTCCCAAAATTTAATTTTAGCATCCCATCCCTACTCTGAGAGCTGAAGTACTGTTGAACTGAGAAACTGCCATCCTTGCAGGTACATAGAGGCCAAATACAGATTCTCTGGTGCCTAAGAGGGACTTTTTTTCTTTTTTTGTTATACCGGACAAAAGCCTTTTGATTATCTTATGTCTGCAAACAATCCAGTTTCTGCTTTAGCAGAATTGTCAGATGTTCAGGAACTTAGATCTGGGTGAAAGCTTTACATGTAATTCTAAGTTTTATCTGTTCTGCTTTTGCTGGTAAGTTGAAGCCCTTAGATATTACAGCTCAGAGATTTTGCTTGCTAGTAGAAAGTGAGCTACATTGTCTGTTTACAAACTGAATAGGCCAGGAAATTGATATCTAAACATCATCTCCTTCTATGCAGCTTGATGGAACTCAGCACATTTGAGGGCTGAAAAATTCTTTAGAAATATGTGATTAAGTTAATCACAAAAAAGTCATACCTGGTACTCAGTCTCTGATGAGGACCTTCGAATAGACTGTAGAACATGCCCTCTTCCCTGCTAAAAACCAGAATAACATAATTCAGAATTGCTTTTTTGGTACAGATACACCGAAGAAGAATTAACATCACATCAGCAACGTGGTTACTAATAACATCTGTGTGGTTTCGTAGTGAGGCTGTTGAATTTGTTGCCATGAGGTGGTTTGTTGGGCTTTTCTTTTCCTTCTTTTCCTCCCGCCTCAAAACAGTTTTAAACTTATTTTAGTTTCCCATAGTAACTAAGCAATTTCATAAGCAATTGCAAGTATTTAAACCCTGCCTCCACCCAGCAAAGTCCCCTCAAAACATATTTGTGTGCATCAGATATTTCAATATTATAGCTTGAGGTTTTCACCTTTTTCCTCTTCTCTTCTAATAACAGAAAAGTTGATGTATTCTTCTTCAGGTTTAACAGGCTCTGGATTAAAGATGATGAACAGCAGTTAACTCAATTGCAAAAAACTTGAATCAGACATTTTTTTCTATAATCTTGAAACAAAGCAGTGAGATTCCATACTGAATATAAATCATGGAGCATCCATGGGCCGTATCAGAGCTCTTACCACTGTCCTTGCAGGCTGAGACCTGGCATGAGCAGCTGCACAACACTGAGCTGACCCAGCAGGGCAGTGAGAACTCTGTCTACTGCATGAACAGGAAGGCAGGTGTGTTTGGAGACAGTTACTCCAT
Source organism: Cnemophilus loriae (assembly GCA_013397755.1). Classification (NCBI taxonomy): domain Eukaryota; kingdom Metazoa; phylum Chordata; class Aves; order Passeriformes; family Corvidae; genus Cnemophilus; species Cnemophilus loriae. Next base: position 1,689,864 of record VZTF01005238.1, read on the forward strand.
TTGGATATTTAGAAAGGGGAAACATTAATGCCTTTGCTATTGGTTCGTTTGGGTGGGTTCTTATTCTCCTTGAAAAGAGACATTCACATATAAGGAAAATGTAGAAACCTGCAAGTCCAGAGCACTGTGGCTGTCAGGTAATGTCTTCATTATTTTGTATTTTCTGCAATTCAAGTAGTAAAATGTCTTAACATAGGTCAGTTGCTTTGTTGTGACTTCATAATTTCAGTTTGAACTGACTTTGAATCTTGCCAAACTTAAGAAGGATGGAATAAAGAGCTAAAGTACTGAACAATTTTGAACAGAATGCAGGGGCTGTGTAAGTTGTATTTTGCTACACCTTCATATAGCTCACTATTGTCTGTTAATAAATAGGCATTACACCCTTTTTTTTTTATTTTAATAGAACCTCAATTCATTTAACCAGCTGCAGTTTTGGCTACATGGCTGTCAGATGATGCCAAATATGGATTCTGAGGGATTTGAAATAATGCCTTTGCTGGGAGGGTCAGTAGGTGTCCCCTCCCAGTGATTTTGCAGTACCTGAAGAAACCTGCCTGACTGCAGGGGGTGACAGGAACTTACCAATCTCTGAGTATATGACTTCGTTTTCAGACTCCTCCACATTCACTGTTGAAGTAAGGCCAGTTGAGGGCCTGGTAGACTTAAATTTTTCTGCAAATTGTAAAAGAAAAATGTGTGTACATATACATACACATATACATATATATGTATATAAATTAGAGAGGAATCCACAGTTTAAATGTATTTTTTAATATTTGGAGATATTGGGTAATGTTATTTTCACAGTCAAAATTATTCTTTAACCAAGGGCATTTTAATAATTCCCCTTTCCAGTGAGGCCAAATTCTTTCCAGTGTTTTTGTGTATTACATTAGATGTTGCTTAGCCTCCCCCACCCCAGATCTTTCATCTAAAACACAGCTCAGAGATTTGGCCTTGTCAATGTCTTGTTAAGCTGCCAGTGCTGCTTCAGAGGAGGCTCAACATCATGCTAAAATACCAGGAGCTACTCCACTGAAAATGTGATGTTTACACAGTAAAATATATTGACATCATAAATGACCTTTGGAAAATGAAACAGACATTCAAATAACTCACTTGCTTTATACAAAGGAATTATGAAAAATGGAATTGCCAGAGCAAATCCTATTATGAGTAGTAGCAGGATCAGCCCAAGAGAAATTATCAGGGGCTGAGAATGGCTTCTCTCTTCTGCCAAAAAGAAGGAAAAAAAAGTGTTTATGCAATGAAGTGGTGTTTCATATTTTAAGTATTTTCTGTAAATTGAAATAATGACTTAAAATTTCTTTCAGCTTTTAGATTAACTGGGGTTAATGTAACTGTTCATGAGAGCCCCAAGGTCTGTGTGCCCCAGCAGAAGGAAGGCAGCTTGCTGGTGCCAGTAAGCTCTTTCATGAGAGCAAAGAGAAAAATGAAACCAGACTCTCTCCAAGGTGGACCAGGGGTCTCTTGTAAAAGTAAGTCTTTTACAGACATCCTCCGTGATCACTTCAACTTCTACTGCTATCTAGGATGCATGAAATTCTATGGTTTTGCATTAATTTTAAAAGCTCAATTTTCTTTTTTTAATTCAAGAAATCGTATTTTGAACATCACATTGCAGGAACAAAATATCTGGCTAAAAAGCTTGCATAGTTACAACATTCTGAATTTGATCCCAGTTTGTCAACAGTAGTAACCTCTTTTCATTCATACCTGCTAATGTAAAGTTGAAACTGTTGCTGTATTTTGTATTATTGGGAAAACTGTTATTAGCTTTGCATTTATAGGTTCCAAAGTCACTAAGGGAATCAATAAACAGAAAAATCTCAGCTGCTTCCCTCTTCTGCATCGTCTTTTGGGGAGAAATGTTTTGTTTTCCTTTGAAGAATAGATATGTGATGGGAAGAGATCCGTTCTCCGAGAGACAGGACAGGGTCACGTTCTGGCCTTTCTTTGCCTGAGAGGTGGGTGAGCTCAGCACTGGCTTGGAAATTGGCTCTGTAGAAAGAAAACTGAAAAGTCTGAATCACTGAGTACGGGGCAAGCTCCAGGCAAGACTTAGAGTGAAGTGACAACACTGGCAAAAGAGCTGGGCATGGAGGATGGAGGGCTGGTGAGCCCAGGCAGGAGAGCACTGCCAGCTCCTGAGCTAAGAACAGCAGTAAAGTTCAACTCCTCAGTCAAGAGATGGCTGTGTGCCCCTGCAATAACCAGTGCTGGGAAGGTGTACAGCAAGACGTACCTATGAGGGTGAAGTGGAGGCTGTTGCTGTATTTTCCACCCCTGGAGGTGTTATACTCAGCTTTGCACTTGTATTCCCCCACGTCGCTGGCAGAGCTGATGGTGACGGTGAACAGTGCCGGGGTCAAGTCTGACCTGTTTAAAGCAGATACCTGCTGGTTGTGCTTGAACAGCGTGTATCTGACAGGTGGAGATCCAGGCTCAGAGAGGCAGGAGAGGGTCACATTCTGCTTCATCACCACGTTCAAAGTCCCCTGAACCAGTACAAGCTTGGGATTGGACAGCATCTCTGGAAAGAAAAAACCTCGAGTGAGTTGACTGCACCTACGACCCCAGAAAACCCCAGATTTTTCCCAAAATATGTTGACAACCAAGCTATGCTCATTAGTGTTGAAATGGGCCATTATACTTTTCCCACCTCTAATAGCAGGGACCTCAATTGCTTTTCAAAACCAGAATGCAGCTTCACACATGATGAAAAGTGCCTGTGTTCATGCAAAAGAGGCACAGCCACACAAAGCCCACAGATGCGTTCAGATCAACCAACAATACTTTTGAATTACAGCAGCAATTAAAATAATAGAAGTATAAAAGATAAATATTATGGAGGATTAATTGTAGGAGAAAGTAACCTTATATATTAGTTGAGAGGTAGCACATGAACCTGAAAGCAAAAGCACTATTTTATTTGTTGCTGTCTATAAACAGACAGAACTAACCTTGTGTAAGTAGATTGAACATTTGAATAGTAGCAGTAAGTGCCTTGATGGTCTCTCAAATTTGTTTCCTTTAATGAACTTATACAAATGAATTTGCAATAAAAACTAGTCTTTTCATAGAAAATGGCACTGAACTAGTCATGAGTAAAATAAATTATGACATTTCCATGGGGAAAAAAATGTTTTAACAAGTTAATGCAATTTTGACTTTACATACAGGTCAGCAAAGAGACAGTTAACTTTGTACAGAAACTTTTGAAATGACTCACTGCACAGAGAGGCGAAAGATTTAATTTTGCGTGAAATTTCTGGACATTTTTAAATCCCTCCCCCATTTTTTTGGATAACAGTCAATCTCAGCATGTACCTCAAAATCACCAAAAGAGAACCTACCTTTGCCATTTGCAGTAGTTTTCTGTATCTGCTGAGACATTTGAGCTAAGAGAAGAAAAAGAAAAGCTTTCAGACAAGAAACAATGGTTCTGGTTTAGAAAGATTTGTAATATGAAAGAAACAGGTCCTTGGCTTACGGTAGGAAAACAGCAGAATTGCGAGAAAAAACATTTTCCGGATACTGAGCAAGAGAGCTGGTGGAGTTACATGACAGAGATCTTTCTTTTGAAGGAGATGGAGGAGTGGCTCTAGGACTTGAGGAAGTTCTAACTACGGAAACTGTGCTGATCAGTGCTGATTTTTAATCGTGTTTCTGTGGAGAATTTTGTCATATCCCACGTACATTTAGCCTGTGGCAGGCAGAGGAGTGGGCAGAGAGAGCAGCAGTGGAGTGCAGAGCAGCGGTTTGGGACGCAGGTAAATGTTGTGTCCAGCTGTCCTGAGATGTGGCTGGCATGAGCAGCAGTTTGGGACACAGGTAAATGTTGTGTCCAGTTGTCCTGAGATGTGGCTGGCGTGAGCAGCAGTTTGGGACGCAGGTAAATGTTGTGTCCAGTTGTCCTGAGACGTGGCTGGCGTGAGCAGCAGTTTGGGATGCAGGTAAATGTTGTGTCCAGTTGTCCTGAGACGTGGCTGGCGTGAGCAGCGGTTTCCCCCAGGAGCTGTGTGGCACAGCCACCCTGCCCTGCAGTACAGAGCCAGGGGGTCACTGAGGGTGGAAAAGGCCTCTATGGGCATCGAGTCCAACCACTCCCCTGGCACTGCCAGGTCAACCACTAAACCCTGTCCACAAGTGCCACATCTGCACGTCTGTCTTTAAATCCCTCCAGGTGACTCCACCGCTTCCCAGGGCAACCTGTGCCAATGTCTGACAATCTTTTCCATGAAGAAATTTTTCCTAATATCCAATCTAAACCTCCTCCAGTGCAACTTGAGGCAGATTCCTCTTGTCCTATCACTTGTTACTTGGCAGGAAAGACCAACCCCCACCTTTCTCCTTTTGGGTAGTTTTTCTAGCACTGTTCTTGTAAGGGAATGAATGAGATCACTGATGCATATCAAAGAGACACATATTTGCTAGAGATAGTAAAAGTGATAATATAGCTGAGACTAAGGAAGTATGTGAGACTGGGTGGGTTTTGAGCAGCAATATAAAAAAAAATAGTCAAAAAAAGTATCAAATCTGTAGAAGTTTTAAGATGTTAGTAAGTATTTATAGCTATCCAGCTTGGTTAGAAAATATTTCAGTTGAGCTTCAAATATTAACCTATAAGGAAGTGAGATCTTGTACTAGAAGGTATAAATCTCATGAAGAACTTGAGTTCAACACTACTGCATAAACAAACTGATGACTAATTTGATGAAGTAATCAGTAATACAAAGCTACATAATGACGGTCTTGGCAAGTAGATGTTCTTTACTCTGGGCAAAGTAAATGTAATCATCAGCCATGCATGGACCGGGCCTTCTGCAGGGCTCCAGGGCCTGTTGTACAATTGCTTACACAGAAAATTACTTAACAGTGATCCTTGTCTTATTTCTTATTTCTTTCTTTCCACTTTCTGAAGGCAACAAAACAAAGCCCTGCAGTCCTTCCCTGGGTCAATACAGAATCCCTCCCAAATCCTTGGCTGTTGCAGCATTGCAAGATTTCCTCGCAGAACATTGTGTGCACTTCCTTCCTCCTTGTTTTTTTAAATTGTGGTGGAGGTTTACTAGTTTGGGTTTGTTTACTTTTTAAATGTCTTTTAAGACAATCTCCACCCTCCCCTCAGAAATGTTTGTGATGTGGAAACGCTGTCAGCAAACCGCAAGAGCAGAACATCTTTTCCCAGCTGTCAGGAAGCACGTGTGACAGTGCAGCTGTCAGGGGGGAACGGGGCTGTTTGTGCATTTTGCTGCTGTGGGAGCCTGCTCTTGTCAGAAACCTTCACAAACAGCCCTCGGGAGCCCTGGCTGCTGGTGCTCACCTGCAACCCAATGCTTTTTCTAAGAAGCTGCTTCATTTTGTGTGTGGGTAAAGGGGAACAGTTACACAGTAAATGAGCTGTGAATTTGGCCATACCTTCTAAAAAAATAAAAGTTTAGGTGTCACTAGAATTTCTCGCGTGCAGCAGCATTAATGGTGTGCAGGCTCCCTCAGGATGCACAGCCTGAGTGTCCAGAGAAGACAAGTGCTGGTCCAAACCCCTGACTTCTGTTTGGAAGGGAGAAGTTTGCTTCCATGTGGATTGTTTTTCAGGCAGAGCTGGCTATTGCCTTTGGACTAAGAGGATGTTGGTTTTTTCAGCATGCATACAAAGAGTTTTACAGCAGCAGTAAGATACTGTTTGAGCTTGGAGTTCTCTTTTTATTAGATTTGCCAATTTCCTGCCCGGAATTAATGTGGTTGTACACGTAAGGATAACTGAATAAATTTGACAAAGAATAATGAGCAGAACGTTGCAGAACAGAACAGAAGTCATCCAGCCAAAACAAGTAAGTTAAAAAGTCAGAAAGGGAAATATGTGTCCCTTGGTGCTGTGACAATATTCTGCCTCAAGCGAGCAGGTGGAAGGGAATAAGCCAAACTGAGCTCTCATTCACAAGGTCAGTTCTTTAACTTGAGGATGAAAATAGTGTGACAGTGTTCTGTAGCAAGGCTGTGAGGGCTTCACACTGTCTGTTCTGTCACGGGCTTCCAAGGAAACGTGTGTGCTTCAGCAGAATTATAAGAATTATTATATATAGTTATTGCCAGTCCCAGTTCCTCATCCTGAGAAGTCCTGCATTCTGGAGGAGCATCTGCTGCAGTGGATGTCTGCAGAAGGTTTGCCAGAAATCACATGGACTGACAGTTCTGTCCGGTGATGAATTAAATCACGGCTTCTGTTTTGTTTGCAAAAAGGTTTTACTGGTACAGGCAGGTCACTGAATACTGGATTTTCACACTCCTACTCAGAAAGGCTGGGGGGGTAAGTCTGCTGTTTATTTCAAGTAGATGGTGTTTGATTGTGAGAGAATTGTTTTTCTGGAGGACAAGTAAGAGAAGAGGAGGAAAGGATCTCTTCTCTATGCATATTAAGGTAGCTTTAAATTTCTTGCCGTGATCCTCTGGTTATGAATGAGAATTCTGACATAGTGACTGGTTTTCAATTGATTGCAGATTGCAAAGAACATGTCAGCAGTTGAAATGAACTTTTGGGTACCCAGTTTGATTAACCTAGCAGCTCCCAAATTCCCCAAAGATGAAATATTGTAAAATGGTATGTCTGTCCTCTGAATCATCTCCCAACAATGGAAAAAGAAAGCAAGAAAGAAAAAAATTTGATGAAACACTGAAAACTCGGGTTAGTAATGCATTTCTCTTGGGATAAATTCAAACATCACTGCATGAAAAGTGTTCCAGACAAATGTTTTCAGGAATTGCTGTAAGAATGTAGAATAGAGTACTGTTAGCCTAATCACTCAGCTTACTCATAGATGTAATTTTCACTTTTTCCTGGTTCCTAATCACTGATAAAACTTAATTTTTTCCCCCCTACAATACTTAACATATTGAATGAAAAAACTGTTTTAAAAAGAACACATATGCCAGGACCGACTATATTTTTCAGCCTTTTTCAAGCCTCTCTTGGTGTACTCTGAGGTGTATCTGAGGAGTATCTGCCCCTCTGTGCAGTCATCCATCAGTTACATGAGGAGCAGCAATGGCTGGCTGCGTGTGGGCACCTGCAGCAGATCAGGAGCAAATCAATTCTGCCTCTTGCTTTGCACAGGCTGCTGAAAGATTTTCTGTCAACTTGGATCAGCTCACTGAGTCACTACCAACTGAATTTTACTCGTGAAACCCATGTGGAATAATGCTTGGGGAGTCATCAAGCAATATTAAAATAATGGTAAGAGAAGGAAAAATATTTCCAGGATTAATTCCCTCTGCAGCCAGAAGTAACTGACCTCTCCTCTGTCACTGTTCATACTCTGATGAATATCGCTGCAGAGCTTGAGGCTGTTTTCCAGCTGCATCTGGAAATGCTGGATGTTAAGCAAAACGAGTGCAAATCCTGGTCCCTTGCCAGTAAAGGGCACTGTGTGACAGTGACAGGGTGTGATGTGCGTTTCTGAACTGAGGAACTTGTTCATCCAGTAGTGGACAGCAGCTGAAAATGTCCTTGAGGTGCTGAATCAGTCACACACTACTGGCACAGAGGAAGTTTGAGGTGGTTACCGCAGACCATGATCGTAATGGTTTGATTTCACATCTCTGAAAGAAGGAATTTCTCTCATTTGTCAGAAGGAATTTCTCTCATTTGCCTGAACGAATTTCCAAGGTAGATGGAAGCGTGTGCTATGTGAAATACAAGTCAAGACAGATTTCTAGTGCTCTTTTCAGTGTTGCACTGTATCAGTAAGGAAGTGTAAAACCAAATAGTAGTAATTAGCTCCTGTTGTATTAAAAGTAGCAATTCCAGGGTGAAAGCCTCAGTGATATTCTGTCATTATCAGCCTTCTGGTTCCTTTAGTTACTTTTCCAGGTTTAATTTATGTTGCCAATGGAGGAGGTGTTGGGTATCTGTCATCCTACGTTTAATTGTGAAAGGGAGGAGTGAGGGAAGCCCAGTGTGCTTCACTGCCATGCTCATCTCCCAGCAGATGGTGCCATTGTGAAATGTAATTTATACCCAGACAAACTGGGCAATCTAGAGTTTCTGTAAATTGTAGATTGTAGAACGTCCAGACTCTTCAAAAAAAGGCAGTGTTAACTTCTTTAATGTTCTTGTAAATATTCAAATCCACGGAGAAAAATTAATTTTTTATTCTTCTCTAGGGAGGTATAAAGAGATGCTTTTAAAACAAAAAATAATTGATGCAAATGTCCCACTTTCAAGAGAAGACAATATGCCTTGAAAACGTACGTAGAAAGAACTTGTTTCATTCCCAGCTCACCAGGGATTTGTCTAGACTTGTGAAAACAGCAATGTTTGTTATAGTTCTATTATCTGTGAGCATACCAAAACACGAATTGATTAGTAAGCAAAGCAGTTCACAGCTGTAAGAAATCAAAGCAGTTAAACCATTATGTGTGTCAGGAATTGGGGGATTAGAAATCAGAGCTGCTTTTCTGTTCTTGATTTAGTTACTGGAAAACTTGTGTTGACTTCAGTGTAGATAGACATCGATTTCTGAATTTTTAAAATTTTTAAAATAAAATTTAGAAAAATCCTATATATTTGTAGACACACCTCTGTAGCAATTTACTGTATTTAAAATCAGTGAACCTACACAGGAAATTATGTGGAACCTCCATCATCAGGGACGAGATTTCTGAGCCCAAAAATATTTTATCAGTAAATCAGTGAGTTGGAACTGGAAGGCAGCACACACGAAGCCTTCATCTTTTGTGAAGAAAGCGAACCTGCCATCAGGAATGGGCATTTGAGACCAGCAGACCAAGTTTGGGGGCCCCAGGAGGTTGGCTGGAATTGGTGTGTGAGGAGGTGAGATGTCCGCGCTGGAGGTCGGCACTGCGGCTGCTCTTTGCTCAGAGCACATGGAAACAAACAGCTGCAATGTGCTGGGAGCTCTGAGCTCCCTTTCCTGTCGTAAGGGACTGGCTGAAAACACTCTATTTGCAGAGGGGAAAAATTGAAAATCTTATTCAGCATTTTTCCCTTAGTTAGGGAAATAGACTTTGCCTCTCATTTCAGCAAGGCTCTGTTCAGTTGCCAGAGCTGGTGGCTCTTAGGAAATGTCACATGTGAGCAAGTAGCAGAGGATCCAGCCAGTAGAAACAGGGATTGTGAATTCCCAGATGAGGTTTAGTGTGTAAGGGTCCAATTCATTGGCAGTAGATTAAATGTGATGATTCCCGTGGGTTTCAAAGGGCATTCAGTCAGATTATAATGGCTGTTCTGGCTGCTTCAGAAGGTGTGTTGCATTTCTGAGGTCAGTGCTGCTTTTCCCACAGATATAATAGGGATTGAATAGAGTTCTTTACATGATGTATATTAGAATAAATTTGATCTTATGTAATTCAGAAATATGTATCTTGGGAGATTACAATAGCATGGCTGTTAGGAAAATATGCAGTTGTATTACTGGCACAGGTACTTCAAGTTTACATCTTTTAGGTCAATGTGGTTTCCACTTTAACCATGGAAGATGGTCTCAAGATGTTCTTGTGTGTTTGAAATGTTCTCCTCTCAAGTTTCATGTTATTTGGCCTAAATTCCTGCAGCAGAATTTAATTCTTGGGTTTTGCTCATTAGCAGCTTGATTTTCCTCTCCATGGCAATGTTGAGGCTTGTCAGGAATTTGACAGTTTAATCAGCATGTAGAATCTTGTGGAATGGATTTAACTTGGGAGTGACATCTGGCAACAGCCTCAGGTTTTGGCACCATTAAACCTTAATCCTGAGCTGTTTCATCCTAAAGCTGGCCTTTCCACCTGAGTGTGAAACTAGCCTGGCTCTGACCTGAGCCCTGCTGGCTCTCCCTGAAGGATATTGGCCCACCCTCACTCTCCTTCCCTCGCCGGGGCTCAGAGGAACCTTTGTCCCCCCGTGGGAAAGACTGATGTGGTTTTGCTGAGCTTTTTATGTCCTGCTGAATTCTTTTACGGGGAAAAAGGGAAGGGGAAAAGGGGGAAGGGGAAAATCTCCTTCCTTCCGATTTTTTTGTTGCCAATAGCAAAAGTTGATCTACCTTTGTTCTCCACCTGCCACGTGTCCTCCTGCTCTTTTCCTCTACCTGTCTCTGGGGACAATTGTTGGCAGCTGGCCAAGCCACCAGCCTTTTGTTGGTGGTGTGTTTCAAACAGCCCGGGCTGAGCAGGACAAACACTATTGCTAGTTAACAGCTTAGTCTTAATTGCTGTGACTATTGTGCCATTCTATAAAACAGCCAGAGAGGCCTTGTTCATGCAGCCCATACATTGTTAAATAGATGAGTGTTTTCCTTCTGTTTCCTTTTGCAAAATTCCACGCTTATGTGGGTAATACAATCATTGAAGTAGACTTAGAGCTTTAAAATACTGGTCTGGGGGAAAAACTACAGCTTTCATTCACCCCAGGAGGAAAGAAATGGATTTCATATGAACAGTGAAGCTTATGAGAACTGTCTGTCTCGTTTATGGACTTCTGTGAATGTCTTTTGTATTGCTTTATGCAGTGTTTTAACAAGCCTGGAAAATGTTGCTGGAATTAAAGGAAAGCATTGACTCTGTCCACAGGGGAAAGAACAAAGTGGTTAAGAGTTGAGCACTCAGCTTTCAAGAACAGCTAAATCACAACTTGGGGTGTTCTGGGTCACACAACTTGAGAGACACTTTCTGAAGGGCTTGATTTCAACTCATTCTGTCAGGCCTGTAGGCTTCAGTCAGGATTAGGACTGGAGAGAATGGCTTAAGTCTGACTTAAAAGTAGGCTGATATACTGAGAGGAATATCCTCTCAGTACAACTGAGGAGTGTTCTCTGTTTCAGACTGTGCCAGTGCTGCTGCAAATTTCTGCTGAGAATTGAAACTCCATCCGATTCTTTTCCTGAGGAGTTTAAGGTTTGTGACTGTGTGTCCTTTGCACTGTTCTAACTGCATAAAACAAAATCTGATGCAGATCCATGTTTTTGATATATGATGGCAGGATGAGAGATCCACCTGTCAATATTCTAGTCTCACACAACAGTACCTCTGCTTTTTGAGATAATTTGAATTTATTGTGCAACCTACAGTAAAGCTGTTCTTTGCCACAGCAAAAATAGGAGACCTAGAAATGGAGGTAAAGGGGGAGAACGAGTAATTATGTACATCTATTCTCTGAAAGAGTCCTCTGTTAGGATGAAGGGAAATATTTGTTCAAGTATCTGCTGAGATCAAGTAGCAAAGGTAATTTGTGTTCCTAAATGGTTAATCGTGACTTAAAAATACCCATATTGACAGGAACTGCAGGATAATGTCATTGGAACTTCTTGTTTTTTTAATACACCTTAAGAAATTAAACAAAGCAAATGCATTTGGTGGCGCCCTCAGGAAAAGTCCAGTCACTTCCTGACCTGGGAGCAGCAGATACATTCTCATTGTTTGCCATTTCCAGTTTCCAGTAATGGGAACGATTACTTGATCCAGCCAGTTTCTGCTGAAGATCTGGGAAAACGTACAAATTTTAATGGCAAATTTTTATTAGTTTCCATAAAACAACAAGGGAGAAAAGCATAACGTGGTTTTGGTACCTGGAAGAATCACCTCTGATAATGAATATTGTTTTATTTTGGAATTAAGTGTCTGTTCTTCAGGAACGAGATGTATCTTGCTCTTCTGGTGATTTTCTTGCAGTGTAAGTTTGATAGCCAAATGTCTGGGTGGGTACCTGTGTTTCTGGTTTGTCTGGGGTTTGTTGAGGCTTTTTACAGGTTTGCATTACTGTCTCTCGATCTGTAAGCTTTGAAAATAACATTTCTTCTCTTTTTTTTTTCCAGGTTCAGAACTTTACGCTCAGGAGAAAGGTAGGGAATGGTAGATTTTTAGTTGTTTTATGTACAAATTTAATATAACTAATTTAACTAATTCCTGTTGATATGCATCTATAACAGAGTTTATTTGTATTGGCTGTACAATAGCTCAATATGAAATTTGGCTATGTGGAAAAAAAAAAGGGTTTTACTTGGTAGTGTTTCTTGGTATAGTGTTTAAATCAGAGATGTGCTGCTCATACCTTAATAAAGGTTTTAGTGAAATCTTTCCTAGAGTAATTTGCTTTACTGAGCCACAAAACAGGTGGGAGATAAAATTAGCATTTTGTTTTGGGATGTAAAAATCCCTCTCATGCCCACAAGGAAGGAGGAAGGATAAATTTATAGAATATAAGTTAAGGGCACTGTCTCCTCGTCTTGCAAAAGAATTGATCATGTCTGAGCAGAGTTCAGAAATTGTGTTCTGAAAGGAACACGTTTACTTTTTATTTTATCATCCTGCTGGCTCCCAGCACGTACATTCTGCATTCTTCCTTTTTTCCATCAGCCACGAGAAATGTTTGCTCCTTGCTGTCGTGTGGTCTATTCACACGCAAAGAAATTCACAGATTTTTCACTGATTTTATGCCCCAAACTCTCTCTAGCAAGGAGACATTATAAATAGCTGGGAAGTGTACAGGACAAGGCACTTCTTTAGATGCAGGAAAGCTTTTCTATTTGAGTAGCAATTTCTAATACAAGCCCTGACCAAAATGGGCATAACCCAAAAGTGTAAGTTCTAAAGGAAGAGAAAGTGAATGAACTAATACATCTTTCTCTATACTTGTTCCTCTAGATGTGAGAATATAAATATTAATTATACCAGGAGTCTAACAGTTATAACATTTAAGCTACAAATTATTTTTCTTACTGTGGTTAAAAACACAGAATATATTTCTATGCACATACATTTCTATACACATATACATATGTATATATAAATACTACTATGAACTTTATTTCTAAAAGCACTTATCAATTTAAATGACAATATTCCTATCAAATGACATGTAAATTTTTAAATTAATTTTTGTAATTTAAATGTAGCAGCTTGAGATAACAGTGTTTTGTTGGACTAATTTAAAATAAATATAACTTTTTCTTTTTTATTTTCTGTCAAGTTTTTACTTTTACTTTCAACAAAGTTGAAATCAGGGTTCAGCCATCTGTCAAAGTGAAAAATGGATCTCCGATGTCAATCATCTGCCGCGCTGATATTAGCAAAAATACTGATTTCCAGCTGAAGCATAATTTTACAATTTTTAAGGATGGGAAGCTTGTGTTTATGACCGTATCAGACAAACAGGATGCACGGTATGAAATACCTGTGGCCAAATCTTCACATACGGGAGACTATGAATGTACTGTGAAAGCAGATGGAAAGATGAGTTTCAGTAGCTCCGTCTACGTCTGGGTAGCAGGTGAGTGTTCTGTCAGACATGGCAGATGAGATGCAGAGACAGAACAGCCTTACAGGGAAGGAATAATAGTCAGTGCTGAACAGGGTATCTTGCAAAGTGTGTTTTATCCATCGACATCACAGCACTTGATGGGAGGTTGGTACTAACCCCCGTGCTAAGGCGCAGAAATGAACTCAGGATCCCAGGGCTCCAGGATAGATCAGTGATAGTCAGGAACAGTCTGTGCCACCATCCCCACTGTCCTGAGCCTCTGTTCCCTAGACCAGAGAGAGTATTGTTTGTGAAAGTTGTGCCCACCCCAATAACCATGACGAGGGGTGGGCAGATTCCTGGAAATGCTGGAAATAAAGTACAGAGATGCTCGGGGTGTGAGAGCCATTGCCAAAGCCAGCATCAGCCATGGGCTGCTTTTGTAGACAATGTTGTATCAGTCCCGTTCTTTCATCTCTTATGAGAACAGGGGCCACCTCCATCCATACACTTTCTAGACTTTTTCTTGACTGCAGGTGACATTTTTCCCCTTGGAAAAGCATCTTGGAAAGAATTTGTCAGCACTGAGTAGTTACCGGGTCATCTTTTGGTTCTTACAAACTATTTGCTTCTGTTAATCAGTATAAATCATTCCCAATAAGAGATACTGTTTGTTTCAGAATTATGCAAGGTTCTGTTTCTTTTCTTGTTTTCTGTTGTAAGGAATGACCAAGCCAATCCTGACTGCTGACAAAAAAGAAGTTTTAGAGGGTGAAGTTGTGAAATTACGTTGTGAGCTGCCAGAAGAAGTACCTCCTTTAGAGTTCTTTTTCCGGAAGATAAAGACAAATTCAGCACCTAAAGAAAAACGTGTACCTGAAAAAAACCAAAATTTTTCTGAAGCGGAATATTATATTGAAGAGGGAGATCATATTTTACAATTTGATTGCTTTGGCAAGAGACAAGTAAGATCTGGATGGGAAAGCTCACAACACAGCAACAGAACACTTGTTACAGTCAAGGGTAAGTTTCTTAACTTTTCTTTTTACATTTCTTTGCTTGCTATAGATAAAAATTGGGTCAAATATTTATATGTATCTCTATCTATCTGTATGTTTATATGCATTCTCTTGCAGAACCATTTACAAATCCCACTCTGATCACCAGGCCCTCCGGTAACATTACAGAAGGAGACCAAATAGAATTTGAATGCTCAACTATGGTAGCTCAAATGCGTGGCATTGAAATCATCTTCCAGAAAAACAGAACGATACTGAACAGTATACGAGATGAGAAATTTTTGAAATACTCTACAGTAGCTACTCAAGAGGACAGTGGTGACTACCTGTGTAAGGTGGAGCAAGGAGCGCTGTCTAAAACCACCAAAATGAATGTCTTCGTGTCAGGTAAAACCTCTGTTCATCTTAGATTTTACTCAAAGTATTAATATTTAAATTTAAATTTGGCAGAACTCAAGATCCAAGTGTAACCTCCAGATCCGAGTGTTAAGTTTTCTGTAAGTTAAAGGCTAGTTAGATTTTAGTTTCTGATTTTTGCCCACCTATATTTCCCAACTAAAATAATATCCTCAAACAACCTGTGAAAAGTGGTTTCCAGCAATTGCTACATTTCTGTTTTCCCTGAAAATACAGTAATATTAAAATAACATGATTGTTTTGCTCCCAAATTATAAACTATCAATATGTCCTTCATTCTGTATACTTTGACATAAGTAGTCATATTCTTCCAGGCTCACTTTGAATGAATCAATTCTCCTTTTACCTTGCAGAATTATTCCCCAAGCCAACGCTGTCTGCTTCTACGACGAAGCTGGATGAAAATAAAGATTTAATTTTGAATTGCAGCATTAACAGTTTTCGGACAGCCAACTTCTCTATAGTACGGAAAAGTTCCAGTGGAGACATCCTGCTGAAAAATTCTGGAGTCTTAGCAATTAAAGTTAATGTGAATGATACTGGATCTTACACCTGTAAAGCTGAAGTAAAAGGAATAGTCAAGGAGAGCAAACGTGTAAGGATAAATGTTTATGGTGAGTTGATACAGAGGCTTAGAACCCACCAGGCTGGGGGGAGGATCTAAACCAGAAGCTTGTAAATAAGGACATCTGTTTACAGAATCAGTCTCTAGTCCATGAACTAGCAGGATGTCTGTTAGTTCTCACAGCATGAATTGCTGTGGGATGTGCTTTAGCTGCAGAGGATTTGGCGTATTGTGATCTAATCTAGCCAGACTTTCCAGGGCTGGCCCTCGGAGCAGGGAGGTGGCGTGGCTTCCTGCTGGTCCCTTGGTTCTGCTAGGGACCAGATAAACTCTCATTCATTACCATTTGCAGGAGCCAGGAATGTTCTGCAAAACTTTGGCTTTGATCTGAAGCTCTGTCAGTGTCTGCCTTTCTGCCAGGCAGAAAGCCAGGAGAGCCAGAGGTCATCTGGTTGGCTCTACTCTAGAAAAGCCAAGGGCTCATTGCACAGCCCCCTCACCAGCACAGCAGCTATGAATACTCCAGTTCCCTTCCCTCTCAGGGAACAGGCACAGTGGTTCTCCAGTCTGTCAAAGGGATGAGCTGGGTTGTTCACTGTGCTGCTGGAACAGGGTCCTGAGAAGGAGCTGTGCGATCCCTCTCAGGTCATACATGGAACCGACCTGTTCCTTGGGTCAGAACTGGTTCTGGAGTTTGGATGATCCACAGCTGTGTCACTGATCCCTTCCTTGTTTTGCTTCATATGGTCCCTGTATGCTGCTTTATTCAAAGTTACACATGTTCTATTATCTATGCTACTGGTTTGTTCAAGTTCCCCCACTTCCATTCTATCGATGAGGAAGAGCTTCCCAATACAGACTGTGTGTGCAAACTAGCTAAATACTATGTATTTATATGTTTTCTACAAAATGATACGGTGTCTTTTGGCCTTATGCAGTGTAATTTGCAACATTTTTTTTTTTTTTCATTCACCTTTTAGCTCCAGTTTCCAAGCCAACTCTTTCTGTTGTCAGCGGTTCATCGGAGGTGGTATTAGGGAAGCCTCTACAATTAATCTGTCATTCAGTGATGGGAACACCACCAATAACATTCACATTCTACAAAGGGGATGAAATTAAGAAAAATGTAACTAATGACACATACGCTATGTTCTTGGATGAAGATATTGGACTGAATGACAATGGAGGATACAAATGTGATGCTAGAAACAATCACTCCAGTGGTGTGAAAACTAGCAATATTCTAAATGTCACAGTGATAGGTAAGTCTGTTTAATTCTTCTTCTTGTCTAATGTCATATTTAGAGTTTTGAAACTGTAGCAGCAAATGGTGGACTAAGCAAAGTGGATGTGAAATGTTTACAAGTTTTTGTTCACTTGACTTAAAATAGTTGCCTATCATAGCACAGTAGTCCAGGACCAGAGCAGAAGTCTATTCTTGATCTTTGAAACAGAAGAAGTAACTTCTCTCTACCGAGGAGTTTTCAGTTTTGCGTCCTGGTTTGAACCCAAATTGTGTTGGTCTTAATAAGACAAACTTGTGGTTAACAGACTGTTTTCCTTCTGAGTTTTGACACTGAGTTGTGTATGACTGGAACAGATACATCCAGAATTGTTGCAGTTCTTCTGAGTCAGCTGGGTTATTGCACACTCTCCTCCTGCTGAGCTCCCAAACAGGGCTCTTAATACAATACTTGCATTCACCCAGACTACAGGACCTTAGGACTGACCTTAAAGTCATCAGTTCCACTGTTTACTAACACTAGAGAGAAGCTGAATGATAAAACTCTGAAGAGTTTTATCCAGGGAGATTTAAAGTCAAGGTATTTTGAAATAACAGGGTTCAAATAAACAAACACAAAGCATAATCTTAGTCCATTAACAAGTGAGTATTTCTTTGCTGGAACTGGTATAGTCCAGCTGTTAGAGCTGTGGTTTGGGATATATTGTGACACTGTTTAGAAGTTCTGACGAGGAGGTCATGCTTTGGAGCCTGGTAAGCCAGTCTTCCACAGTCCACCACTGGTGAGGTGGTGACTTCGAATTCTCTGTATTCTGTCCTTTCTGTCTGTACCAGATCTAGAAAAGGACTTATGTTTTCCAGAGCAATTCTCTCTGTCAGGGGCTCAGCTGTAGTAACCCATGTCTTATATCTAAATCTGCTTCCTAATACAAATACAGCTTTCATGACCAGCATCTTTTCATATCAAATCTGGTTTCCTTCCTCTGCTTCTGTACCAGTGTTGCCTTAATGATTCCTTCTTTACATCTGCCTTGTGTTATCCATAGCCCTTCCCCAAACACATTTATAATATTTCCAGAGAAATTTTCTTTAGGAGTTTTAGCAAAACATGCGTCATATCCCAAACATTTTTGCAAAGCTGCTGACATTCTACATGTCTTGCATCACACAATGTGTGTCCATTTTCTCCCCCTGTAATTACAAAGGCTGAAGGTCATCTGCTCCTAGGCTAGTTCTGTGTATGCTAATGTGCTTCATTTGTAAACCAGCAGACTTAAAAACTATGATTTGGCTATGGATATTCTTACCATTTGCTCAAATGCAAACTGACTTCTCTGCTTGTTTTTGCTGTATTCTGTAGCCATTGAAATTTGGGATTTGCTTATGCCTTTGGAGAACTCGATCCGTTATCTCCTCTATTGTATATTAAAAGTTACAAGAATACACTTACCATACAGTTAGCATGAAACAGCATAACTCTACATAACTATGAAAGCAGAACTACATAAACAGCACCAAAATTATTTACACAATGGAACTGCTGAGTGTATTATTTCTGGAAATTAAATCATTTGTAGGCTGGGGCCAGAAGGGCATCCAAAGGATTTTAAGGAAAGAGACCGACTGACCTCTGTGGAATGGATATAATTTCTTCCTGTGTCTGCTTTGTTTCTTTATCGTGCCCTCTCTATTTCTGGGTGTATAAAAATATTTACTAGAGGATACTGTCTGGCAGAGACTGTTCAGAAAGATTAATACTGTGCATTCAGTCTCTGTTTAACTAAGCATTAAAGCGAGCACTTCTACAATACAATATTTTGTCATCAGAGTTATTTCTAATAGTGCCAATATTTGTTTTCTTTGTGCCTTCCTCTGTAGTACCAATCAGGGATGCCAGTTTGGGCAGTGTTCCGTATGGAGAAGTAGAAGTTGGCAGTGATACTGCTTTCCTCTGCTCTGTGAAAGAAGGATCTTGGCCAATCGACTTCAAGTTCTTTAAAAAAACTGATCGTGAAATTCTTCTACATGAAGCAAGGGAATATTCAGACAGAACCATATGGCACAAGAAAACAATGAAGAGGAAGGACACGGGGACCTATTATTGCATGGCTTCGAACCGAGCCAGCGCGGACGTGAGGAGCCGCCCAATAACCGTCAGTGGTGAGCTCGTTAGTGATAAGCTGCCTCCTCTGTCACCTTGATAGGTGAGGGCATCTGATTTGAGCTGTTCCTAAGCATAACTCCCTTACTTGTTTTTGTTCCACCACTGTCAGAAGTTAAACAGAGAGATGTCTTCATAAACAGAGGTAGTCCAGCTTACACAGAAAAATTTAAGGGATGCCCAAAAGCCAAAGGAGCCAGATGCAAACTAAAACCAAGCCGCTGATGTACTGAGCTTTTGGTCACAAAGGAGAGGCTCACTAGAGAACTTGGCATGCAAGTCTGCTCCAAGTTCTTCCCCAGTGTGTAAGAAGGTTGATGTGTAGTAAAATGAAAGGTCAGGAACTGCAGAATTTGGTAGTGTTGACCTATCAGTGTAACTGCTTTCTTAAACATGTTTTTCTTATTTGCAGTCATCTTAGCAGCTTGGCAGAAAGGAGTCATTGCTGCATTTGTCCTAACAGCCATGGCAGGAGCAGGAGCAGTCGCTTTATGGTGGTTTTTGCATAAGAAGAAAAAGGGTAATGAATGGTTCCCTTCTCTTTGTTTGGAGATAAACGTATTACAGTTAAACTTGCATTTGTCTCAGCAGCAAAGGCTTGTGGGGGTGAGGCTTCAGAGATGCCTGAACACGATTAAAAGAATCTACTCAGAAATGTCAGGTGACCCAAATTAGGCTGCAAATGTGCTGAAGGCTTCCAAGCATTATGGGGCAGAACATATAACTAAGAGGGCTGGGCAGGCACTAGGGAAGCAAAGGTTCTCAAATACAGGCTACAATTACACTGTTCCCACGCAGTCCTAGGTCTGAAATTCAGCCCCAAGCAATGTAGAGGCAGACAGGACCTGAGGAGGTTTCTCATCCCTTATAGAGCTATAACAATTTGATTTGGGGTCTCAACTCAGGTGTAATTGAGCTACTTCTCTAGTCCTCATGAAGCAAATTTAGATTATTAGTTTATGGGATTAGGTTTTTTTCTTCCACTCTGTAATACAATTTCATTTAGGGATTTGTCTTTTATCATTAAGGTATTTTTTTTACATCGTGTTCTTTCAAAAGATAAGTAAATCTGATTTATCCTGTGATATGCAGTACATGGCAAATTATTTGGGAAAATTTGGAGCATTTGGATGTCCCAGATTGCTTAAATTGGCTAGGTTAAAATCTGGGGTTTGGGATCTAGGGTTCCCTGTGAAAGAGAGCTTTAAGAAACCTGGGAGATAAACAGGTTATAAGACACGAGGTAATTAATTTTGTGATAGCAGGAGAAATTATTCTGACATGACTAGACAATCACTATATTTTTGTTTTCATTTTTACTTTTAAATTATTTACTTGCGCAACCTATTAACAGATGTTTTTGTTTTTCTCTGTCAAGCTAAAGGATCATCCATGGAGATGTCTGGGTAAGATGCCTTCCTGTCTGGGTTTCGGCTGGGATAGAGTTAATTTTCTTCTTAGTAGCTGGTACAGTGCTGTGTTTTGCATTTAGTGTGAGAATAATGTTGATAACACTGCTGTTTTAGTTAAGTAGTGCTTACACTAAGGCAAGGACTTTTCAGTTTCCCATGCTCTGCCAGTGAGCAGGGGCACAAGAATCCAGGCAGGATCATGGCCAGGACAGTTGACCCAAATGGGCCAAAGGGATCTTCCACAACATAGAGTGCCATGCCCAGTAGAGAAACTGGGGGGAACTGTCTGGGAGGCACTGGTCAGTGCTCAGGGCTGGGCATCGGTCAGCGGGTGTTGAGCAATTGTATTGAGCATCACTTGTTTTTCTTGAGTTTTATTCCCCCCTCTCTCTCTCCTTCTATTATTATTATTATTGCTATTATTATTACTATTATTATTATATTTTACTTTATTTCAATCATTAAACTGTTCTTATCTCAACTGTTCTTACCTGGGTTTTACCTTTTTCCAATCCTTCTCCTCATCCCACTGGGAGTGGGGTGGGTGAGGGTGCTTAGTTACCAGCTGGGGTTAAACCACAACAGCCCTTTTGGGCACCAGTGTGGGACTGAACTCAACAACAGATCTGACCAGTGCATGTTGAAACAAGTTTGTTATAAGCATTCCTTATGGTTTAATAGCCGCTGGTCACTGCGTTGATTTGTTTGCTCTCAGAGCTGTGTTCTCCAACACCTTGCTTGCACTACTGCTCCCTGCGTGCTTGTTGCCTTCGGGGCAGCGCTAAGGTTATTGTTGTAACTCACCTGGCCGGGTCTCAGCGCTGCCATCACCTGTGCGTGGGGAGACACCTGTTGGGAATTATTCACAATTACATCTTTTATCCGATTCCTCGGACAACCGGCCTGTGGAGGAGAGACATCTTCCCACGGCCTTCCTTTCTTCTCCAGGCTGATTACCAGACCATCTGAGAATCAGGAAAATTTTGAATACACTTGAGATGTTGGAAGCAGCATGGTCCTATTGCTAAGAACCAGCAATTGGCTGAATGTGGTTCAGGTCTCATTTAGGGTCAAGCAATTATTTGCAGCTACTCCAGCCCCCATGACAGGCACAGTGGGCACTCAACCTCCAGTGACTGGCACTGAGGCTACTCAAACCCTGGCAGGAAGCACTGTGATTACTCACCCCAGGGGTGGGTGATGCAGCTGAACCAGAGGACCAACCCCTGTCTGTAGCAGCTGCCCCTAGAAAGGAAGAGAAATGGACAGGAAAGATGGCTCGTTTAGTAAAGGACCAAGCAGGGTCATGACAAGAACAGGAGGAAGAGGCAGAACAAGAGGTAACCACTTGATCCCTGTCCCTGAGTGAGCTGCGGGATATGCAAAAGGATTTCAGCTGTCATCCAGGTGAGCAGGTTATCACCTGGCTGCTCTGATGCTGGGGTAATGGGGCTGGTGGTGTGGAATTAGAGAGTAGGGAAGCCAAGCAGCTGTGATCATTTTCTAGGGAAGGGTGAATTCACAAGGTGATTGGAAGAATAACACAAGTCCTCAGCCTCCGGAGGAAACTCTTGTCAAGGAAAGGTATTTCTTCAAGGAAGATGTTCTGTTTCACCCAGGCAAGCGGACCGTAATGGAGAGAGGTACCCAGTGCAGGAGGGAATTAGCCATGCTTAGAGGTAGATAATTTATTATGACCCAAACAACACACAGTCACTCACAGGTCCAGATGAAGTCTAATGTGCACAAACCATGTATCAGAAACTTGTACAGCAGAGTGCACCATCATCGTACACCAACTCACTGGCAGTGTTATCTGGACAGACAGAGAGGCACCAATGGTGGAGGCAGTGGCTCCCCAGCTCTTGCAGTACACAGAAAAATCTCTTCCTCCCTTGTCCCTGCTGTGGATAAACTGGTTGAGCAGCTTAAAGAGGATATAGATTTTACTCCCCACATGCATGGTCTGGGATCTCAGCTGATAACAGTAAGTGTCGTTTGGTCAAGGGAGGATATTGAGGGTACACACCAGGGGAGACCCTGTTTTTTTCTTCAGGTCTGCAGAGACAACATGAGGAAGTGGGATGGAAATTCTACCTCAACCCTACATGAATTGCAAGGAAAAATAATCGCAAAAGGGGGTTCTTCCAGGAAAGTTGCCGCTGCGGTCTGCAGTGGGCAGTTCCTCAGACAGAGCGGAAGGGCTGATCTTACTCCTGAGCCTATGGAAAGGAATTCTGATCCATTTTCACAAGAAGCGAGTGGATAAACCTATGAGCAAGACTAGAGAGGCTCTGCCTCCAGCCTTGTGGAAGAGAGGGACAGCCTTGTTTGCTGGACCGTGTGCATCACGTGGCCTGCAACGTTGGCCCCCCAGGAGTATAAGGCCGGAGCAGATACGGGTGCACGGTGTACCCTGACGTAATCAGGCTGTGAAGGGGCAGAACCCACTTGTGTTTCCAAGGGCTGGCTGCTGGAGGCTGAAATCAGCCTGACTGGGAATGTGTGGGAGAAGCCCCCACTGGGACTGGTCCAGAGGCTCCACGGGCATAGAGTATCTCAGGAAGGGAGTACGTCAAGGACCCAGAAGAATCCTGGTGGGCTTTCAGTATAGCAGCCTTGGAGATGGAGGAAATGAAGCAGCTGCCTGGTCCCAGCTCTTGGAAGACCCTTCTGTTGTGGGGTTGCTGAAGGTTGAATGAAGCAGGTGCCGGTCGCTATCACAGCACAGCCCCGGCGGCGAAACCGCGCCGAGCCGGGGACTGCGGGAGGTGCCGATCGCTGCTCAGGGCTTGTCTGGGCATCCCTTGCTTTCCTTGGGGTTTATCTCGGTCTCTCTCTCTCCTTTTCCTTGCTCTAATTATTGTTAATTTTATTTGAATTATTAAACTGTTCTTATCTGAATGCATGGGGTTTATCTTTTCCCAGTCCTCCTCCCCATCCCTCCGTGGCAGGGCAGGGGAGCGAGCGAGTGGCTGTGTGATATTTAGCTGCCAGCTGGGGTTAAACCACGACACCTGCTTTATGGTAGTGGTGCAATATTTCTGTCTATAAAGGGCTGTAAGCCTTGCTTCATATGAATATATGTTGTTACAGCACACACCTGCAGACAATAGACAGTTGTGCTTCATGTACCACCTGCTAACACAACAACAGGATGGGGAAAGACTCTAAAAATAGAAAAAAAAACCAGCTAAGTGAAATACAAGAATGTCAGGTCTGTGTTTGAATGCATTTAGATATGGAGTAAAATTGAAAATACAGAGGTCTTAAAGAAGAATAATGCAATAGGGAACATTTTTGACCTTAAAGTTTCTTTGTGCTTCTCCTAAAGCAAAGGCAAAATTTTCATTATTTTCAGTGCTTAAGAATATGTGGTAGCCAGCATAGACAGTGACTGATCTTTGCACAGAATAATGTTGTTGGTTTTATTGACTGGTTTTGAATAATTACATCAAATTTTATTGGTTTCTTTTTCAGTTCTGCCTTGGCTCCAAGCTTGACAAGTGAAAAACTAACAAGACAGCCCAGTGATGGAAACTACTATTCAGGTAGGATATTTCCTGTAAGACTGTTAGTAAGTTGGTTTAATTAAACATTTATTTAAAGTTTTGGACTTCCATAGTTATTGTTTGGATGGGGCCCAATGTTTTGGGAATGCAGAGGGATACTGTATCTTCTGTCATTTTGTCTTTGTACAGTTTTTATGAGCACGTCTTACACAGATTGGTTTATAAGTCTGCTCAGACACTTCTCCCAGGCAATCAATTGACAGTATCACAGATGGAGAAATCATGGTAAAAGAAAATTACTTTCTGCTTTTGACACAGCTGCAAGAAAATTATTTTAGAGAGGAAATTTAAGCTGTGGCACATGGTCCTGTGATGTGGCCACAGTACAGAGATGTTAACTTGCCTGGGCACCTTTCATTGCAGAAACTCAGTGCACTTGACAATGACAGGTGGACATGATGTTTAGAGCAGCTGACTTAGACAAAGTTGCCCCTTGGGTGTTTTTAGCTGATTATTTAAAAAGCCAAGTTCTTCCCACCTGAATGTCTTAGGTGGGAATCTAAAAGTAGAATGTGTCATATAGAAATACAGATAATGACAGCAGAAATTGCAGCTGTGTAACTCATTTATTTCATTGGTTATAATCAACATTTTGTCAGCTCAACTTTGGCTTTCATATTTTAGGATCAGGTTACATTGAAGATAATGAAAATCACATGAAATCAACAGATGAGAGTAAAGGTAATTTCACACTTAAAAAATAGATTTAAAAATTATTTTATAATTTAAAGTCTTGCTGTTTTCTAATGGTGGTAATGAGGATTTGATAGGGCCAGCCCTTTTTTCCCATGTCCAAAATGACACCGATAAGACCTTTTTATCACTTGCATTATAAAGAGTAATTAGCTGTGCTGGATCCCAGGCCATCTAATGATGGGTGGTATAAAAATACAGCTTACACTCAAACTATTAAGCTATATATAACAAATATTCAGATTTTTTTAAATGAAGATTTTCTACAGGTTTCTACTTCTTTTACTTCCCTGCCCTTTCTCCACTTCTGTGGATCTTGAAATATTTAAGAATTAAATCTAAAAATAACCTGCTATGAAATCTGAATAAAATACTCTGCCAAATCAGTTCTGCAGGATTTCAGTCTGAATGACTGCTGTGGTTCCTTCCAACTCTTACAGAAATCTGACAGAAAACCATTTCCACCCTAAGACAAATAAAGTAGAAAGCAACAGCTGTTTCTTGTGTTTGTTGTACCCAGGTAGCCAGTGGTCTTAGTAAGTCAGATGTCTGATCATTGCCAGGCTTTCTGTGGGTATTGTACCAAAGAAGCATTTTGAGGAGGAAGATGGGTTCCATTCCAAATGTTTTATGGGCGAGGCTTGGAGGCAGCTTAGGAGAAAAGTGCTGAAAGTGGCTAATTGGCAAAGCAGAAATTTGGAGAATGAGAGGTGATGAGGGAGGACATGAAAGACATAAAGATGGCTTGAAATGTGAGGGAGGTGGAGAATGGGAAGTGTCCTGCCATAGCAGCCACAGAAAACAAGGAGAAAGTAATAGCAGGGAGAGAAAGGGAAGAGCAGCTGGAGAAGGAATATGGGAGAATCTGTGGTAATTCCTTACTCTGTTTTGTGTTGTGCCACTTTTGAAGGTGTTACGTTGCAAGTGACAGTTTTAGGCACAGTTTGCATGTCCCACAGTTGCAGAAATCTGCCTTTAGTTGGTCTCCTGGCCTTTGGAGTGGGATGACCCTCAGGAATGGGTTGGCCTTACAACTTAGCAGAGTAACTCTCATCTGCCATCAGTAGGGCCTGGTCCTGCACCTAGCAAAGTCAGCTGGGACTTGTCCATTAATTTCAGTGGCAGCAGGATCAGGCCCACAGCTCAAATGAAGCGTGCAGTCCTACAAAGAAACAACATCTTAATATTTTTGGGGCAGGACCTGACCTTGAGAGTGCTGAGGTGGATTACACTGAAGTTGAAGTCTCAACGCTTGATCCTCACAGAGGTAATAAACTGTCCAGCCTCTATGGTTTATGTTTGGGAGCGACTCTTGGCCTGTTGCTGCTCCCTGACACTGGCCTGGGATTGGCACCTGGGAATGCCAGGGTTGTGCTTTGTGTGCTGACAGTCTCCTGCCAGTAGTGCCCCTAAGCCTGGCTGATGCTGTGGCTCCTGGGCTGCTGTTCTTGCCGTCCTCTGTCCCCTGGCATCCTCCCACTCCCACCTGCACGAGGTCTGTGTGAGCAGGGCTCCCAGCTGGAGCTGTGGCTCGGAGCACAAGGCAGCCTGCTGTGAAATATCTGTGTTAAAGAGACCAAATTCACTGAGAGCCACTTGAGGCTGCCACAGGGTAAGATAATGGAGAGAACAGAAACCGGTGGAATTTCCTCCTTTGTAAAGGAATTGGTTGAAGGGTCAAAGCTGTAATTCACTTGTGGTAGACAAGGGAGACCAGTGTTGATTTAGTCCCTTGGTCTGGAGAGGCCTGAAGACCATCCTGGATTTTGTGGCACCTTAAACAGAGAAATGAGGATATTGATACCCAGATAACTTTGAACTCCTCCCTGCAGTAACCAGACCTCAGAGCATGGGGCTGAGGTACCTGTCTGCAACTTTGAAGGAGAAATATCCATGGAAATTTATTCACCACCCAGATACCCACTTCAGTCATTCTGTGTCATCTGGAGAACTCTGATGCCATTATGGCCTTGCATTGAAAGGTGTTAAACCTTTCAGAAATTTGCAAAGAGCTCCAAGTAGCTGAGAGTGAATAAACCCTGCAAGAGAAGTTTGTGCTCTGCTCTTGCTTCTTTGCTTCAGCTGACTGAGAAGCAGACTGAGGAAGAAATGGATAAATTTCCTTCTTCCTGGTAGGAAGGACTAGTCACTTATTTCAGAGACCAAAGACACGATTGTTTAGCTGGTAGCACAGGTGTTTGGGCAAGAGTGCTCACTCTTCAAGCTTGGCAGCCAAGCTCTCCCGGAACAGCCAGTCCTCCTGTCCTTTCTGTCTTCATGTCCTGGTGTCATCCATCACAGACTCCCCCCTCTGTGTTAAGCATGCTATTTACCCACCTCTGCCAAATTCTGCACTGAAGGACCAGAGTTGTTGCACTCTTCTTCAGAGCTAATAATTGTTCCAACTGTTTCTGAGTGTGCACTGCACAATACAATGGTGTAGAGTAGTAAGATGTGATAGTGCATTATTTAAATTAAAAACCCTATTAAATTCAAGATCAGCACCTATAAAAATAGCCTTTTCATCCATTCTTGGTATATAACATTATTCCTGTATATCAGACTAAGTAATAAGATAGTATCTGTGCTCTGTAGACAGAACCCTGTTAAACCACAAAATAATGTTTACTATAGTGTGTAAATGAGATCAGATTATTTTAATAGAGTGCTGCCTCATGCTACAGATCTATGCATGGCACACAGAACACTGATTGATTCTGTAGGACTGAACTGTGCTTGAGTATACAGACATAGGAACAGTTCCCTGATCGATTTCTTTTGTTGCCCCAGGACACAGCTGAGTGCTTTGGTTATGGAAATGGAAACTGTACCTCAAGTATTTAATATGTTCCTCTTTGAGAGCATCCTGAGGATGCTGCTAAAATAGAAGGAGTTGTATGAAACCAAGTTATTTCTTGAGCTCTGCACTGCCTATCACAATGAAAACAGGATGAGATTTATCCTTGGGAAAAGAGAAGCAAAGCCAAGTTTCTTAATATTCCCTTGTAATAATCATGTACACCCAAGAGAGAATGTGGCCACAGGACTGCTACTGATACTTCTGCTACGTTGGTGTTATTGTAAGGTTTTGTTTCCAGTCGTAATATTCTTTCATGTCTGTCTGTGGGTATGACCAGCCCTTCCTAGGGAACAGACTTTTCAGATTATCACCTTGCTCCAAATCCCTTTTACGCCTCTTTCCATCCCTCCTATTTTCCGAATGAAGACAAAGCAAATCACATTTACCTTTTCTCTGGGCATGCATTGCTCATCCAGCAGCTACACACAGAGTCTGATTCCTTCTGCCTTTTGAGGAACTCCAGATTTCTTTGATCTTTCTGGCCTAACCTCAAATTAATTTATCTTTCCAATCATTTGTCCTTCCTGCCACTGTTGTCAATGTCAATACTCATGTTCTCGGGAGCAGGAGAATCATATTTTGTGTACTGTGAAAGGCTACTGCAGCATTTACTGCAGTATCTAAGCTGTAACAGTGGCCTTTATGTCATTCCTGGGAATTGGGATTGATTGAATGTCACTTCAAAATGAGTTGAAATTATTGTAGAAGGATGTCTTTATGAGTAAAGAATTACTTACATTTGAAAACACTGTTTTACTCTGTTTTTCCAGTCATGTGGCAGCTATCTGGTCATTTCTGGAATACTTCTTTCTGGAATTATTAAATTCAATACCTACCAAGTTTGTATGCTTGACAAAAATATAGTGCTTGTCTTTTCTAAAGCTTAGTTATGGAAAAAGATGGCAAGGTGATTTAGACCCTTTATTGTTAATCTGAGCAAAACCAAAGGCAGGGGCTAAAGTCAGATCAGGAAATATCCCTAAAGTGGCAAAGGAGAAACTGCTAAGCATGGCTGAGTAAGAATATTCTCCTTCTTTTACTTTTATATCTGGTTAGTTATCTGCAGGGTGGCAACATTATAAAGTTAGTGGGAACAAAATGTCAAATCATCCAAGTAATTTCTCCTGGCATGTTTTTTTCGGTGCTAAAACGACTTCTGGAAGATTAACAAAGGAAATAACATGGGCAGTGGCATTATATCACAATATAATGAAATGGGTATGATAAAAAAAAACCCCAAACTAAGGAAATGCCTCAAACCAAGGCTTTGCACAGAGTCAACAGGAGTAGATTTAGGACTGTAACCTGCTGAAACAGAGTCCTAAACAAAATGAGCTACCTTTTATTAAAATTCCAAGAAGATTAATTCTTACTTCACTGGAAACTGAATTGATCATTTAAGCAATAGTCCATAAGCATTTGAAATATGCCTTGAGATCTTGAAATTATTTTGCAAAGAAAGTTCATGCTGAAGCTGCAAGTTTGAAAGCTGTGATTAGACACCTGGGGAAGTGTAGCTGCTGTTGTTTAAATTAATAGCAGTTTTGTAACTCTATTCTGATGTGTTAGCTCGCAGCATTTGAAGGATGCTGAACAGAATTAAAAAAAAAATAAATAAACGAAATTAGATTTGGGAAATCAGAATGTGGTGCCAGAGACACTTGGGTTCTTCAGGGCAATGCAGAACAGTAACAGTCCTGACTCTGAGGCTGCAGATCATTATATCTGAGTTCTCTAAATGTAGGGGGGTTTTAATAGCTAAAGCACAGGATTCTATGTCCAGAAATGTGAATGTTCTTTCCAGGTTTTTTGAGAGAGGAAACAACAATTTAATTTTTTTTAAAATTTAACTTTAACTAGAAAAATCTAACTTCTTGGTTTGTTGAAGGTCCACAGAAACTGGAAGTGATAGTGGTAGAATTCTGAGGATTTCGAGGAGACTCAGTTTAACTGAAATGAATGAGTGTTTCTGAAGCACTTTGAGATCTGTGAACAGCAAACTCCTGTACCCTGCCAGCTCAGGCCTTTACAGCAAGTGAAGAAAGTGGTTTTAAATGCGCATTTCTGGAGCACTTTGATTGCCCAGGGATTTTGATACTACAGCCATACAATAAATCCAGGAGATTGTGCTAATCTCCTATGAGCCAGAAGTTTATGCTGACTACAGAAAAAATGATTCTTGGTATTTTCAGGCCTTTAGACAAGGCTCTGTTCAAAAGGAGACCTTCCCCAGACAGCACCAAATGGAAGCTGTGCAGTGGGAAACCTGCAAGTATTCTTCTGAGACATTTCACAAAGCATAGCAATTTAAATTTTTTTTTGTGCCCTTAAGATTTAATCAGGCTAGTTGCTAAAAGGGGTTGTTGTTAGTCTTCCAAGTGATAGATCTCCTCAGGGCTAGGATCCCTAAATCCTTAGAACAGATTGGAGAAGCTCTTCAAAGAGATCCAGAGAAACTATTCTCCAGTGGTAGATGTCTCTGCGAAATCAAAGTTGTATTGATTCAAGTTCAGAAGAAGATTATTAGAATGTTGAAGTCAAATTTAGAAAGGGAAGCAGATTTTCATCATCATTTTTATATAAAAGGAGACATCCTTCTCTCAGACTCTACAGGCTGGGTTTGGGGAGGGGGTTGTACTTGCTTTTTCACACAGACTCCACAGGCTCATTGCTGCTTCTGTAGCTACTTGCTCTGAAAGTAAAACAGTGTGTAAGGAGCTTTTCATAAGGCAAACTAAAAACCAAAAAACAGACAAGCAAAAACAAAAAACCAAAACCAACCAACCAACCAAAAAAACCCCCACCAAAAACAACAACAAAAAAACTAAAAAAAAAAAGTTATTGATTCTGTGCCAATACATTTTCCAGCTCCTGAACAGAAGGGGACTGAAACAGTTTATAGTGAAATCAGAAAAACTAATAATGGTAAGTAAGCTAGTGAAAAATTAAACATTTTAAAGAAGCGTGTGTGTAGAGGTTAGGGATAAATTTGTGACTGAATATTTTCTAAGATAATATTGAGACTGAATATTTAGAAGATAAGTGCCATAAAAAAGAAGCACTGCAAGTCACATAGGAACATACCAAAGTGCAGCTACAAAATCATAGGAGATGATAAATTGTATGACACCTTCATGGTTCCTCATAAATCAATGATTAATATTGGTAACATCTGCTTCATCAGCCCATTTGTGCTGGATCTGCTGAATATTTGGGCCAAAGATCTGGATCTGAATCTGGCTCCCCGTTAGGGATCAGGATTCTACGTCCTGTTATCCCAAACTGCTCAAGAGAAACATTTGTCTCTTAACTGAGCATGCTTGTCACATGCTATAAAATATTCCACTGGCTTTGGATGTAACTCCAGCAAATATCTATAAAGCCTCCAAGAACAGACTCTAAAAGCCTTCAAAGCAATATGATCATTTCAGCAGCTCCTCTGACACAGACGTGTGTGTGGGCAGTAGCAGCTTGCTGGCAATTACTGTCTATAAATGCTCTGGCACTAATGAGTTCAGAGACAGCAGGTTAAAAGAAGGTTATTTCATCACAGTTTGTCCAAGTCTAAATCGGAAAGGATTTCCTCTCCTCTCTTTGTGTTAGGAAGTCTAGATTTGTAAATATTAGGGCTGCAAACTGTTCACATTTTGTCTCCATTCAGGCTTTGTTGTGTGCCATTTTTAATTTTTGATTGTTGTGCTTTAATTTTCTATTTTTTCTATTTTATAAGGCATTTCTCACCTCTGACACAATATTCTGTCTCTGGGGAATCTTTTATGTGAGGGTCTCCACGTACTTTAGAAAACATTACTTAACTTTCCCTTGTGAGGACTTACATGGCAATTTTTATCTCCATTTTACAGCTGAACAAACAGAGAGATTAGGTCATCCGTTTAAGGCAAAGTGTTTAGAGAGTGACAACAGTGGCAAAGGAATTTCGAATCCTTGGTGGTGTGCCTGTGTTGTACTCATTTTTCACAGCCTTGCAGTGAAAATCAGAATATCTTTCACACTTAAGAGCGTGGCCGAGCACTTCATGCAGGACCACCATGAGGAAAAACACAGTTTATTTTAGGGCTGAGCCTCAAGGCCACAAATGTTCAGAAATGTTCTCCAGTGAGTGTGAACTGGACCTATAAAAAGCTGCAGAAGCTGCTGGATAACCCTCACCTGCTCTGCCCAGGTGTGAGGGTGACTCTCACACCATTCTCCAGCCCTGCTTTTGGCACAGCAGAATGTGTTATATACCTGAAGGATGTAAACTCCAGGTTGGTTCAGCAGAGCTGAAAGTCAAAGAGCACTTAAAAGGCTGTACCACCATAAAGTGGGAACTGCTGTAAAATGGGATGGGATTGAAAGACTGAGCTGAATTAGCCAGAGGATCTGCAAACACCCCTTAATCTCGCGGTGCACCTGCTCTTTCATGCGTAATATTCTACAGTTTCAGTTATTCTTGGAAACATGGTACCAGTTTATTGTTTCAACCACGTCTGTTTTTCCTGACTGATACACAGGAAAAGTGTTTCAATTAGATAAGCAGTGCATCACCCAGCAACGCAGGGCTACGTTACAGTCAGTGTGCCACTGCCTTGGATTTTTGACAGGCCGTGTGATTGGGAGGTGGCAAAGTGTAAACGCAGTGGAGGATCCCTGTGAAATACTCTATCTACTTTAATATATATTAATATAAGTGTATTA
Source organism: Cnemophilus loriae (assembly GCA_013397755.1). Taxonomy (NCBI): domain Eukaryota; kingdom Metazoa; phylum Chordata; class Aves; order Passeriformes; family Corvidae; genus Cnemophilus; species Cnemophilus loriae. The sequence goes on from VZTF01005238.1 coordinate 1,721,759, forward strand.
AATGATGCCAATTGTGAGAGATGTTGAACATGACTAGTGGGTGCAGAAGTTGATTTACCATTCTATTCTTAGAGATTTTTGAGCAAAAGGCCAGGAGTGCAGCCTGCTTCAGGAAAGCAATGATTCACACAAACGTGTCCTTGGGGAAATCACGTGGGTTTAGGAACTGGTGTCAGCTACACAGTTTGACAGATTTAACCCCTAAGAACTATGTAACATTTTATTATTATTTGTTTGTAGGTAACTATTGTGGTTTAATTAGTGTGTGCTTCATAAGCAATTTTGTCTTATGAAAGGGTTGTCTGTGCATTCCAGAAGTTGTGTGCACTAGAGAGGAAGCTGCAGAACTGTCAGCAGTTGTTGTGTCTGACACAACTCTTTGTGACTGAGCTAAACCATTTTTCCTCTTCATTTTTCTGACAACTCTCAGTGCTATCCCCAGTAAGGCAGAGGCCATAGCAGCAACCAACTTCTGTATTTTGAGTTCTATAGCTGTTGCTTTATCCAAAATCTGCACTATGAATCCATAGTGCCGATAATGCTCGGAGCTTTCCCAAGCCCCAGGCCCTTGGCAGTGTGCTGAGCATCTGTCATTATTCCTTTTTATTTTCTTTTATTTCTTCTTATTTATTTCTTTTATTTATTTATTTATTTTATTTCTTTTTATCTTCCTGGTGCTGGCTATGTTACCTCCTGTTCCTACCATTTGAGTGCCTCCACCACACTGTGGATAAGTCTCCCCATCCTCCCTGCTGTGCTGTTTTCCTCGTTCTGAGTGCCAGCACTCAGGAGGTGGTTTTACATTAGAGATGGACAGAAACAAACTGTCAAATGCACATTTCAAATCCCAGAAGACCTGCATGTGGTTAACTACAGTTAACTCATTTACAGTGGGAAAAGCAGGTAATTTGTGAAATTCCAGTCTAGTCAGGTATGTTTTGATTGAAAATCAAATAATGTCAGTCTCTGGCTGGATGCTGGATTTCCTCTGCTCAATGAGAGTTTAAGGAGGATGCTGCTCACTTTGTCTCCGCAAGCGACTCCGAGATAAGAAGTTGTCCTTCCATTGTTATTGAAAGGTTAGTTTAATTCAGAAACATATTTAGTATTCAGGATGTTCACCCTGGTATTGTTTTAAAGCCTTTTCTAGAGCAATGGGCTGTTGCTTTAGTATTTTACATAAAATACCAAAAACTTCAAGCCTCAACTTTAAATCAGACTTTACATCCAAATGGCAATTTGGGGAATGGTCACAGTTAGTGCCACTCAGGTCAGTAACACCTTTGTCTAGAAGTCTTTCAGGCTTACCAGGATGAACTAATTTCCTAATTTCTCTGGTTGCTCTGTGAGCCAGGAATATCCAGCCCAGTCCCAAAGTTGCTGCTTTTTCTTCAGAAAGAAGTGATATAGTCCAAAACTTAAGCAAAACAGGCAATTGTCTAAATCAACAGACTGCCACGAATGATAAAATGGCTGTGGCCCTGCTGCCTCCCTTGCCTGTGCTGGAGCCCAGCAGCCCAGGCTGGCAGCTCTTCCTGAGGGAGGGTCAGGATGTGTCACACACGAGTTCAGCTGCCTGGGTGGAGGCTCTTTCAGGCATGATTTATTTCCATCACACCTTTCATCTTCCCAAGAGGCAGTAGGGGCAGGAAGCCCAAGCATCTCCATGCTGGTTCTTTATCTCAGCTCCAGCCCTTCCCTCAACGTTGATCCCAGTTCTTGGGGAAGCACAGTTCTGGTCGTGTTGCTGAGAAGAACTAGAGCCAACTCCAGCTCACAGATTTCCTCACGTTTTTCCAGGACACTTCCTGTGGAAGATGATGTTATTGGTACATTTTTGTTCCTTCAGTGAACTCTGTCTTTGCTGTGTGTCAGACCCAAAGCTCACAGAAGCCAGTGATAGGCTTTGCACTGATTTTATGTGCCCTGGACTGAGCTCATTGTGGCTTATTGCAAGATAACAATTCCCAGTTTCTTATTAGGAAAGTGGAAATCCAGCAAACAAAATGCAGAGCTAGCCTTTATGCTGCTAAGTCTGGAAAAATGAATTGGTCACTTGGAAGCAATTGCAGCAGTGAGACAGGAAATTCTAAGAGTCCTACAGCAACCAACAATGTACTATGGAAAAATAAATATATCCCAGTGGAAAGAGCCATGAGAAATCCCCATTGCATTCAGAGGTTTGGAACAAACCTATTTGAAATCAGCTCTAGCAATCAGGAAATCTGCTCAAATACTTTCCTGCTACTGAGCCTCAGGCTAAACACCTACATCGTAGCCAGGATTTCCCACTGAATCCTTTTCCAGCATAGAAAGAATTCACAGCGTCTGGGGATTCATCATCTTGTTCAGAACTCAGGGATTATGAGCACATGATAGTTGCAGGCAGTCCAAACCCATGCAAACAACTTGTCCCCTCTCCAGTATAAAAACTCTTTGGATCTTTAGGTTTCTAGACACATTCTAGACTAAGGCCTGGATCTGTGAGACATTGATTCCAGAGCCAAATGCTTCCAATAGCTTCAGCCAAAAATAAGGCAAAGCCAGATGGTTTCAGTAAGGCACAAATATGCAGGGAGCTTCTGACCTTGCTTGAACCTCCAGTGCAGGGCTGGATTACGTGCAGGCCCTGTGTCAGAGCCGTTCCCAAGCTGCCTGCCAAGACTCCCTGATGGAAGCTCCTGCTCCAGTAAAGGGCTTGGCAGAACGCTGCGTGTGTCTGCAGTTCAGCACCTTTGGTTCATAGTGTGACATCTTGGCTTTCGCCAGGGCTGGAGGGGGCTTGGAGGTGGATTGACAATTGCAGCTGTTTGGGCACACATTCTCCTCTCCATAACGTCTAGCAACAAGAAATGGTAGAGCAGGTGGGGGTGACAGTGTCTTAAATTCCTGCCATATGTACTCCTTTATAAAAATGTGTTCTTTGAATTTAAAATCCCATCAACTAGGAGCATTAGCAAGAGTTTAGGTGCATCAGAAGTCCATAAAACCACCTACCTTTTTTAGACTTGGGAATATTTTAGAAATCACCAGTATTAGACCTTCAGCTCTGATTCCTTTCACAAAATATGGAGCTTCTACAGAAGCTTGGCCAATTTTTCTGTGTGTCTAGAATCCAGCATTTCCCATTTCCCCATTTGTGGCAGTAAGGGAAGGCCAGGTGTTATGAAAAATCTCTCTGTTCTACAATAAAACTAGTAAAAAAGTAAAACCACCTCTCTTTTTTTTTTTTTTTTATTTAACAAGAATGAAATGAAAAGATTGTAAAAAGACTGACATAGCAAAGAATCAGCAAAAGCACTGTACCATTGTGCCTTTATTAGTGGCTACCTGCTGGCTCCCCTGAGTGGTACCTGGTGGAAATCACCCTGCCTTGCAGCAGCACTGCCCAGGACACAGTGTGACATTTCCTGGCAGAGCGGTGACACTCAGCTAGAAAGCCACCCTGCTCTGGATGTGGGTGACAGGTAACAAGGAGACAGGACTGCTGCCCCTGTGACCTCGGAGCCTCGGGTAGCCAACATCCCGTTGTTTGAAGTCTGGAATTTACACAAAATTTCTCATTTCCTCCTTCCTGTGAGAACAATACTTTGTGACAGAGACTAAACGACAGCTTGTTAATGCCTCACTTCATAAACCTTATGTATGGTTTTGTCCACTTAAAGCCAGGCTTTGATGTAGCACTGGGTCAGCAGTGGTTTTGTTCAATTCCGTTGGCTTTCAGGACACAGAAAAGCTCCGTGTAACTTCTTATTTTCTTTCCCAACGTCTAAACATACGTGGATCGATCTTGCCAAACGCTGAGGTCAATTTTATACTGAAATTGAGTTCATGCACTGGTGTAAGGTGCTGTAATCACCTCAGTTTTTAATCCTTTGCTTAGGCTGAAAGTTCTGGGTAGAACACTCAGAATGTGCCGTGCCAGAGACCTTCACCAGTGTTCAGTTTCCTTGTTACTTCTGCTGGCTGACAAGGGAGTTTCTAAAAGACTTTTATTAGGGTCTAATAATGGTATTAGTTCTCTGCATAATGTCCCTCATTTAGTGATTTCAGGGAACTTTTCAAAATTTACATAAGTGTTCTGCCTATGGAAGATTGATTTTTTAATTTGCTATTTAAAAAATACATAATTAGAAAAAACACGGATTCAGAAACTAACCCCCATTTATACAAAAAATACAGGAAAATTAACCCAGAGCCCCAGTCCAACCCCGCTGTTTTGAACATTAGATGAATTTCCTTCACACAGACTCTCTCCAGTGAATCTGATACACTTTCCAAGAAAATACCCTTCAAGATTCAGCACTTGCTTTTGTCACATGTGAAATATTTCAACAGAACATATAGATGAGCACTTTTAACAAGACTTGAAGTCCTCTCCTAAAACTGGAGTTACTTTGAGAGGAGAAAGAAATATTTATGTTTTGGTATTTGAATGTATTCTGTGAAATTTCTGAATAGCTAAATCCCTTTTTTTGAAAAAAGCCTATGATCCAATCTTAAAGTTCACTGACCCTAAAAGGAAAGAGCTTGCTGGCCCTCGGGTTTTTCATTGGGAACAAGCAACTTTTTATTAATAAAATGTCAGGTGTCTTTGCAAGATGTTATTTGGCCCTGAAAATTATATCCTCTACTGGATTTCTGCAATACATTATCTTCCTGGCAAGGAATTGGATTAGGAAGTAAAATGCTGATGAGAACTTGCCTCTAAAAGGAAGACTCTCTTGTCCAGTAACAGATTGTGCCCTCAGTAGAGACTTCTGCTCTAACACATGATCAGGGAAGCTGCCAAACAGGTCCTGTTCAACGTGGCCTTTGAAATGTCTGGTGTCACCCCTGTACTTGGATTCAACTGGAACGTGGATACTCCTTAAAGCCCAGAGCTTTAACCTTAGACCTAGGTAGGAGTTTTACATCATTGCAAAGTGAACAAAAAGGTTGAAGTACCTAAACCTGTATTTTCTTGAAAATAAAACTGGTCACTCTGCAAGGTGCCATTTCATAATTTATATATTGTATTTTATTTTGCAGATTCTATGGAAAACAGGCATTCTGTAAGTATACATTTTATGCAAGCAGTTAAATCTAGTGACATGGGTTGAGATTATTGTGTATATGTTGAGATGGTGTTCATGTGCTGATGTGGTTTATTTGTTGCTCAGGACCTTTGCAAGACAGGTACGGGGCAATCCCTTTGTATGTATTTTTACGAACCAGGCTTTCAATCCTGAGTTTATAGAATGGTCAGTTTTAGAAGCCCGTGGGAGGGGCTGGAGTTTGGTGGTGCTGGTGCACAGAAAAAGATCTGCCAGGAGTTTGTGTCGAGCACCTGCACAGCTTTGGGTCTGTGCCACAAACGCAGGCGGGATGGCACGAGGGGAGGGGCGCCTGCTGCTCCCGCTGGGCCTGAGGCACTGCAGATCTGCACGTGAAAACTGCTAACCTGTGAATGCATCACCGGGGCCAGAGCTGCTGGTCCAGGCCCATCTGTGAGCCTCCAGTGCGCAGTGCCAGTGCCTGTGCTGGGAATGTGCCTGCTCACACACACATCCTGTGCCTGGGACGCCCAGAGAGGTGAGCTCCTTCCTAAGGTGTGAGCAGCTGAACCAGGCAGGGATGGTGATCAGCCCAGCTTGCAGAGGTCCCTTCTATTCACTGTCTGTGGCTGTTCCCTCCTGGATTTGTTTTCATCCACTGGTAGAGCAGGTGGGATGACTCCAAGGGCTGGCAGTAAACTGAGACCTTGTAAGAAATTTCGAAGGCAAACAGTTTTTATTGCAGAGAACAAAGCTGGGTCACAGCTACGCTGTTCTAACCAAGAAGTGGGAATAGTACCATCCATATATGGAGGATCTCAGCTAAAAATGTGGAGTTTTGTGAAGGTTCTGTAGGTGGTGAACAGCTTCATAGTGCTAAGAAGCCAGTGACAAAATATGGAATTTTTTTAAATAGAAGAAATATGTTGAATGAGCTGTTACTCTGCTCTCAGGAGATCTGAGAGGCAGGGAACTCACATTTCAGGAGTACTTTTATGAATGTTAGATAAGCTATCAAATCCAACTCAGACTAAGCAGATGGTTGTTTTTTCTGCCACTGACTTTGTGACTTTGGAGCTTGTACGTAAAAAGAAAAAAAGGAGAGACTCATAAATAAGAATCACAATAGCACAGTCTACGTCAGCTTATGGCATCCATTCGAGTTTTGAAAGGCTCCATCAGCACTCCCATCCCCATGGGATACACAGGCAGCCCATTGTATTATTTACAGACACTGGCAGTGCACTGAAGGTCACAGATTGTGTTACAATAAACAGACTCACATTAACACAGGCCAGGAGGGTTTATAGTGTCATTGTCTCTCTTAGTTTAAAGGTTTGTTTTGATTCTTTGCTCTCAGTTTTCTAAAAATATGTTGAGCTGAACCCTCCCCTGGGCTGTACAAGGCATTCCTTGGAGAGTCATGCAGAAGAGAGTTTGTCCCTGTCCAACACAAAAGAAAAAATGGTCAAGGGTGGCTGTGACAGACATGAGGTGTAAGCTCAGGGAGAAGGTTTTGTCTTCTTTTTTCCACAGCCTACATAATTTCTAATGATCATGAAGATGTTTTTTGTTTTCCTGTGGCCAAAAGTGAGTGAAATATCTCTCCGTGGAAGTATAATAAAAAGTCAGTGAAAATACACTGACCACCCTGTGCGAATCACTTTCATAATTAATTGGGCTATTAAGGCTTGCTAAACCAGACAATCGATGAAGTAATGTCAGATTCGAGGAAGAAAAGTGTCAGCTGAGGGCAGTGTTTTCTTTGTGTTTCTTTTATTACTCTCGTGTTAGCAGTAGAAGGGTAATAAAAGTAGTTATTCTGTAAACCTAATCTCATTTTCAGAAACACCCCAGAGCGAAGGCAGTTTTATAACACTTGCACATCTTGAGTTTTCCTAGAAGTTGCCTTATTCGGTTCATGTCTGAGGCACTGTGCCCTCCTTAGGTATACTGTTCATGCATTAACATAGGAAATATTCCTTTTTTGTAATTATTAGTGCTTTGGAGGACATAGCAAAAGAACGGAGCCTTGTCTTCTGCTTCTTAAATTCCCACTTCTGTTCCCAGTAAAGCCTGTGACAAAAAGCAGCACCATTCCTCTTTTGAACTCTCCAAATGAGTGACCTGAAACTGGACTGGACAGATGAATTTCTTTATAGATTTTCCATTCCCTCTATTTGCCTCTCAACACTTTACAGGCCACACAGATGAGCACAGAAGAGGCAGGGAGCTACTAAGGTGCTTTTCATCATTATTTTCTTGCAACTGGTTGTTTTTTTTTTTTCAGTAGCTCATTTTCACACATGCTTAACTGTGATGTATCTCAGAGGTTTGGTCCAAATGAGGAGTTGTTGATCCTACTCGTGAAAAGGAAAATGCTCCTTATAAAGTGATCAAGTGGCTTAAACTTCCTCCCCAGCTGTTCTGCTTCTTGATGGCCAAATTAAGTGCTTGGCTCAGAGGTGAAGCTGCATTTGATCTGCTGCTCCCTGACTTTGTGAGTGGAATGGGGCCTTCAGGAGCCCGGCTGCTCAGCTGGCATCTGAATCACAGCAAATGCCAGATGGATCACTGAGCTGGAGTGGCCTGTCAAAAAACTTGTAGAATTCGACTCTGTTTAGGAAGTAATAGATGTTCCAGAAGTGTGAGACAAAGGACCTCAGCAGAGAGGAGAGTTTTGGTAAGAGCTCTGTTTTCAGGGAGAGTACGCAGCCTTTTTATTTCAGTAATGGTGGTAGAGATCATCAGACCCCAATGTCTTCTTAACTCCCTAAATTCCAATAACGTGGCTTCCACTGCTCAGATAAAGTCTGTTAACACTCAGTTCTGCATTGCTCTTCCAGACATCACAGGCAGAGCAGAAAACTGCACTGTGGAGAAGGAAGATGTAGCAAATCATTTTAATGGTTGCTAGTCCTGCTTTTGTGCATTTGCCCCTACATAGTTTCTGTCAGAATAAATATAATCCAGCAGGGAAATTTAGGAACTTTGCTTCTTCTTCACTGAGAGACCATCACAAAATTGAGTTCAGGCTTTTAGTAAACACTGTGTACTGACACAGGTGCATTGGAGGCGTTTGTATTATGTCAAGAAAAGTGGTGCATTAGAAAAATAATCAGTCAAAGTTTGTATTACTTGAACTATATAAAGGCCCAGCTGCAGTACAGGTTGTGACTTATTTGCAATCCAGAGGACCTTGAACCTGAATGTCTTGGATTTTTAGGTCATTTAGAAAGGAACCTGAAGTTTTATGTCAGGGGTTGCTTCCCTCCATCTCCTCTGTTTCAGAAATTTGTGTCTTAAATACCATCCATAGGAAGTATTTGCAAAAGAAATGAATTACTTAGAGAGGAACTGGGAGGAGGTTTCCTTCCTGAAATCAGAGCTGGCAATCTTTCTAAGTTATTTAATGGTCCCAGTTTCTGAAAACATATTGAAGGAAATATCTTGACAATGAGATAGCCACTTCGCCAAACACTAATTGGTATTGTGTCAAATTTACCTCAGCAGTACGTTCTGACTTCACATCTCCTCCTCTCCTGCTACCTCCTAGATGTGTTTGTGTATTTGTTTGTTTGGGTCTGCCCTAGGAGTTCAGGAGGACTGGCAGTACCCGAGGACATCGTGTACTTTTAGCTCCCTGTTTGTCCAGCCTCAGCATGTGCCCTCTGAGACAGAAACCTGTACAATTCACATCTCTGTGGAGGAATTTCTAGATGTTACTCAGCTACTTTCTCACCTTACTCAAGTGATGCCAAAAGTATTTTCTCAGTGTTAAAGGAATTCACATTGCCAGCTCCAAAGGGGGACCTGGCATGTGTTTAACTGTGCACAGTAACATGGCACAATAGTTTCAGACAGGAAAGGAAGATGAGGGATGTGTCCAGTTAAAACTGGGGGGGGGATTTCAGGCAGTCAGGATATGAAAAACAAGGTGATACTCTGAAATAAACACTGAATTATAAACCAGGAATTCCTCTGACTCATGGGGCAAATCCTTTGGGGGTAAGTCCACAAAAGGAATTAGGCGCCTTGGTGCTGGCAGCCTGCACTGTTGGGTTAGAGGCCACCACGTACCCTGAGCAGAAATTTGTTGGACAGAGACTTACTTTGGCAACCGATGTCAGGAAAGACTTGACAGTTGTGAATCCACAGTGGACAGAATTATTTCTGTCATATAATGTAAGAACAATGAAGTTTGGGATGTCTCTGTGCCCATTCCCGTTGGCTGGTGTAGAGGACGGCTCCGTCTGCCTTCTGTGCTTGCCAGTGCCAGGACTGTGTCCCTGCTTGGTGCTGGAGATGACCTCTGGCACGGCTCTTGCAGGAACACGGTGTCCACAAGTTGGATGCTGCGTTGTTCCCTGTGAGATACCAGCCCTTAGGGAAAGGGTTTCATTCTCCTGGGACTGAAGCTGGGGTCTGACTGTGGCAGCTGAACATCTAGTAAATAAGGGATCTGACTTCCAGATGTGTTAAGTGCCAGCAGTTCCTTAAAAATCCAGCTTTTATCAGTAAGCATCCACTTAGAGATATTGGTGATTAACAGGTTTGTGGTCTAGCTTGTAATTGTTACTCTAAATCTCCCACTGTCTTATTTCTTTTTCTATCTGATGAAGATGATACTAACATCTCCCCAGAGAACAGTGAGTATTTATTAGCTCACTGGAGAGGGTTCTAAGGAATATGTTACAGGACAGAGGGCAGGGGCACAGTTATACTCACACCTTGGTTTTTTCTCTTTTCCTCTTTTTGCCAACAGAGAATATATGGGCATCCTGATGCTACCTAGAACAGTCACCTCAAAGATCAGCTGGGAGAAGAAAACAAGCCAAGATGGAAGATGTTGCAAATGTTTCAAAGGCTTTGCAGCAGTTATTTATGAGTTTGCCAGACTCGTCTTTTCAAAGTTTATTTCATTAGGAGGAACAATAGAGATGTTCCTAAAGCATTTAATGGAAAAAAATTATGAATAAAAATTCTCATAGGAAAGTGGCTCTAGAAACCACTGATCCAGGTTCTCATCTGTAATTTCTCCTGCTAATGCAATTTTGCCTTTTTTGCCTCCAATTCATCATGCTCTAAGGAAACAAAGGGGGAGCTACAGCTGAGGAAGTACATTTCTACAATGCAGCAACTACTGTGATACCAGTAGGACATAGAAATATCTAAGCTTGCTTTAAACTCGCTACGTTGGTTGTCAGTGCCACCACTGTGGCAGAACAGAGCTCAGCACAGCCTGGCCAGCCATGGATGTGCCTTGACATGATCTTGCAGCTTGTGCTGAGCTCCTCGTGCTGCAGCAGCTGGACTGCTACCAGGCTTGGAGCCAGCTCAGTTATAACCCACAGGGATGTGACACTGCAGGGAGGGCCTGAGGGAAGAGTGAGCTCTGGGCTCCCTAAAAACTTGAATAAGTGTTCAGAGATCCAGACTTTACCAAGTGCTTCTATCAGAGGCACAAACAGTCTTTATTCTTTGCTAAATTGCTTTTCCCCTTTAAAAGTGATGATGCTTGTTGGTTAATTGGATGTGATGGTTCTTCAGGAAATGACTGTCCATCGCAGTTATTTTGAATGATTCTATGATAAGTCTTCATTGAGTGGATATACTACACCCAGGTCAGTGAGTTTGTACCTGAAAACCCTGTTCTGTACAATCCTTATTGCTTTGGTTTTAGGAGAGCTCTGAAGTTGTACTTGTGCCCAGTTTGTCCAGTATGGAATTCCATACCTATCCTTTTCCACTGTAATATGATAAACCACTAACATGGATCCAGTTTGGACACAGATCTAATCCTGCAGCCCATGTTTATCTCAGCTGCATTCGTTTAAAGAAAGAACACAAAGCAAAAGACAAAAAATACTGTCCCCAACCCCTTAACCAGCTGGCCTTTGACATTGCAGTTGCTCTCCTTTTCTTACTGCAGATTAAATTCCTACAACATCTGGGCCACAGGTAAGAAGGTTCTCAGTTTAATTAGAAAATAGTGAAAAAGAGGCCATGGGTTTGTATATACAGATATAATTACTGGTTTAAGCATTGCATCAAAGGTGCAAAACCAGCAAGAAACACAAAAGGGGTTTATATCCTCCATTCCAAATGTTTAAATTTTCAAGCTCCAGTTACTGATTAATATCTCTAATTTATTGTTCCCTGTGCAAATGTTGTTTGTATCATGAGCCTGTCACAACTGACTGAGTTCATAGCTCTCTTCTGTTGACAAATGTTCTTTCAGCATCCCATGAGTGTCCATGCAAATGCGTTAGTATAAGGAATGTGAAAAGGTATTTTAATAAAGAAAACCCTGAGTCGAACTTTGCACTGGATCTCGCACATTCATATTGCAATGAATGCCTGTGAAGTTTTGTATTCGTGATGAGCCGCAGATCCATCGTATGGATTGGCATTTGGAAGATGCCCTCTCTGCAACAGATTCCAGACACTTAGATCTGGAGTCATGAATCCATTTAACAGCAGGTAAATGCACTAAATTGCTTTAAGAACTGAGTGGGGGAGTGCTTGCATTCACATGAGTCTTTTACTAAATTACAAAGGCAAAAGTTCCTCCACAAACCCTTCCCGGCCTTTGGCAAAGCTTGTGAAGACACTGGGGTTTGGGAAGTTTCACAATATCATCTGGGAATGATGGAGCAGCAGTGGGAGAATTCGTTGCTTGCTTTCAGCTTGTCTCTTGTCTGGAATAATCCTAAATTATTTTGGATTTAGTCTAATACAAGTTGTTTGCCCTACTGAAACGTGTGAACTGTGCATTTCTCAGAGTGCTGTGCACTGCTTTGAGCCCTTCTGTTTTGTCTTGCAGATAACAAAAGTATTTCAGAGTATGGGACAATAATCAGCAGACGTTGCCAGTGGAGACAAGGTAAATGGGCCTACGAGTAAACAGCTACACAAGGAGTCCTGATATGAGCATGTGCCAAACAAGCCTCATGATCCCACTGGAAATATTTGGGAAATAAGTCTTGAATCTGTTACTGAACAAATCAAAGCTCAGACTGGAGCTCAAACAATACATTATTGAAAGTAACAACTAAAAAAAAAAGAGATTTCTGTGTTGTCAGCAAGCTGAACTCAGCAAATAGAAAATGAGGTGTGTTGGTAAATATTTACTTTTTGAGCAGAGTAAAGGGACGGTACATGCCTGGGCCCCTTGTGCATTCTTTGTCGGGGCAATTCCATTGGGCTGGCCCATGCCCAGGTCCCTTGTGCCATTCTCTCTCCGAGCGGTTCCCCCACATCCCACTTCCACTCAGCCTGTTCGGGAGGAGCCTTACCCACCCCCAGGTGGGGGTACCTTTGGAATATTTCTCCTGTTGCAGAGCAGAGGATTTAGGGGTGACACACAGAAATGCTTGAATCAGGTCCCCTCCTCCTCTCCGCTGTTACTTTCCTTTTCCATTTCCAGCCAAGGGGCACCGCGCGTTCCCTGCTGCAACGCGGGTTCCCCGGTGTAACGCGGATTCCCTGCTGTAACGCGGGTTCCCCGGTATAACGCGGGTTCCCCGGTGTAACGCGGATTCCCTGCTGTAACGCGGGTTCCCCGGTATAACGCGGGTTCCCCGGTGTAACGCGGGTTCCCCGCTGTAATGCAGGTTCCCTGCTGTAACGCGGGTCCCTGCTGTAACGCGGGTTCTCCGGTGTAACGCGGGTTCCCTACTGTAACGCGGGTTCCCTACTGTAACGCGGGTTCCCTNCCCGGTGTAACGCGGATTCCCTGCTGTAACGCGGGTTCCCCGGTGTAACGCGGGTTCCCCGCTGTAACGCGCGTTTCCCGGTACAACGCGAATTTCCGCGCGCGTTCCGCGGCGGCTCCGCGGGGCCGGGGCCGGGCTGACCCCTGGTGGCCTCCGGGGGCACTGCAGGGGGACAGCGCTGGGCCCCGTCCCGACTCTTTTCCATCGAACAATAAATTGAGCCGCGGGAATTATTTTGTTCCTGCGGCGCTCGCCCGCCTCCTCCCGACCCCCGCCACTCTTAAAGAACAGTGCCCTAAATGCAGCGGAAACCTGCCCACCGTGGCTTCTTCCCCTTTCCCGTAGGGTTGTGAATTGTTTGTGAGTGCTGGGGCACTGCTTTGAGCAGTTCCTCATAAACCTTAGCATTTATTTACTTTTCTGCGGTGTTGTTCCACCTGCTGCTTTGTGAGCTTGGTTCGGTTCAAGTTCTTTCTTGCTGCAGTTCATCATTGAGCTGTCTTGAGCCCCAGCTTTTGGAGGCAGGGGAGGTGACCCTATCAGACTGAGTACAGCCCATCTCGTGCAAGGAGAGGGCAGGCACAGGGAAACAAAGTTTGAGAAAAACAGAGGTATCAAATGGAAAAAAAAACCCCACCAATTAAACTAGAAATCAAACTGAACGCAATAAAGTATCAGTACAGATTTAAAATGCTAGCACATTTTGTTGTTTAGAATTTCATGGCCTCTCTGAATAGGTGAGAGCAGAATAAACATCACTTCTGCAGTTATTTGGGAGGTAATAAGCAATTTGACATGTCTAAGGAATCACAAAAAGTGGGGCTTATTGCCTTCATGCTATGAAATGTTCCACTCTAAATCACAAGTGCTCCCATTAGACAGTTGAGCAGTCATGAAAATGTAGCTTGCATGGGAGGTTTCAGCTAAATGTGAGCATTTATATTTATATAGGTAATTTATTTTCTCACCAGCCACAAACATGCTGAGTGGGAAGGCTGAAAAAATTCTCACCATTGCAGGAAATAATCACTGTAGTTAAATTTTAAATGTAATAGCAAAAGAAATCACAGTTTCCTTGGGGAGGGAGTCACTGCAAAGTCTGATGACAAACAGAATAACAGCATGAAGCTGAAATGAAAGATTGAGCACAAAGCAGCAAAGGGCAAGGCTGTCACTGCAAAGGCTCTCAGGCTCTGCCCCCATCAGCCTGGATCTGGACTGTGTGTGAAGCTCTAAGGGTGACTGTCAGAAATGGACCTCAGTCTATTTGAGCCACATTCCCATGGTTAAGAGGAATTCAGATCCAACAGGTATTGTTTGAGGAGAAATTCCACAGCTAAACTGTTAGTCATAGTAAAGATGGATTCTGCCTCTGAAATGAGTAGATTAGCAATATATTTCTGTGTAATCCTGGAAGTGTAAGAGTGGGAGATGAAATCAGGGTCTCCTTTGGGGCAATGACAAAAAATATAACATTTTTTTCACTGAACGAAAACCAGAAGTGACCAGTGTGATGGTTCATTGTCCTCTGGTTACTGCCCTGATTTTTCTGGACTTGTCTTTTTCTTTTAGTGTTTTACTTAGGAGATAAAAGGAGATCTTGGAATGAAGGCTCACTACAGTGAAGAAAGAAAGTTAAAAGAAGAGGAAAAGAAAGACAGAGGGGAATGAGCAAGGCTGGTGGAGAGAAATCCTCCAGACTGTGGAAGGTTTGGAAGAAACAACCCATCAGTCCAGTCACCTTAAGAGCTCCACACTTCATGGTGTTGGTGATGCTCTGAGGAACGTGCTGTGACAGAATCAGCATTGTGGAGGTGGCTTGTCCCGAACATTCCTGTGTTTATCATTGTCAGGTGACCACTAGGAGAAGCAGAAAATACATGTTAACAAAAAGCCCAGCTGCAGGTAATGGCACTGTTGATCCAGGATCATTCCTGCTGCTCCCAGTGTGTCAGTCCTGGATGGGATGTGGAGTCCTGAGGCACCAAGGGACCTGTGTGATGCACCCGCCTGGGAATGTGTGCTTCAAAAGAAAACATCCTATTACACTGTTATTCAGCTGGCATAAGCCAAGCCCTGTTGAGTGCTTGCAGAGGAGCTGTGACTGCTGGAATCACCTGTTTCCACAAAGCACTGTCAGCTCTGTAGGGAGAGCTTGGCTTTCAATCCTCTGCACTGCCTTGTTGTTTATTAATTTTTTAACTACAGGCAGAGCCAAGTCTCCACTGTGACTGACACAGTTTCACTTTGCAAATCAGTGAGACAGCACTACAAGGGCAGAAGAGTCTTTCCTGAGAACTTGTGTTGCTCAGAGCCCTGAGTGAGTGCTGTCCTCATGGAATTAACCCGAGCCAAACTCCTGAGCTCCGTGGGGCTCTCACCACCCTCCCAGCCTGTCTTGCAGTGGGACCTTCTGGAGTGGTTCAAGCTCCAACCAGCCTCAGAAACTCTCTGCTTTGTGTGGGGATAAGTGCTTCCAAGGCAGTGAGAAAGAGTGCTGCTGGTCTGTCCCAGGAGCAGAGGGGACAGAGAGGTTGACAAAGATGGGACAAAGATGAGAGCTTTGTCTTAAGTCAGCTGAATCATGGTATTACTGGGAGGTGAACTTGGCATCTCTGCTTGATAATAGGCTGTGAGAGTGTAATAGGAGAAAAAATTGTCAAGTCTATTAAGATGTGGTCAGAGTGTAAGTCAATTAATGAAAATTACAGCCACACAGGTTATTAAATTAACATGAGATTGTCAATAGGAAATATAGATTGCTTTTGAATAATTTTAAATTATTTAAAGCATGATGAAAATCTCACGGTCTCCCATCATGCAAAGCTTTGGTTTGATTTTATTACTGTTTGAGTTTTTTAATATTTTTATTTCAGCTTCATGCTGATTAAAGGAATGGGATTTTTAAAGAGCATTCTTATTAGGAATGCTGAGAGCTGCAGTAGCTGTTAGGAGGCAAAAGCTCAGGGGTGGCTGGAGGTGAGCTGTGATTTTGCGGTGTGATCCATGGCACAGCTGGAATCACAGAAAGCCAAGGGTGTCTGAATGCAGTCCTTGCATACAAAGTGATGATGTGATGATCACATTTTCTAGGCACTTCCTCAGGGCTGCAAGAACCACTCTAAATGGGCTTACAGCACACATTGGCACTGTTGAAAAGCTGGTTCCACCTGAATGAATGCTGAGTCTGAACCAGCCTCCAGATGATCTGTCCACCCTGGCCGGGAGTCAGGGACCTTCAGGCAGGTCCCTCCCCTGAGAGGGGAAATTTGCAGCCTTCTGAAGAGGGATTCACATTCCTCCCAGGGAGCTTGGGGACCAGTTGATCTCTGCAGATGGATGGTATGTTCAGCATGACTGAAGGCATTAGCTGGCTCAGCCCTGGAGCCTCAGAACATTGTGTACACTGCAGAAATCCAGTTTAGTCATGGCTGGAGGGAGGCAAGGGCTGGTCTGTTAGAAACAACCTGACACACACCTGTGCTTTGTCAAACAAGAAACACTAAAAGGGCTGTCTTTAACTATCATTTCCTTTTCCTTTTTTTTTCCTTGAAGCTGATCTTTTCCCACTGAGTTGCTTCCTTTCTGACTGTTCCAGAATGAATCACACAGCCCTACATGTCTATCTATATTCCCAAGGGGACTGTGGAAAGCAAACCTGACTAATGTCCCCTGCAAGGAGAAAATTATAATTGATGCTTTTTAATTACAAGTTTCCTGCATTATGGTCTAGTTTTTCAGCTTATAATCATTAACAGTATAATAGAGACTTAAGTAAATCGTTGCCTTTTCCTCTTTTGTAGCATATGTAGGTCAGATTTTCATGTATAAGAGTTATTATCTCTGACACACTAATGAGTGCACTGACTGCTGACAAAGGTCACATCTGTGTTTTCTTCGTTGCATACAAACATGGAGGGGGCTGTGTGCTCCTCATTGCTGTGTCTTCCAGAGCAATTTCCCTGGTCCAAAATCACTTGGTGCTTTTCACAAAGCACAAATCACAAAGCCTCCTTACACCTGTTTTATACTTCTGCCAGTGAAAGATGAGGCTGAGGGCAGAGGAGTGTCAGCATCATCATGTCCCCAGCACACGTCCCCTTCATGCATCCTTGGCTTTTCAAGCTCTGTGCACTTGCAGTCAAAGGGATGAAGTTGCTGCCTTTACACGAGGAAGTGAATGGAGCTTTTATGTCCCGTCTTTGACCAAAGCACTTAAAAGGTTTTGTGCCCAGCAGATTGTTTCTAATAGCAGGGAAAATTGATCACTCAGGTGCTTTGATGCAGCCCTTTTATTTACAAAGAAAGTACAACATTCTGTTTCCTCTAAAATCAGAGGAATCAGACAATATCCTCTTTCTCTGCATGCAATTTCAATCGTTTTAGCCAGCACTTATCCAGAAGCACTTTTTTATTCTCAAGGTCGTTCTTGTAAGGTTCATCTGGTTCTGCCTGGTTTGGAGAGAAGGCTGCTCCTGTAGGAGCTGGGAGCTCCCTGTCACTCCAAGCTCTGCCCTCCTCCCTGCATCTTCCAAGCCAACGTTTTCCAGCTGGCAGAAACCTTGAGTGCACCAGCTTCTCCTCAAGATTTGCCCTTTTGCCTTCTAAGGGTGGCTGTTCCTCTTTCAGCTGCCTGCTTGTGTATGAGAGCTTGGTTGTTTCTTACACAAAAGAATATCCAGTGAAAGGGAACATTAAACCTGTTGGGGTCTCAAGCTTTTGCCTGAACTCTGTGTCTAGGTGGAATTGGGGTTACACATTCAGCATGTGGCACTGTGCTGATGAAGAGTAAGATCTTTGCACACTTTGTCAGTGTCAAGGAGCAGGAATAAGTGATGGAACCGGGGCAAGATGAGGTTCTCACTGCCCAAGTGTTTTTACTCTGTACTCTCCTTCCAACTAGAAATACTCAGTTGACCAACAAGCAGGATGCATTGCTAATACCCATTTGAATTTCCCTGCATTCCTTGCCCTATTTATCATATTTAACCTTGGATTTATTTGTAGAGAACTGCTCAGAGAGTCTTGTTTAACAGAGGAAGAAATCGGAAGAAAGCCTGGACATGGTGTGTTTTCTTGCAATATTGCCCTGGACAGTTTCCAATCTGTTAATGGATGAACACTGACATCTAAACCATCCCCAGGGGAGGTTCAAGATCCATCTGACTTCAGTAAGATGTTCCTAAATAGCCATAACAAGCCCATACTTCAAAAGAAATAAATTTTGCTATTTTTAAAACATGCAGGTTTTGGAAGGCTTTGAATATCAAGATTAATTCTCTGTCTAAATGCAGTGGAAGGCAGCACTGACTGGTGAGTCTCACTCAAATCTGGAAGGTTTTAATATTGTCTGGAATCTGGATTTGATGTTCTTAGATGTGTTTAGTTTACTTTTTATTCCAGCGCAGACTCTGCATGTACATATCAGATTCCTTAGCATATCTCATTGGATTTATGTGGCAAACATATTACCTTATCCATTAGCACTTGGAATTTCGACTCAGGAATTCTTGCTGGATAGATTACTGAGCAATAGTCAATTGAAAGATTTAATGGCACTGAGAAAACCCCAAGGTCACATGGAGCCAGGTGCTGCCCTGCTCAGTGTGATGCTATTTGCAGAAGGTGGCAATAGGGGATGGCTGCAGGAGCTGGACAGAAGGGTCAGGGCAGCTGGGCAGGTTTGGAGACTGGATTATGCATCAGGTCATGAAAATTACACAGGGCAGGTGAGCAGAATATTCTCAGTGCCTCACATGAGACACCTACCCGGCATGTCTGAGCTAAGAGGCTGCTCTGCTCTCCAGTACTGCCACTGAGAGTCCTGTTTGGAACCTGTCCCTTTTCATTGCCTGTAATAGACATCCTAAGGACCACAGGTTCTTTATTTAGCCACCTGAATGATTAGCACAGTGAGATGTTATTTAATATAGCTCTGTGCTGACATCTTCCTCCTAAAGTGCTGAAGGAGAATGTGACGTCCAGAACAAGAATCCAGTTGTGGAGGCACTGAGAACATTTGGCTTTGGAGACTGGGTCACGATCTGTTGGAGAAATGGGCCAGGATGGAGCTGCCACTGGTGGTTGGCTGTGGGCAGAGCAGGGAAGGGTTGAATCTTGGCTATGGTCATTTTGTGTGACTGGACAGGCCCCGAGTGCTCTGTCAGGGGCAGTTCTTTAACCTGGGAAAACACCAATCCTGAGTTTGCTTTCAAAGCTGGGCTCTTGTTTGTTCCGGTGTGTGACTGCACTTGCATATTCTCATTGTTGAAGCCTAGCCTCCCCAGCAAGGTTCAGTGGGAAAAAGAAGATGTGCAGATATGGGCCCCGAGGATGCTACTGCTCAATGGAAGGTTACAAGTTACTGTCACAGAGAGAGCAGCTCCTCACACCTCCCTGAAGTTCATGTAAATAAAACTTCTAGCAACATTCAGGTTTGAAATTACAGTCAGAGCTGCACTAAATTATATCAGCACTGCCTAAATTATATCAGCCTTATGAAAACAATGCATATTGTTTACACCTTCAGAACATGGAAATGACCCTCTGACTACCTATGCCCGTTCTCCATCTCAGCTGGAGAAACCAAAGTCAGGGTTTTATCTCTCTTTTGTAGCTAAGATTTCACTTCATGCTGCCATTTCTGATTCCATTTCAGCAGGTATACATTCAGCTCTAGGTCGGGTGTTAATGCTCTCAGAACAAAGACATCTGAGCAAGATGTGGCTATTTTTATGATAGTGATGTTTTGATCTCACGCCAGCACAATCGAGGAACAATTCCCATTAAATCTATTGATGTGAGTCTTTCCTTGAAGGGGACACTCAGGAAACCTGAGCTGAATTGTATTTTCAAGTAGATTAGTTAAATTCTATTAAGATCTATGCAGATATTCATATTCAGAATTAAGTGGCATTAATCTGATTTAGTGTACTTCACTTGGAAAATGAAGAAAAAGCTAAATCAAATGAAGGCCACTTTAACTCTGAGTAACACAACTCACTCGTGTAACTTTCAAGTCACAGGTGTCATTAATTCAGATTAATTTTTCTGACTTTCCCTGTGAAGACAAGGGGCAATAAAATCACCACAGATGACCTGACCATATGTTCTCCTTCTGCTCCCAAAAAAACATTATGGACCTCCTGACAGTTGGTTTGGACTTGTGGATCTGAAGGCTGCTGTTCATTTCTAGTCTATAATGCTCTTTTCTCTTAACTAACCATTTAAATTAGGCCCATCATTGTAGAACCATAGCATCTATCCAGGCAGGAGCTGTTGCCTGGTGTTAATGCTCCTGTGCATGTGGAAAACTTGCAGTGTATGTGCCTGATTTAAACATGTATCTTCAGCTGTTCTGTAATGTCAGAACTAAATTTACTTGTAGATTTAAAATAGGTGAATGATTTGGCAGCTGAAAGGTCAGGACACACTGTTTATTTTGCCCTTTGCTTTTCCTGATTAACAGAAAATTGTCTGTAGCATCTGACATTATTGTCAGGGGCTTGTGGTGCAACACCTGCATAGACGAAATGCAGCCTTGGTGCCACCGTATTCCCCAACCTTCCCCCAGCTTTGAATTTTGCCACAGTTGCACTCTGGAGCGCTCCAGCACTCAGCCAGAATATCCCAACTCACCAAGGTCTCGGCGGAGGGAGGAGTATTGACTGCTCCACCATGTGCAGATCAGATTTCAGGCTTTTAGAGTTTTGTGCATTTGCCAGGTACACTGAAATACAGACACCAGCTCGTACAACCTTGCTGTGACTTTGGCAGCAGGCACGTGGCTATTCTGGGTGGCCCAGGGACTCGCCCCTTCCCCAGTGATGGGTGGCACTGCTGCAGGTGTGCTCTGGCCACTTCCCGTCTGGATTCAGCGTCAGGCAGAGGCAAACCTGTGTCAGAACCATCCAGAAAGTTTTGCAGGTCTGAGAGAAACCAGTGCAAACTCCCAGCACTGAAACTGCCCGAGCCAGGCTGCCTTGCAAAGCCCCTTCCCTGGGAACAGCTCTGCCCCTGAGTGTCACCTTGGCAGCACCTCCACTCCTTGACAGGCTCTGCCTCTGCACACCTTGCTGGCCTTGCTTTAGCCTGTCCTGTGAATCCACCCGAGCTCCTGGCAGCCACGAGAGGCTGTGCTGGAGACGGGTGGAAGTTGGAACTTCCTCTGGCTCTGGAAATGTGTCTTCTCTGAGTGCACAGACCTGATGTGAGCAGTTGCACAGAGCTGTTTCTCCACAGATACTTGGCAGTCTAGAAGCATTAAATAAATTAAAAAAAAAAAAAAAAGAGAGAGGGAAATAGGAAGATCACAAGGGCAAATGAGGCCTAAATTCCTGTAATTTTTTTAATGTTGTTTCTCTCCACCATTCTTTTGGATATTTTGTTTTACAGCTGGATTTGTGACCTGCCTGCTTTTGTAATTGAGGAGTTTTGAATGCTCTGGTCTAGCTGACAAGGTGATGATCAGTCAAAGGCTGGACTCGATAATCTTGGATGTCTTTTCCAACCTTAATGATTCTGTGATCTATCCTCAGCTCAGCTTTAAAAATGAAGCAGCAATAAAAAACCTCAAACCCCAGAATAATGTGCTTTAGCACAGGAAGCAACAAGAGCTCAGAATTTCTGCAGTTCCCAGGGGGATTTTAGAAACAGAGAAGCAGAGTTGGAGCCAGGCCTGGGGAGCTGGCTGGGGAGGCTCCCTGGGGAGAGTACGACCAGGCTGTGCCCCTTTGTGCCAGCAAGGAGCCAGGCCGAGGGGCTGGGATCAGTGTGGGGAGAAGTGATGGAGTGGAGGACAGGGTGGGCAATTTGCAAGTTAGACAATTCAGATCCAAATACAGCAGTGAAGCCATTGGCAGAGAAAGAATTTGGGAGGTGCTGAGAACACTCTCAGTGGGGTGTTTGACAAGCAGAAGATGGGCACACAAGTGCTGTGGAAGGAATGTGGAATTCGAGAGGCTTATACTCCCCTCCATACCCACAATCAGAGCCAGCTGAAGCACTGGGAATCCCCAGCCTTGCCAGTCCTTGTTGGGCTCTGTGCACACTGGGTGGGCTGGAGCCTTGTTTGGGTTTTTTCCATGCTAAGCCTCTTTCCGTTGTATTGAATGTTGCACTGGTAACAACCAAACAAACCAACACTAAAGCTGTTCTCACACACACAACCCCGTGTTTGCCAAGATTCACACCTTCAGGCTCAGCTGCTGCCCCATTCCTCTTAAAGCTTCTCAGCATGAAATTGCAAGCAGGGCTGTCCTGCAGCTCTCAGGTCTTCCCCAGGATCTGACGGCAACAGGATTTGTGAAAATCATGTGGAACGCCAAAGCTCATGTAATGTTCTTTTCTCACAAAAGCAGAGGCTTTAAACTGCCCTGAGCTGTGAAATTCTGATGGGGGCATTACAGAGAAACGAACTGAGCTTCACAGTAGCTCTAGGGGAGAAATATTACCTATTATTTTACAGCCTGCTCAAGCACTGCTTTTGAAGGCATTTAAATGTCTCCCTCGCATATTCCAAAAGATTAAAGTAATCCTTTTCAAAAACAGCTCCTGACTGTAGGTACCTGTTTTTGAGCCTGAAGGCTGCTGTTTCTCAGAATGACTGTGTATTTATACATGGGATACTGAAATATTAAAAATAAATAAGCATAACTTTATTCTCTTGTCTTTTTGTAGGATAGGTGGAAGATAAATTATCCAACAAAAGGATTTACTCTTACAGCACTGAATGATTCAAATATTCTGAGATTTTTCCTTTTCCCCCTCTTCCACCTGACTGAGACTTGCCTTTAGAAGAGCATTCCCATGAGGCCCAGAGTGTGGTACCCTGGTCAGACACAGCTTGTGCCCAGTTTTTCCCAGTGGCTGCCTCCAGCCTTTGCTCAGTACGTAGCATGCTATGGAAGAAGCCTTTGCTGAGGACCTAACTCCAGGTGCACAAATATTTATCTTGAGGTCAGGAATTTTAGTCCATGTGTTGTGTAAGTTATGTGCAAAGACAGGGCAGGAAAAGCTCCATAGACTCCAGTGAGTTGACTGTAGTTCAACACAGCCAAAAACAACGTGTCAGCCACAGTTTCAGCCATAGGCTCTGTTCCTGCAGGGAAAACCTGTTGTTAGGGAAACAACCATTCTCTTATCTCCAGACTTGGGAAACATTAACATCGGCTTTGTGTAAGGATTCAAAGGTCTGCCTGTATACAAGGACAGCCACGAACAGAAACGTGTCCCAGATTAACACATTTGTACCTGTATTTCAAATAGAATGTTGTCTTTTTAAATTAAAAAAGTTAAGCCTAAATTGAGGCGATGCAGTGATGCTCACACAATGCAGTCTTTTGCTGGGTTCCTTCAGTCCCTTCAGCTGGGAGCCTTAAGGCTTCTGAGTTTAGTGCTTAGACATCCAACAGCTTGAAGGCTCTGACCATCCATGTGGTGAGCTCAGGCCATCCCTCATTGAAGCAGATTTTGGCAGGTGCTGGCTGCTCTCAGTAACTCTGGTTTTCCATTACAGGCTGGAATCCTGCTTTCAAAAACAGAACTCGAAGATGTCTGTGAATAATTCACTTCCACAAGCACTGAACTGTCGCTGCCATTTAATGGGAAGAGCAGTGTGAGTGCTACCTGCACCTACTTTTGACCTAGACTGCAACCCCTACTACGTACCCCATGTACAGTGCCTGGTGCAACAGGACCCCAGACCTCGGCACAGCTACAGCTGCAGATAACATAGAAAACCATTGGAAAATTAATAATTTATACTTAACTCTTCGCATTGGCTAGTTTGGAGTAATTTGAATTCTGCTCACATATCCCACTAAATGTTGGTTAGTAAATAAATTAACTTTTGTCACATCACCTCATAAAGTATCGTACATTTAAATGTTGGTATGAAATAGTCTGAAAGATCTTGCAGGATTCTTTATGTTTTAATTCAAACCGAAATTATTAAAGAGAAGATAATTGGCACAGCCAAATTAACCCAAGGGTTGGCTAAAGAAACCTGGGCAGCCAAGGCCAGCATCAGTCTGACCCCGTGTAATGTTGTAATGTCATCATTAACTGCCTTCAGAAGCAACAGCAATTAAGTAAAGGGCAAAAGCAGTAGAAAGGCTGTAATTTATTGCATAAGACCATTATTGAGAAAACAACCTTTTGGCACAGAGAATTAATTTTTTTTCTCTGTGTGCTGCAAGTTGGGAAATATAAAGGGTAAATAAAATGACCTCTGCCAGGGCACGTTTCCTGGAATAAGTGCCTGCTCGCTTGGGTAGCCGATAATTTCTGGCCATTTCTGAAATGTTTAGATACCAACCAGCTCCTCTGTGCCTGGTCGCGCACACGCTTCCTGCCGCAGCCGCTCCCTCAGCGATGTCAGCGGCGAACCCTGTCCTGAGCCTGTGACACAAACCCGCACCGAGCGCCGCGTTCCTGGAACCGGCGGATTATCAGGGCCCGCACGGGGCGCGGGAGGCTCGACGCGCCCGGGAGCGGCTGGAACTGGGAGCGGCCGGAGCTCCGCACCCGCGCCGGCCGCGGGCCCGAGCGGCTCCGCGCCCCGGGGGCCGTTCCCAGCGTCACCACCACCGGCAGCTGAAACACCGGCTGCGCCCGAGGGACGGACAGGACCCCTCCGACTCCCAGAGGGTGCCTCAGCCCCCGTCCCTCAGCCCCCGTCCCTCAGCCCCCGTCCCT
>VZTF01005238.1:1746531-1860729 GCA_013397755.1 Cnemophilus loriae
GATGGAGCCGCTTCCCCTCGGCGCGGCAGCGGGAGCGGGGTTTGCCGAGCGGGCGGTGCAGCTGGGCAGGAGCTGCCGGAGTACGAGCGACACCTTAAAAACAACCGGCAGAGGAGGCGGCAGCGGTCGCTCCTGCTGGATCCGGGGGAGAATTGTTCAGTTGGCTTTTACCACCGAAAGGGAGAGGTTTCCTGTCTACTAAAATTGTTTCCTATCTCTTGCCCTAGCTGTCGGCTCCTTGGTTTCTGCTTCTCTTTTAATTCTCAGTGTCATCTGTGTTGTCTTTATTGCAGTTCAGGGGCTAAACCCATGTACTGTGTCTCTTCAGCATGTGCTAAAGTTCTAAATGTTTGTGCTCAACTTCTTGGTGATTTGTATCTGTCAGCAAATGTCTTGAGGAACTCCTGACCGTAATTTTGGGAAATGAAGTACACAGTGGAGGTTAATTTAAACTTTTGTATGCAACTTAAGTATTATAACCGTAAGATGAATTAGCATAAGACTTCGGTGCTGTAAGATTATCTTCAGTTAAGATGCTTTGTCATACTTGTCTTTCAAGACGATATGACCTGTGTAACTCAGGAAAAATAAGACATGCTCACAGTTTCGGGGGTGTCTATTTTTACAAGAAGATGGTGTCTTTTTTAGTGCTGAAATAACTTCATATTCCTAAATTGAATAAAATTCAGGCAGTGTGAGTACCCTGTTTTGATTTTCTTGGAATTGAAAACATGCTAAATTAGAGGTAAAAGCACTTTACCTTAAGCATAAAAGAGTAAACTAGTGATTTTGGATGTTAAAATTGACTTTTAAAGACTCTGACATCATGTTGTTTTATGATATATGGGAGGTTACTGTTCTGTCTGACTTCAGAGCTCATCCAGCAAGATGCTGTGTTGTGGGTGGCATATTAATTATGCTTGAAGTAGGTGCTGAGGCTTGAGGTAGAGTTTCTAAAGCAGGGCAGGGTGCTTTCTCTCTCGGGTAAAAGACCAAGAAGTTGGTTCTGTGCTCAGAGATGTCTTACACTGGAGTTCGCTGGGGTATGGCATTGCCTGTGAGTTGTACTGGTAAGCCGAATACTTCTCATGTGAACACTTCTGGTCCATGCAAAGAACTTACTGAAATGACCTATATTGCTTTTATTTCAGAAAAAAAACCCCAAACCAACCAATGAATAAAATCCAAAGTTAAAACTTGAAGAAGGACGTGGCCCAATTGTGTGTATTAATTGCATACTTCTTTTTGTGTGATAACAGCTCTTAGGAGTTCCAGCTTTTAATACCAAATGCTTGGTTGTTTCTAACTAAAGAACTTCTAAACCAACTGTTTTTCATGGTAAAGAATGTGGAGCAGGAAGCCTGGACATCATGTGTAATGCCAGTAATTTCTCTGTTGTGGTAGGTGTGTAAACAAAGTAATGAGAGATACGGAAACTTACTTAGAAAAATAAAAGGCTGATATAACTGAAATACGTTTAAAACCACGTAGCTCGAGGACTGAGGATGCATTGTTGCATTCAAACAGCTTTTTAGGTGATTGACTTGGGGATTGTGCTGCTCTACCCTCACCTTCTGTGCGAACTCGTCCAGTTCCATATGATGAAATCAGAAGGTTTCTCTTGTAGCGTGTCTGAAAGGCCACCAGAGTTACACTGTGTGGGTGAAGGTGACCAGTCACAGGCATGGCAGTGGACACAGGTAAGGACATGTTGCCCTGTCCTGCTCTCAGGGACTGAGGTTTAGCCAGTTTCTGCCCGTGAGATGAATAAATTGTGGTGCTGAGTGTGCAGAGTGTAACTGACAGCTGCCTGGGAGCTGAAGAAAAATAAAGGCTGTTTATTAGGATAAACTGTGGGTTTCAAAAGAATGGAGGGGAGGGTAAGTAAATTCTGGTCGTAAACACAGTCTTAGAGCTTGGAAAAGTCCCTCAAATCTCTGGATTTTTTATTCTTTTTCTTTGGTAAGCTAGAAATTGTGGTATCAGATGTCCACAGTAGTAATGCTAATTCGGTGTGCTCTAAAACACTTATCCGTGAATAAAGGCCTCATGTTCTAGAAACCCTTACTGCCCTAAATGAAACAATCAGATGACAATGTATGCTGGAAAATGCTAGCATAACGTAGGCTTAGAGATTAAAGAAATAAAGATAGGAGTTAATACTGTGAGCTGCCATGAGTGTGTACTTTGTGTTAGAAGAGATGTATTCAGAGTAGAAACCAACTCTGGAAGTGCACAAGGGTGCCACATGTGCCTGATAAAGGGCATGAACACTTTTGAGTAATGCAAAGTGGACACTTGAAAGGATATGTTGTGCTTTCAAGGCAGAGGAGGGTAGAACATTGAGCTACTGAGAGAACAATATCATGTCAGAACTATGGGTACAAAAATAAAAGTGTATCTCTCCTTATTGTAGAGGATTGTGCTAAATGTTTCAGATCCACAAAGTAAAGGGTTTGGTTTGGGGGTTTTCTTAGTCCTTCAAGTGGTTGAATTAATCATCTTTTCTGGACAAGAATCCCAATTATTGTGTCATAAAAATATATGATCCTTGACAGAATTGTGAATTATCTCTTCTTGGAGGTTGGCTTCTATAAAGCTTCTGTTAACATGGCAAGCCCAGAAGTTTGAAGGCGGAAAGTTAGTAATAATTGATCAAAATCCTGTTTCCAGCTTAAGGCAACAAGACCTGAAGGTTGTGCATTGGCTGGGAGGGTTTATCCTCACCCAGCAGCCTCAGCCCCTGCTCCCTCAGAGCTTTGTGAGGGATGAGGTTTGACCACCTGCAGAGATAGCACTGAAGTAGTGTCCTCTTCAGAAGAGCTGTAAGTGACTGGATTTGCCTGGATTTGGGACAAGCTTTGTGTACCACATGTCCTAAAGTATCTGTGTACTTGACAAATGGAATTTTAAGTCTCTTAAGGTGATTTTTGGGTTCTTTCACACAAGTCCTTATTGGAGTTTTGCACTGGAGGCTGCTGTGTGCTAACTTGGTTTCATGAGTTTGAGTCTGTACAGAGCAAAATCCCCTCTCCTCGGTGAGCACAGTAACAATAAGACCAGTGTAGTACAGGACTCCCAGTCAGACCAGTTCGGTAATGCAGAATCTGCCTCTTTCATCATCTCCTTTAATGGACTCCTTGATGACCATTATCTCTGCAAAATAAAACACAAGTGTCTTAAGTTGAAATTGCTCAATTAAAGCATCTGAGAGGCATTGCTTGAAGGCTTCCTGTGTTAGCCAAGGCCAGTCCTGCTTCTGTTGGAAATGGTGAGAGAAAGGAAGCAGAGGAGCAAGTTTTGATGGTCGAGTAGGTTAGGATGACTGAGATGTCTGCAGTGTGCAGTAATCCCTGTAAGTTATGCAGGTGTTTTTTCTTCCTGCTTCACCCTCTGGGAGGAGTTCTAAGGTGTTGTGTTACTTACCAGTCATATTTATTCTCTGAGTACCATTGTCTCTGTTGAAGCCAATTGTTAGTGTCTTTGGAGAGACATGAGAATATAATGATAAAAAAGTTTGTTCTCTGATCTTGCCTTTCTGCTCCTCAAAACTTCTACTTCTCTGTTCCTCGTCTTTCTCTCCTATTTGTTTTAACTCTCTCCTCTCGTGGCAGCAAGGTGTGTTACTCTGCTATGCAAAGTCCAAATCAATACCTAGTGCAGTTGGGGTTCTAAAAGGGAAGAGGACTGATGGACAGTGGGTAACAGAAGATCAATAAACATGGTAAACAGTGGTGTTTTCCCATAAAGGCCAGGAGGGCAGTGGAAATGAATCCCTGGTTGTGTGAACCAGGCTTTATTTTTCATTACCCGGTGTCTCAGTGGTTTATAAAGTGTTGTGCTCTCTGACCCTGCTGGTGTTGGATGACAGGAGTATTGCAGGAGAATGTCCCTTAGAGCTGTGACTGTACTGCATGTCCTGCAGGATTCTTATCCTGGACCTGTGAGAAGGTGGGATGGTCAAGCTTAGAATAGGGTCTCTTTCAAAAGTATGAAAATGGATATTCAGGCATTGGAGTGGTCTTTTAAAGGATCTGTTTGAGCCAAAAAATCGCTATGTTGGGTTTTAGTAGTGGGAGTAGAAGACAGAGCTACAAGACGTTAGATCTTACTCTGAATTTCTTGTGTTTTGTTTAAATTACACTTCAGTTGTAAAATAGGACTGCAAAATTATAAGCACAAAGGTATGGACTTCTTTGATACTGGCAATTTCAAAGCAGATGGCAGAAGAGTGAAATGTGAATGTGACCTGTCATGAGCTGCAGTGAAGTTCTGATCTGAAATTAAATAGAGAGCTGTAAAAAGCATTCTGTTTCCCTGAAAGTCAGGATTAAGACTGAGAAAAGAAAAACTTCTGTTTTCATGAGCCCAGACAGGCTCGAAGAATGAGGGTTCTGTGTGGGGAAGGAGCTGGTAGTGCTCACACGCCTGTGTTGTGGGAGCTTGGCTAGGAAATGTCACTGAACATGTGACATGAAGAGACAGTGGAAGTTGTCTGAGTTGTGCTTGCTGTCTCCTGCCTGCGAGCTGCGGTGTGTTCTGCTTCCTTGTCTTCTGAAACCCCAAGTATCCAGAGCCTGCCTGCCGCCAGACTCTGCCAGGGATCCATCCCAGACTCCTCTGGTTTAGCTTCCAGACTCCTCTGGCTGAGGCCGGGAGTGATGCCCTTGCAAGAGCAGAGCACTGCAGAGCATTCCCACAGCCCTGCCTGCCGTCACCTGCCACTTCTTGTTCCTATCTCGCTGCCCCACTGTGGCTAGGGCAAGGTGAAGATTTTGCTCTGCATGCTTTCCAAGCTGGGCATTTCCATTCTGCTTGCTTAGTATGTATCCATCATCCCTGTTGCCCGGAGGGGCTTCACTTTCTTTCCTTGTACTCCTGTGTAATGCTTGGGGTTGGCCATATAAACAAATGTACTTTGTTGGGAAACGAAAGTGATCTGTTCAACTCTTGTCTTGTTTGGAGCGGCTGTGAAGTTTGATAAGGCTTATCTTTGTAAGACCTCCTCAGTAGCATTTCTTTTTGTCTAATCACTTCCACACTTCTTCCTTTTCAACTTGACTTGAAGTGGTAGACAAAAGAATTGGGAGAATAGTGGAAAGAGCTAAGGGGGAGATAATCCTAAATGTCTGTCAACTCAGAAGCGTGCTGGTTAATAAACGCTCTGCCAGGTTTTGAATAAACCTTCTGAGCAAATGCGTGACAACTTTACAAAAGTATTTTTATAAAAAATGAAAAAGTGTTACTCTTCTATTTATATGTTATTTTTAGTGAGTAACAAGAGATGTGGATGGAGAATGGACCAGCTGTGCATACAAACTTTCTCCTATTTTGTAATTCCCTTTATTCCTTTTTATCATTCCCTTTATGACAACAGGCCGAGTGTTCCCAGAAGCCTTAACACTGCTGAGAGGCTTCAGGCAAGCTGAAAGCAGTGCCTAACAGTTTCAGAAAACTCTGTGAGTGTCTGAAAAGATGCTTTAAGAGGTGTTGTATTTAGGAGCGTAAATATTTAGTTGTATGGTTCTCCATTTCTTTTGTCATGCAGCCTTGAGATGTGGATTGGCAATGTTTTTTGAGTATTGAGCAGATTTTATGAAGCTTTGCTTTTCCGATGAGTTATACCACCTTTCCAGATTTATTTTTAAATCCTAGCTACATAGCTATCATTCTTTCTACCGAGTTAAAACTTCACAATTGAAATGATAAAAATTAGTAAATCGTGGTGCTGCCCCATGAGTGTTTTTGCTTACTCGGGATATATTTTTTTAATCTGCTTCTTCCATCCAGCTGCCCTAAGCAGTGCATTTACCAATGAAAATACCATGGGTTGACTGTTTTGCAAACTTCTTTGTAGACACAAATGAGTGAGGTGTAAACAGTGGCTTTTCAAGTCTCCTCCTCCAGTAACACCAGCCAAATCAATGCTGGTTTGTGTGGTCTGTTCAGATCTCAGGCTGCTGAAGAAGGGATTGTCTGTTAGCATCACACTTCTGATCCTTCACGGAGCTGGGAGAACTTTTGAGGAGGTGTGGAGGCTGTTCCTCATTTTCACGGAGAGGAGCTTGTCTCGCAGGGTGGTGACAAATGGAGGTGAGAGATTTGCATCCCATGTGTGCTGTTCCACTCGCACTGTTCAGTTCAGTTTCCCCAAAAGAGTGACCAATGTCTCTAAGGCCTTCATTCTACAGAGCACGGCAGAGGCAGCTCTTCAGGGATGGGAGCAGCTTCCTCACCCTTCAGTCGTTGCTATTTTGTCACCTTATCCTGGAAGACAACCTGAGCTGCCACTCCTGCTTGGCTTCTCTGCCCTGACCTCTCTGAGCAATTAAAAGCCTCGTTTGCACACCCCCACTCTGACGAGTATGTGCTGTGCGTACCCACAAACCTACTCACAGCGCTTGTAATTCAGAGCTTGACTCTCTTTGATAAACAAATGCCTGGTGGATTAATTAAGCATGTATATAGGAACATTGCCCTATGCCTGAAATTAAACTTGCCTGCATAATTCTGTAATTGAACAAGGCAGGATATGGCTCAAAGACACTTATTTCCCTTTGCTCTTTTGAATCCATCTGGTGGCTTTTGCTGTTCTTTTATCTCCCAGCAAATCAAGACCTTAAAATTGATGACCTGAAATTCATTTCCTTGAAGCTGCTTTAATGACACTTCTCTTTCTGTGCATGTGTGTTCACAAAATGTAACCCACATAGAGGGGAACGCATTCACTCTTAACTGTTTCATTGAGTGGTTGAGCCTATAGAAATTATTTCTGAGTGCAGTAGTAGAAACTGTTGTGGTGTTGAAGGCATTTCCTGGGCAAACATTACACTGATGATACCTGTTTATTGAATAGCAAATATAGGATAAGAAAGGGAAGACTTTAGCTCTTTTTTACGAGGAAGTAACTGCAAAGGAGAATGACAATAGACAGCTTGCATTAATACAGCTTGAATGTAAAGTAGAACTGGAGTTCTTAAAAATTTATTAAAGTTTTTTTTAGCTGTTCATATTGCACTGTTAATTCAGCAGGTAACTGGTGAATTTTGGTGTGTATTGCTACAAGACACCCACCTGCTGAACTTTTTACTTTTCAGCTTGTGAGGTTGTCAGATGAAATTCCTGGAGACAACTACGCTGATTAATGTTGTCAGAAGTGAGATCTGTATGTGTGTTTTACAGCTCTCTGCATAGCTGGTCAAAATTTAGTATGTGCCTCTCTGAAATAGAGTTCTGGAGGAGTGATTTCATGTACAGAAGTCCCATTGTACTGCTCTACCTGAGGTCTGCCTTCCACTAAGTTAAGGACCCATGTCTGTGAGCTATGACTGAATTATACCATAGAGGAGCAAAGGTTGAGCGAAAATGAGTAATGGGTGAGAACACTCCTCAAGGAGTGCTGAAAAGTTCAGAAAACCTTTAATGAACTTAAACCTTTTAAGGAAAATTTTATTTTTCCTTAATTTCACTCTGGTGGCCCGATTCACAAAGGGAAAGACCATGTTGGGGTAGATCAATGCTGCTGAAAAAAGAAGAGAGGAGAGCTCTGTTTATGTTCTTCCCAATCTTATTTTGTTTGCTTTTTTTTGAGTATTCACATGACAAATTATCTTTCCAGGCGTGTTATCAGTACCACATTTTGAGAGAGAAAAACTGAGTAGGAAAGATCCTCATATGTGCAAGGACCTCGCTTTACCCTCTCAGTATATTGACTTTCTTTTTCCTTATGAGCAATATGGTGTCTTTACTTTCCTGTGAAATGATCATTTAAATTCAGAATGCCAGCAAAGTTGGGGTTTTTTTCGTATATCTACCTCCCATGGTTACTTAGCAATTAGGCATAAAAAAATATGTTGTAGGAGGTGCTCATCATTTTCTGACTCAGTTGGTTTCAATGGGAGTCAGGCCTGTAAAGCAGCTGTTAAGGTCGGGCAATCTGTAATTGATCTGTCAGATGTTGCAATTAAAGTGTATTGCAGCTGTTAGAAATAGGAGTTACCTCCATTGCTCCTGAAAAAAACCGAAAAGCAACCAGAAAGCTTTAATATATTTCACTGATTCATTAAGTACAGCTCCCTTCTGTGTGTAATGCAAGAAACAGAGGGGAATGCAGATGGAGCTGGTGCCTTTGATTTCAGTGCTGTTTGTGGCAAGGCCTCTTTCATGTTCTGAATAACAAAGTCCAGGGATAATTCTTGCCAACATCTGTCAATTAATAAGTTTACACCTTGAAATGCTTAGAGTTATAAATACTATGGCAAAAATCAGAAAATGTATTTACATGAAAACACACGTGGGAATGCTTTTGCCACATATTGTTTTTTGCCTTAATGCTTTTGTGGATTTTGTCAAATATTTGAATGTACCGTAATAGAATAACTAGGAATTGTATAGTTGCTTCAGACCTGTGCACTTGAGTGTTTTTGTGTCTGTCTGTCTCATAGTCCAGTATTTTTAATTTTAAAATGCTTGAGCCATCAGTTAATTCAAAATTAGTCACTGAGAGATGATACTGAAATGTATATAACAGTGTCAAGGCTCTAGAAGCTTCTGACAAGCTGAAAAGCTCCCCAGACCCTTTATGTTGTGACAGTCAGTTGGAAAACTGGGCAAGTCCGGGTTGACTGCCCAAATGTTTGAATTGAGCCTCACTTCATATCTTTGCTCATTGAGAGTCGACAGTGTTTCTGTGTTGTGTGTTTGCTTGGGTTTTTGGCTTTTTTTAATAAGCAAAATGCTTTGTCCTTAGCGTGGTAAAAATTCAGGTTGTTTGAGGCTGTCTGGGTTCCATTTCAGTGTCTTGGATGTTCTCCTGTGCTCGTCACTCGTGTGTCCTCCAGCTGAAAAGCTGCAGTGCTGCTGGACTTCTACATTTTAGTTTCTGGGTACCTGAGTTGAACATAAATCTGAATGAGATGAGTGTTGCCTTAAGCAGGGAGAGAAATGTCTGGCACTCGCCAATTCCAAATCTGACATTTTATTTTCTGGCTATTCTTAGGACAAGGATTCTTTAGAGTTTGTTTTGTTAACCTTCTATGGATCCTTCTATGAATTAGAAGTGAAAGTATTTTAAGCACAGAAACTGTCATCAGTAGTTTATAATCTCTGCGCATATTCTTGCTAGAATATGTGTGATTCTAGAGCTGCTTTAATGTGGTTCTCAGTCTTTGCTGTTGCTGCTTTGAGGTTTTAGTGCCTCTCTATCATCTTACTTGTTCCACGTGCTGTGGGAACACTGCTCTTCAGTCAGGTAAGTTAAAGCAAAATTCTTCTCACCCTCCTAATAATACTGGAACTAAAAATAACGTGATTACCTGCACAGGGCTTTCAGAGAAGTCTGGAATTCTAGTCCATTTTCTTCCAAAATTAGATCACAAAGAGCTTTTCTGTTCATGTGGTGCTGATTTATGTTTCTTTTGCAGTTTCCAGGTAACAGGAAATGCTGGTAATACCTTTCTCCATTAATTTTTTCACGGAATCCAGTGACAGGAAAGACCACTCAGTGCATGGCATGGAGTGATTGGCAGGACTGCCTCTCTTGGGTGCTGGGAACAATTATTTTAAAGAAACTTTGCAGAACAGTCTGACTTTTGAGTTGAATTACTTTTGTCCCACCACTTCTCAAACTCAATGGCAGCTCTGAAAAGACTTGCATGTTTTGGAGTCCTGTTTATTGGCCTTTTTCTAAGCTTTTCTGTCCTTTGGACCCTCTGGGGATTATGCTTGCAGAAGCTTCTGAGAAATCCTGTTCTGTTCTAAATTCAGTTTCTGCGTTTATGAAAGACACTTCTCCTTGGGTAGATGAGATGCAAGGAGGTGAACAATTGTAATCAGTGTGCCCTCTAACAGCAGTTCCCTATGTTAATATTTGAACCTTGCTCTGTATCTTCAGGTGCCTTAGGATAATTAATTTTCATGTGTTAAGTACAACTGCCTTTCTAGTTAGGTATGAATACTTTATTTGTATTAAATGTAAATGTAGCCCTCCTCCCTTCCCTAGACAGTTCAAGCTTTCTGAAAATAGCCTTGCTTTGATTAGTTGTTCTTGTTTCGGTTTGTGCCAGCTGCCTGGTCTGTAGATCTTTATTTGTTTTTTCTAATTCTTTATTTTATTTGAAGAGTTATTACCTTCCTTCTTAGAGATGTGTGCTAAGTCCAAAATGAAATACTTCTAAGTATTAAATGCTTTAGTCCTATGTAATAATACCAGAGAATATTCCCTTCTGTAATTTCGAAAACATCTCTGAGACCTAAAGAAACCATGATTGTGTACTGTGTTTTGTCCTGTCAGGTTAAAAAGCCATAAAGCACCTTGCATGCTAATCCTCTGCAGAACATGAAATTAAAATGAAGGCTGTATGTATGAAATATGACATTAGATCAATCATTAAAAATCCCCTGAAAAAAAAAGATGTCTTTAGATGCCTATGGGTAAATCTGTAGATTCCATTCCTTTTTTAATAATCTCTCATAACTACATTTTACATGGGAACCTAGAGTTTGAGTTACTAATTGGTGCTGCTCCTCTGCGTGCCTGAGTTTAGCTTCATGTGGACAAGCCTGTTTATTTTTAATACCTTTTCAGATGAAGGTGTGTGATGGTTGTTTTACCTTGGCAGGTACTGTGACTATTGATAGATTTTTTTTGTTAGGGAAATGAATGTAAATGTACGAAGTCCTTGGATGCTCACTTGTTACCTGTAGGCAGTTTTACCTATTGATGTGCATTTGTGCTGGGAAAAATGACCCTGCAAGACAATTCTGATAAGCCCTTCTTAGTTTAGGGTTCAGGGCACCTTATTTTACTTGATTTTGGAAACATGCTTTTCTCTAAGTCACTCGGTCAAAATTTCCTCTAAAGATTTTATAGTGACCTTTAATTTAATCGGAGATGTGGGCAGAGTTTTCAGCTGTGGACTAATCCATGGAGGTTTTAGATAATCTTTTATCAGATTAATGAGGAGGTGATTTTTTTTTTTTTCCACCGAGGTAAGAGAGTGAGTTTCAATTCTGCATGGTTTTTCCTCACCATTTACCCTTTCCACAGGATGTAATTTTTTATATGTAAGCTTTTGAGGCTTTATTATTACAGAAGTCCAGCAAGTTCTGTTCAGATGCAGAACTTGTGCAGCACCAGAAGATTCTGATGTAGGCTCTCCTCCCTTTTAGAACAGAGCAAATACAGCAGTTATATATTTATTGCTCAGAATTGTAAGACCATTGTTGGGGTTTTTTTGCTCTCCTTTGGCTTGCCAGGGTGACTCTGAAGAGAGGACAGCAGTTTGACAAAAGTGGGAAAAGCTGGCTTTAGGCTGGCTCTGAGTTTGCCCTTGTTTTAATGTGTCTATTTCCAAATCCCTTGCTGCAGAAATTTCAGATCTAGGTCTGAAAACTTTTCTTTTTCTGGGGCATTTCTCTTCTCACTTGTGGCCAAATCAGTTTTTTGGGTAATTTTTATGCCAGAAAGTAGCTACCTGGAAAAATACATACTTTAATGTAATTTTAAAGCCGATAATGTCTGTTATAGGAAATTACTAAATCCCCAAAATCTGTGATGGGGAGGAGAGGGGGGAATTTGGTGGTGCTTTGTTGCTATTTTATTTCGATCTGGGAAATAGTAAAAGGTCCCTTTGAACTGTTTAATGTGGAGTGTTTTGGAAGGAAAAGGTGCTACTTGTTGCTTGCAATTACAAATGATAAACAAGAATATAGTTCATAGGAGGAGAACACGTGAATGGAGAAAGTATTATGTATGTACCAGAATTTTTACTCGTTCTCATTGTGCCAGCTGGGAGTAAATATTCTTTAATATAATTACACTCTGGTGCAGTTTGAATCTATTCCAAAGGGCAGAGCTTTGCCTAAAAACTTCTTTTATTTCTCCTGTTAGGGAAAATGTGGGATTTCTTAAGAATTCTGTTTCACTTCAGCCTTCAGAAAATCATTAAATAAGAAGAAATTAAATTTTTCTGACTTTCTGGAGAACCTTTAACTGCTTAGCTTTCTGTGTTTGTTAAAATGAGACTGTAGTGCAGCTTTTAAAGCTTTTGGCAAGTGGTGTGTCATGGAAGGAGAATAGGAAAGAATAATAATTATTCTTTTATCGATAAAGGTAGAGGAAGTAATGTGGTAGCTGACCTTTCTTAGGTCTTTGGGGAAAATGTTAATATAGAATACACTCGCTTAGCTAACATTAAACAATTTTCACTTGATTATTTTTGAAGTGTTCTAAAGACAAGCTTGGGGACCTCAGCAGCAGCAACAAAATTCCAGTAATTTTGCCTGCAACAAAATTCCAGTAGTTTTGAAGACTCCTTATTTGCCATTGCAATTTTACTTGACCTTTTGTGTCCTGGACTTAAAACAACTCTTATTGATCTCTTTGATAGGTTTATAATTCTCATTAAAAGTATCATCTCATTCACAAGACTTTAAAATCTTGCCTAGAATCCTCTTTTGAAGTATCCCTAAGCATACTTAAATACTGATTATTTAACTTAAATTGTTCTGAACTTAAAAGCATTTGCACAAAAATGTTTGGGTTTTTTTTAATGATGCTCAGAGAAGTCCTGCTGGAGGTGTTTTAGTTCTCAGCCAGCTTAGCTGTGCTAACCTGGGTTACTCTGTCAGGGATATGTGCTGTGTGTGTATTACGATCCATAGTGGGTGGCACCATCAGTTTTGGCCGTGATCTGGTAATGGATTCTGCTCAACACATTTGACTACAGTCTTTTAATAGTACTTGATATTGATATCAACTTTTAATTTCTGCCCTGGGATTTAAAACAGGTTTTGCTGAGGTTTTGTTCCTCTCCCCCCCTCGCCCACCTCTGTATCTCAAATCCGGTTGCATGAACTTGAAAAGTGAAGCAAAACTTCGTTCTTGCTGCTGATGGAAACTGAGCTTTTAAAGCCTTATCTCCAGGCTGGGTAACTGGATCCCTGACAGGAAGGTTTCACAGGGCTATTGTGTGATAGTAATTACCAACCGTGGCTCTGTAGATCATTTAAAAGTAATGACTAGTGGATGTAAAAGGAACAATAGATGTTAACTATGGAATACATTAACTCATGGAGATGCCAGGGGAATTTAATTGATCATAATTAGAAATTTGAATGGGGATAGGAAAGAATGTTGAATTTTGCATTTTGTCTCCCTATTTTTTGTCTTTTATGGTATAGATCTGCTGAATGAGATGAAATTCATGTGACAGATAATGTGCCAGCAGCTGTGCTCCCTGCTTCAGAGGGGGCATTCTGGGCTAAATGGGAATTGGCTTTCTAGACTACTTCTGTGGCAGACTAGTACTTTTCACTAATACTGTGCTTCATTTTGAAGGACCTGAAATGAAGACTTCTAGCTCTTAACGGAAAATTCTGTCTGATTCTGCGAGCTCTGATACTTATTTTAAATAAGTATAAAGAATTGCAGCAGTTCTCCCACATATCTCAGTGTTGGAAGGCAGATACTGGTTGAGTCTCTAGTGAATAAAACAGAATCTAGAATTTCTGAGAGCAAATATGAATTTCAGATCATATTGGCTTGTGCAGGTGTTCCCTGTCTTGGAAAGATTTAATGTGCTGCTGGCCTGGTTTGGAACATGGCCGTAGTGTGTTAGTGGGGTCCTGTTCCTGTTAATATAAAATCTGTCACTCCACATGGAGGCTGCAGCAGTTGTCTAAAACAAATGCACTGCTTCTCCTTCCGGCCAAATGGAGGGTGGATTTAGAGTATGAAGTGTCTACCTGTTTTGAGTCTGACACCTGGAAATTGCTATGAAGTAACCCAAAATCATAAAGGCCTCGTGAATCCTAAAGAATAACTGGGTTTTTAACCCAGTCTGCCAAAGCAGGGGCTGCCTATTGGACGAGTGATGGTCCAGAAGGATTACTGGGGGAAGCAGAATGGGGGAAAGCATAACCAGTGAGAAACAACTTTCCCTATGAACAGCTGTGGCAGTCTGCATGAAGTTGAATTGTGGCATTATCAGTAATCAAATTAGTTGTTTCCTGAACAGCATTTAGGGTTTATTCTTCTGGCGCAACCGACAGATACAGGGGAAAGTATTGCAGTGCTGTTCAATAACCTGTAAGGCTTTTCCTTTACTTAGGAGGAAAGGAATTTCTGTTTTGTGGAAAACATATTTTTTGGTCTTTGGTGTTTAGTAGCAGCAAGAATACAAGTGTTGAACCTTGCTGCACATTTTTCG
This sequence comes from Cnemophilus loriae, assembly GCA_013397755.1. Classification (NCBI taxonomy): domain Eukaryota; kingdom Metazoa; phylum Chordata; class Aves; order Passeriformes; family Corvidae; genus Cnemophilus; species Cnemophilus loriae. The sequence goes on from VZTF01005238.1 coordinate 1,760,742, forward strand.
GAAAACATTTTGCTAACACTGTGTACCCTTTCCCTCTCATGAAGATGTTGCAATAAGTAATAGCAATGGGATTGGAGTAGTTGGCTGCTGCAAAGCATGTGAATGTAGTTACCCAATCCATCCCGTTTCTCCAGCTGAATGATTATGACTAAGTGTGGTATATGCAACTTTGACGTTTTAAGTTAGTTCCTAGTTTGCTGCTTTGTTGTTTCAATCACTTTGTAAATTGGTAATGTGAAAATAATTGCTTTGCTGTATAAAGTTGGTGGTATAGTTGTCTAAGGCTCTGGGATGGACTGTGTGTTTTCTCAGTGCTGTGAACAGGTGCTTTCTGGGGCTCAGCTGAAGAAGGGTGGGTGGGGTGTGTTTGTCCACTGCAGAGGAAAGGAACAGAAGAGTGGTTGTGGTGCTGGGCAGAAGGGCAGATTGCTGGGTGCTTGGCTGTTCCTGTGAACTCCCAGTTAGTCATTCCTGGGAAAGAGCACAGTTACTGCAGTGACACTTACAAGAGGAGTCATGGCCTAACCCACACCTGGCCTCTGCCTGGGTGTCCCTGTTCATCACCAGGTGCTTCACAGCGTGGTGGAGACGTGTTGTCACCCAGGCGAAAACATCCTCAGCTCCAGGACTGCTGCCTCCCTGCTCATAGGGTAGGGCTGGGCGAGGAATGTTGTGTGTCTCAGGCATCTATGTTCCCTGTTTGCCTGGCTCAGTGTTTCCTGTTGTTGGAGCTTTAAAAGCAATGCCTGTAGGTGAGGATTATAAACTGCTGTTCAGTGGGAGATGGGGATGCAGTGCCTTGAGGTCAGAAGTGGAAATGGCAGCAGATGGTTAGCAGCTCTCTCATTCCACCTTTCAACAGCATCCAAAGTTCAAACCTTTGGGGGAAAGGAATTATTTTCAGAGCAGCCTTCTTCCCTTCTGGGTAAAAGTTCATGTTTTGAATCATTTGAAGCCTGAGGATGTAAGACTATTACTCATATCTGCCTGCCGCATAGATAAAACTGATACCTTGTATCTTCAGAATCAACACCAGAAAAACCCTGGAGAGGCAGCCAGAGAAGGGAGAACAGTGTGGCATTCAACAGGAGGACCAGTGGAAACCTATGTTTCTGCAAGTAGCAAGATAATCTGCGAACAATCAGTTTGGAATTGTGCCACTTCAGATGGTGAGGCTGGAACATCAGGTCTTCAAACAGCTGGGAGGGGAGCTGAGTAGTAGGGGAGAGAAATGAGTGAGGAAGACGTAGCCAGAAATGAGTAAGATGTGAATCTGTTAAAATTATTTAAGGGGTAAAAATGTATGGTTCAAGAGCCTGATGAAATAGAGTTAGGTCTTTATCAAGACCTAACACCTAATGAAAGAGCTGTCAAGGAAAAGCTTCTCAGCATCTACTTTGGGAAGAAAAAACAAAACAAAAGCCCAAATCCTCCACAGTAAAACAGAGATTGTGTTCAGGAATGGATGGGAAATGTGCTTTTATATGACATAATTCATTGTACAGTAATATGCTTAAGGTAGGCAAATACTGGCGAATCAAGAATTTCCTTCCTTTCTATGTTAACAAGTTAATCGTGATGTTAAGAAAATCTTGCTTGTTCAGTAAGCAGTAAAATCTTTTTTCAGTACATTTGGTGTGTGCAAGTAAAGTTCATCTGTTTCAGGTCATTAGCACTGCATTAGCACAGCATGGCAACTGGTGTTTAAACACGAGCTAATTAATGTTCAGTGTAAACACAGTGTGCTAAAGAGCTATCCAAACCCATGAAGTTCTAGCTGATACAAAATGCCACAGTGAAAATGCTCTTTGGGGGTGGGGGGAATAGCTGATCTTTTTTTCCTACTTCCCTAGATTATTGATAAATGGCTAATGCTGAACAGGAGAAGAGGAGGGGTCAAACTGATGCCAACAGCATTGTGTGCAAGGACGATTCTGTTATTATATTTGTGGGGTTTTGATTTTTGTTTGTTTTTTCATTCCTTAGTGTACAGTGTTGTGATGGCTCAATGACCTGGAAAATGTTTAGAGTTTTTGTACTTCCAAATTTTGGTTTGTTAGTTTTGCAGTTTCACAACTGGGCCAAAATATTAAACGTGTGATAGCCGATGGCCCAGCCCTATGGAAATGAGGTTGGATATGGATCTTGTCCAGTAGTATCTTTTTCCCCTCCCCAAAATAAATTTGTGTATGTTCATCCAAAAAATCTGGCAATTTGCAGTCTGAACTATGTGAAATGGAACCATGTCCACAGCATGGATTCTGTCTGCTGGTGGTTCCCAGGTGTGCTAATCCAACAGGGAAATGAGAGACCAAATTTCTTACCAACCTTAGCACTCACCAAATTATACATTCAGGTGACTGATAAGTGGATATGTAAACTTCAGATAAGTGAGAGTTCTTAATATTTGGGTAAACAACTACTTGACCCACAGATGTAGTAGGAAGGGTAACAACCTGCTGAGCTGCAGGCGGGCTGGAGGCACATCCCCATCACTAAAGGGAGTTCTCTGTTAATGCTGCTACTTGGATCTATCAGATGGATTTTGGGAAAGACAGAAGAAAACTGTTCCATGGTAAAAGCTGAAGTCAGAACTGATCTTAAGAAAGAATTTTTGTCTGCTAAGCAGTCATCAGAACAAGGGTGAGATGTCAAGTGAAAGCTTGACCAGGGTCTGAATGTTTCTTTTGGTCCTTTGAACCCAAACTGGCTCCCTGTCATATGCAGCAGAAATGAGACTTAAAAAAAACAAACCCTGAAACTGAAATTTCTGAAGGCTTTGCATGAAGCAGGTTAACATCCAGCCCCTTCCATACAGCCTGCTGGGGAAAGCCACAAGTGCTGGAAGAAGCAGGGAATTGTCAACAATTTAGAAGCAATAAAATGGACAACTGTAGTGCGTAGGAAGTTGTGGACAGATACTCGCTCTGAATAAGCTGTGTAGCAAAGACTTGCTGTTTTAAATTGTTTAACCCATCTTAGTTTAGTGACAGGTTAAAAATGTTTACATGAACAGCTCTGCTAGGAAGTAGAAAGGGCTACAACCTTTAGTAGGATGATGATGCCGAACAGGTGGCACTGGCTTGCTGGATAATACAATCTGATATCACAACTGTTTGTGAAGTGCAATTTCTTCACCACCGCATAATCATTCTTCTGAACTGCTCTTTAAACGTCAGCAGAGGCCTTGCATTAATTCAGCTTGACAGTTTGATTACAGCATTTCAACAGCTTCTGAAAAATAATTCAGTTACTGAAATGGTAAACTCGCTGTCTTGGCAGTGGAGATAAAGTGCTGCCTCCCAGCTGGAGAGGCAGAGCTAATCCTGTAATTCCTGGGCCATCTCTGTGTATGGTCACCAGTGCCTTAGTTTAAATGTGTGCTATTTCCTCTCCATGTAAATACATGCTAAATTCACTTTCATGGGTCAATAAAATGCTTAAATAACGTGCTCTCCACATAACAACCTTTACATATTTCTAACCTTGCTTTGAGTTTCAAATTACTTTACTTATAAGGTATAAAGCATTAAGTGTTGTATGTACAAGAGACTGAGAGTTAGGAGTGAAGAATTTCAGTGTGTTGGGGTGAGATGGGGCTTCTGGAAGTCAGAGGTACATCTGGCAGGGAAAACAGGTGATGCTTCAGAGATGAACTGTAATTTCAGGGCACTTGAAGATAATTTTAACAGCCTGGTGTATTTTAGTATTGCCATTTTGTGGTATGGGGAAATATGTTAAGTAGCACACAGTAACCTAGATCTGTAATTTTGAGCATAGGTATCTCCTGCTTCTTGTTTTTTTGTTGGTGTGAGCTGGTTTGGGATTTTTTTCTATGTAAAATTGTGTTTGGCTTAATGCTTGAAAATAAGGGTATTTGAAGGGGGGAAAAATGCATTTAACGTGGTGTAATGTTTTCTTCCCAGACTCTGACACATCTCTGGAACCTGCAATGACAAGTCGGAACAGTAGCCATGCAGAGAAAACTGGTGAAATGTCCTCAAAGCAGTCAACACCAAAAGTGCAGGTCCAGCGATCTGTCTCCCGAGAAACCATCGCTATTCATTTCTCTGCATTTGGGAAGGAGGAAGAAGAGGAGGAAGAGGAGTTTAAAGAGTTTCTTGATGAGGAACTAGATGACCAAAGCATTGTAACAGCACTTGAAGCCAAGGAAGACCTCTGCTTTGAGCATACCGGCCATGACTTTTTTGGTCCAGCTACCTCGCTTAACATGGCCAACTCTGCATCACCGCTGTCCTCATCACCTGCAGTTCTGCCAACTGCAGAAACTGTAAAGCTGTTGGACTCTCCTTCCCCATCCCAAATACTCAGTGCAGTGCCACCAGTCCTGTCTCCATCGTCACACTCATGTCACACATTTGGCGCATCAGGTGCAGCAGCACCACCTGTGGAACAGAAATCCAATCTGTCGTCTTCCCCATCCTCATCCCCTTCCAGATCAGTTGCCTGCTCTAGCGGATCATCCACAGTTTCCAGTTCAAAGCCTTTTAAGGGGTTAGTAAAGTCCTTTTCAACAGAAGTGGAACCAAAAGAACCCACCCCACCGATGCGACATAGACAGTTAATGAAAACCTTGGTGAAATCTCTGTCTACAGACACTTCTAAACAAGAGTCTGAAGCTGTGTCTTACAGGCCACCTGACTCGAAACTGAACTTGCATCTGTTCAAACAGTTCACTCAACCTCGAGCTACAGGTGGCGATTCTAAAACTGCCCCCTCCTCTCCATTAACATCCCCCTCCGACACTCGTTCCTTTTTTAAAGTACCTGAAATGGAGGCTAAAATTGAAGATACGAAAAGACGCCTTTCTGAGGTAATCTATGAGCCTCTTCAGCTGCTCAGTAAAATAATGGGTGATGAAAGTAGTAGCCACAGGCCCAAAGCCTTATCTTCAAGTGCTTCAGAACTCTCAAACCTTTCCAGTTTGAATGGCCATTTGGAAAGCAATAACAACTACAGCATTAAGGAAGAGGAGTGTGATTCGGAAGGGGACTTCTCTGGGAGTGACTTTAACCTGACTAAGAGCGATCAGTCCAGAGGGACAGAAGAACATGCAAAAGAGATGGAGACCAAAAGCTCTCAGTCTGCAAGCACAAAGGACGTGGGGTCAAAACCTTCACTCGTACTTGAAAAATGTTCGTTGTCTGCACTAGTGAGCAGGGAGGATGAGGAGTTTTGTGAACTGTATTCTGAAGACTTTTTCTCGCTAGAGGAGGAAAGCAAAACTGATAAACCTGCTGAAACTGTGGTCGATCCCGAGATGACTGAGGAGACTGTAACTATGCTCAGTAGTGAAGATGAAAATAATCTCGATGTGCAACAGCCTAAAATACCAGTGAAAACTTTATACTTATTAACACTGTTAGTCTATGCTTACTTTATTATCCCTCTCCCTGGCTATTTAAGTGGACTCTTACTTGGAATGGCCCTTGGATTTATGGTAGCTGTCTGTGTGATTTGGCTTCTTACTCCACGTACTCATGAGTATCTCAAATTGCATAAAAGCATGAAAAAGCGATGGAATACAGGAGCTCTAGACATCAAAGAACCTGAAATACTGAAGGTGAGGTCATGGCATTTTGTGTGTGTGTGTGCGTGCATTATTTTGGGTAGAAGGTTTAAACTAGATTTATCCTGAAGGTGTAAATGAGCTGAAATGTCCCCATTTGTAAATAATTTTTTTAGGGTCAATTCACTTTGGCAGGGGCACAAATGGTTTAGTATCCAAGAATATGTAAGACTACAGTGTCTTTAGGAATTAGTAGAAAATGGAATTTCTTCAAAAGTAAAAGGGCAAATGGCTTTGCTGATAGATTTGAAACGATTCAGCTGAACTACTGAGAGCAAGTAGTGTCAAAGTTTAGCCTGTAAAATAACATTTGTGCTTGAAGCTACATCTTGGGAGATGTATTTTGTTTCTGGAATATTTTGCTGTCTAGGCAGTAATTTGTCTGTCTGGTCTGTTCAGACTAAGCAGAGATAAAAGCATTGTGTTCAAGTAGAGCACAGAGAGTTGAAGAGTATGTGGGTCCTCCTCAAACATGAGCTAGTTGAAATTGGAGGAATAATTACAGTTCAGCAAAACGTGGTCTGAGAGCTGGGTTTTAAATGAAAGTTTGTCCTTCCTGCTCTCTGCCCTCCTCCATCTCCACCCGTTGTTGAGGTATTTCAAGTTGCTGTCACTTTGTGTGTCACTTTGCTGCCTGTTCAGCTGTGATCCATCCAACCCCTCAGTTCCTTTAGTGCTTCTCGTCCCTGTCCTGCTGTCCTAATCTCTGTCTGTGATGAATTAAAATAATATTTTCCCAAATGCAGAATTCTGAGCAATAAAACATCTCCTGGTTTCTGATGTGCATCAGAAGCATTTCTGGGTGATAGTGGTGTAACCTTCACTTGATATCACTTGCTTATCAGAGTATTTGTGGAGGCATTTTTTATATTTGTGTAAATACTAAATTGAGCTTTTTGAAGGTGTGTATCCAATTGTAACAGCACAAAGGTTGCATGAATTTAAATTCAGATGGGTATATACTGTAGAATCTATAATGTATTGATGGCTAATTTAGTGTGTCTTTAGGTAACTGAAAAGCTGGAGAAACAGAATAAAAAACTCTCCTTTTGTGGCATAAAGGTGGCAGTTGCATGTCTAGGCCTTATTCTACCTTGGTGTTCCCTTTTTTCTTGAATGATATGAGTTGTGGTTAGTATTTGCTGTAGTAAATTCAGACTGAACACTCCTGTCTGCCCAATTGAATTACCTGCTGCTCACATCTTGACAAACTTTCAGTTCAGTCCTTGTTATTTGGAGCCAAGACCATTCCTCGATACTTGAAAGCTGGTAAAGATCCTGATGTTCATTGTTGGCTGGTGTTAGGCTGTCTCTGAGATGTCAGCTCTTAGGAACCTTTAAACTGTATTTTAATGCTTTTATTGAGGAGATACATCTTATGAAAGTGGCTGTAGGCAAGAAATGAACAGTGCAGAGAAGTCTGTATAAATGTAGATTAATGCTTTTTATGACCTGATGAGTATTTCTTGTGCTCATAACACACAAAGTAATTGTCTTTAATATGTAAATGCTTCAAGAGTTTGAAAACCAGCTTGGTGCCCATATTGTAGTGGAACATAATGTAATATGATTTAGCAGATTGCAAGTTATTATTCCCACTTCGTACAACTATTTTCTATTTGCATCTGTCAAAATGAGTACTGGGCAGCTTAGATCCTCTGAAAAGGCAGCTAAAGACTTAATCTGTAACAAAAACTCAGGTGAATACAGGAAAATCAAACTTGATGCTCTTGCATGAAAATGTTCTCTTCTGAACTTGTTGGTCTGGTATTCTGGCTTGGACTGCTGTCATGCAATTATGATAAATACTCTGAGTAAGATCCCTTTATGGGACTCAAGGAGTTGGGATTCTGCCAAACTGCTGTCAAGCTATTTTTGTACAAGTATGTGTGCATTCTCCCCCGTGTAAACATTGTTTGAGAAGTTTGCATTTCCCAGGTTTCAAAAACTAGTTCAAAATTCCCCTCAGCAATTGCTGAAATACTTGAACATGGTTATTGTCTCCCACAAAATTGTTCTTGGCAGCGGGAAAAAGTCAATGACTGTCATGCTGGTTAGTGTGTGCTTCTATAGGTTTCTGTACTTACTTCAGTCAAATGTCCTTGGTACTGGGGGAAAACATCCCCCCAACCAGAAAATGCACAAAACCCCTGCATCTTCATTGCATGTTTTTGTATCTGCCTATTCCCTTAGTTTTCAGTTCTCTGGCTTCCTTTTTTTTTTTTTTTTCTCTGCCCATATTTTTTTTTCCTTCTTTAATCCATTAGTCTTTTCTAACTTCCTTCTTGGCCTTTCAGCTGTGCATTCCCTTGTGTTGTGCTGGCTGATACGAAAGGTTTTAAGTAACAGCTGAAATGGAAATGATAAATTTACCCTTTCCATTAGTGAGAACTTTTAGGAGAACACCGTGGCAGTGCCTGCTGTAGAAATGGAGCTTTTGAGCCACAGCTGTAGAGAAAGAGGAGGCTTTTTATCAGCATGCTATTCCTGAGTACCATCCAAGGGATTTCATGTTTGATAGTGGCCTCTGGCAGACAAATGTTTTTTTCCAGTTAAGGTGATGGTTGCTTCTCCCACCTCAGACCTTTTTTGTGTCTTTGGATTCCCTGTGAATGAAGCTCAAAAAATGCATTATATTTTTCCCTCATTTATGAGGCAAAATACTACGGAAGTGTTATTAAATAGTGGCAATAAGAGGGATACTAATACAATTAGTGGGATTTGAGTGATCAGCAGTCTTGAAAAAATCTTGGTGCTAAAGCATTTGATTATATAATTTAATAATGATGGGTATTAACCTGTTAACATCACTAAGAAACGTTAGGGACAGTTTTAATCCAGATTTGGGCTTGTATTGTGAAGGTGGCTTTTGCTGATTCTGTTATTTACGTATTTGAAAGTATCATAAGTAATGATATTAATTTATTTTTAACCACAGACCTGATCTGTGCCCCCAGCCCTCTGGGTCCTCCATAAGGATCTTTTGTAGTTTCCCCATCCTCCCCTCTATTGTGTAACACACCCGAGACCTTAAATAAGTAACACTAGAAGGTTGGTACGTACAAGGCCTTACTGTGCAGTTCTTACATGAATTATTTTGTTGAACTGCAGTTCAAATAAAAAATGTGGGGCCCAGAGTCAGGAAAGAGGAAAATCAAACTGGGGGGAGCTTTTGAAACTGGTTTTTGTAGGTGGCCATGTCCCACAGACCGAGTGTTCCCGAGGGCCGGAGCGGTGGCAGCAGTTTTGGGTTATAGCTGTGACCTGAGCTAGGAAAGCCATGCTGCCCAGCCCTTGGAGCAGCTCCGTCTCAGGGTGGTTCCCAGCCTGATGGCCAGGCACGTTCTCCTGATTTCAGCTGGGAGTGTGGAGCAACTGCTGACCTTTGTAAATGGAGATCACAGGATCAGTGTAAATGGCCAGCAGCTGCACAGTGGCATATGACTATGGTCATTGTCCTCCCAGAATTACTAAATTTCTTATTTTAACAACTTCTCCAGAACAGAAAAGACCCATCCTACAGTCACTGCTCTCCTACACAAGGAAATCCATTGTTGCTTCAGTAGTTTGGGAAAATTCATCTGTTGCTAGCACGTTATGGTAACACAACTTCTCTGTTTGGGTGCATTGCAAAACGGTTTCCGTGGGCTGTGAATCTTTTGTTCCAGTTTGGTTTTGCAGAAAGAGAGGTGGAGGTATTTCTACTGAAATTGTTCTTACAGTGCAGGAACTTTGGAATTACTTTTGGGGCTTCTTGGATAACCTTCTCAGTGTTTTTTAGGCTAAGTGAAACAATTTACAGAACTGAAGATTGCTGAAGTGAGAAGGCAGGTGGTGGTGTTACCTCCTTTAACACTGTTAGATAAAATACCTGCAGCTGCCAAACATTTTCAGATTCATTAACAGCGAAGAATCGTCATTTGGTGACGCATTAACGTTTTACTGTCAGCCATGCAGTGTTTCTGTGTAACAAAATAACTTGAAAATCGAGTGCAAGGAAGAAACTTCATCCTTAGAAATTAGAAAACTAAAATTTTGTGTACAAGGAGGGTTTATAGTAATGTGCTGTCTGTTTTATCCTGACTGTTGTTGGAAAATAAAACCGCAAATACTTAAACCTAAACTTGGTTCTTCAGTTGCTGATAACCTGGTGGTTGTGCTGTGTTTGCACTTCTGTTGGGTTGTGGGTGAGCAGGGGAGGCACTACAGGGTGTGAGAATTGTGTGTTTGGCAGATTGTACAGCTAATCCATTTGTTTGAAGTGGAAAGCCTGGGCACACGGTAGGGATCAGAAAAGCAGGAGGGATTTTTACTTCTTACATTGGCACAGGGAAATCAAGAGTACGATGAGTAAATCACTCCTTGTTTTCATCACAGTTCCATCTCAAGCAGGCTATTAAAGAAATGTCAGGTGCAGTCTGATCTTCCTTCCTGGGTACCACATGTACCCGTAAGCTTCCAACCTTTCTACTGAAAATAGGAACTTTATTAGGGTTAGAGAAAGGGCTCATGTGACTAAGCTTCCTATAATGACCCACTCCCCTAGCAGCCCTTTCTCTCTGTGCCGGCTGGTGCAGCGTTGGCTGAACGGCCTTCCAGGAGAAGGCAAGAAACTTCTGAGGCAGCAAATTCCCATCTGCACGTTTGCCTGGCTGCAGGCTCCAGACTTTGTCTGAGCTAGAAATAGCTTGGAGATCTGATCAGGGGCAGGTGGGAGTTGCTCCAGAGATCTGTGGGCCATATGGATATTCCAGTTCCCGCACACGGTGGCTTTGGGCAACTCACGTGATGTTCTTGTGCTTCAGTAAGTCCAGCTGGAGTTCCTGGCTGAAAATTAATTGCTGTCTGCTCAAAGATGTCTTGGCTAAATAATTTCTAGGAAGGAGATGGGATGTGCTCAAACCTACATCAGCTCTGCTGTGCAGAGTTTGATGGTTTATAGAAAACTCTTCCTCATGCATTGTATTTCCTATATGGGTGTTGTATATAACCCACTGTAAGAAAAAGAAAAAACAACCATAAAGCTGCTTCAAAGAGTATGTCCTGGTATAGGCATTTCTGTTAATAAAAGACGTAATCTGCTTTGGAGCTGAGCAAAGATGACTGACTTAATCTTTCCTGAACATAAAAGAAATGCTAATTTATCTAGTTTTTTCAGGGTTTGTAGTGAAAATGGAGCTAGATGTTGGAGTAAGCAAAACAGATATCACTGTTACTATGGCACCTAAGAAAGTGTGTGCTGTCTACTGTGGGAAATTACGTGGCACTGAAAAAAATGAGCATAAAAGTAAATTTTACATTTCTGTGTGTGGGTGGAAACTTCTTTAATGAGTTGAAATCTTGCTGTAATTTTTGGGATGTTTTGCATAAGGTAGTTACAACGTTTTGTTTTGAAAAATACTGGGGTGCTCATTCAGCTCTGCCCACTTGCCCCCACTGTAATCACCCAGGTGTTTCTAAAGGTGCCATTTGACTTCCTGCTCCCTTCACTTTCTGTTGACATTGATGAATATTGAGTATGCTGAATTAAAGGTTCTGATGTGCAGATAAAAACAGTGATCAAAGAATGTTGTATGGCAGGTTAAGAGAAGGAAAACGTCTTCTGCCCCATTTGTCACTCTTATTTCTGTAATCAGGTGTTGGAGAAGAGGAGCAACATCACCCCCATGGTCAGAGTCAGCACTTAGAGGCTTGTTACAGCAGGACTGGCTGGTTTATTTTGTATTTCTTTCACAGCACAGAAATTAATTGAATTTAATCCACATGTATGACTTCTGTGTTGTAGCTGGGCAGTTACACAACATGTTAAATGATCTCAAACAGTGATGGTGCATGAAAGCAAACTCCATTGTGATCTTCCACTGAGTCCTTAATTGTGGTGATTACAATGTCAGTGCTGTCTGTGAGCAGACAGGCTGTTTGCCCTGCCTGAGCTCTGGGTGATTGAAGTGTCCGAGCTTGCCGGGAGCAGAGGAGCTGCTGTGCTGCTCAGCCCTCCTGCCCCCTGGCTCTTCCCGGCATCCTGCGTCTGCAGATCCCACCGTGGCTCCTGGGGATGAGGTGAGAGCACCCTGTGCTACATATACAGAGTGGCCTCGTCAGAAGAAACACACTGTGTGCTTGAGATCCTCATCTCGTGCTCTGTTGGTTTGGTGCTACCTCATTTAGGGCATTTATTGCCTCGTCCTGTTTGTGCACTAAGTGATACAACTTTGGCAAAAGCTTGGATGATAATTTAATGTTTTTAGGTATGTGCTGTACTTGGTTTTCCAGCAGCTTAAAAGCCTGTTAACAGTGTCTTCTTCTCTAGGGATGGATGAATGAAATTTATAATTATGATCCAGAAACATACCATGCTACGTTGACTCACTCTGTCTATGTGCGACTAGAAGGAAGCACCCTACGACTTTCAAAACCCAATAAAAATATTTCTAGAAGAGCTGTGTACAATGAGCCAAAGCCTGAAGTCACGTATGTCAGTCAAAAAATTTATGAACTAACAGATAGCAAGGTGAGTGTCTTACTTATATCTGATTTTAACAAAGAATACTTTGCAAATTCTTTCTAACTCTGAAATTTTTTTGTCACTCCTCTATTTTCACGCTCTGTCATTATTTAAACAAAACTGTTGTCATGACTAACTTATGAAAGATTGTGCTGGGGAGGAAGATTGAGCAGGATTTGGAAGAAAGTACATATTTACACAGGAAGGGAAAGGCATGATTTTCCTCTGCAGTTGAGAGCAGAGTTAACTCATAGGAGCTCTGAGACTCGTTCCCAGTGCATGAGATGACTGTGGGGCTGTTCTGAAGGTTACACCAAAATGCATCATCTTTGGTGGTTGTCTCTACCCCAAGGCAGCTGAGACAATATTTGCATTTCACTCAGAGGGGGAATGTACATCATATGTGAATGTGCAAGAGGAGAATGAGAGGTGTCTGGAACGTGACCTGCTCTAGGTACCCCCAGTCTAGGGAAGGAGGTGGGGGTTTTTGCAGTTGGAAGAGTGCATCAACAATAATGCTGGGGCAGTTTTCCTACGTGTTGTTTGCCTCCCTCAAATATGTGAAGAGTTGCCACGTGAAGTTGATTCCATTGGCATTGCATTAAGTAATACATCAATACCTAATTATTAAGAGAATGGATTTTTTTAATGTGCTGCATCAGTCGAGGGCCTTGGCAGTACAGATGTAGTAGGAAATCATCATGCTTCACTTGACTGGAAGTGAGAGGGAGAGAGGGACCAAGGCAACAGTGAGGAAAACCTCCCTCCTTTTCTCTGTGTCTGTATGGGAAAGGAGGATAATTTCCACGTAATGGAAAGCTCTGCCTTCCATTAAAGGAAGACTGAAAAAGATGAAGTGAAAACTTAGATTCCTGCCTTTTGCAGATTTGTTTTCCCGTCATGAAGACAAGCAAAGCTGTCATGTGCTGGGGGAGCACTTGACTGATGGTGGTTCCCCATCATACCTTAGAAAAATGTCCAGTACTTCTCCCCACCCAGCCCCAGTTGATTACAGAAGTGCCAAGTGCCCTGACTCCAATAAACAAATGATGCCTGTTCTTCAAGGTATTTGCCCACAGTTTTTGGAGAACATTGCTGAGTTTAGACCGCACATAAGAATTTTTAACTCTTTTTTTTTTAACCACTCTTCTCATCACTTGCATTGTCTTAATTCTATATAAATACACTGAGTTTAGAATATAATTATCTTCAAATCAGTCTTATAGCTTGACTCTTACGTATTTGATGTGGCTGTCACCAACTTCAAATGCTCAATTTCATGAGGTGGGCATGAAAAATTGTGTTCAAAACTCAGTTTGGACTCTGACTATTTTATCTAATTATCTGTTTATCTCCCCATGGTCCCAGAAATAAAGTTCTTGGTTTTTCTATTTTTTCCTGCAAATCCATGAGAATAAGATCATCTGAATGAAAACAGAGTTTTTAATCCACATGGTATAATCTGCTTAAATGGCCTTTGTTTTAATTCCGAGGCTTGGCTCACCAAAGGCTTAGTGATAGTAGTGGGTTGGACATCCACCAGCAGTGTTGAGTCAGTTAAACTGGCAGATCCAGGGTGGGATCTTTATCTCTTGCATTCCTGTGTTCTTTACTTGAGTATAGAAACATAGAGGATACAAGTGAAAAATAAATTCATTTAACCCTTCCATTTATCCTTCAGATTTCCCTGGTTCCCAAGAGCCTGGCACGGAAGCGAATTTGGAATAAGAAATACCCTATTTGCATTGAACTCGCCAAACAGGATGACTTCATGGCCAAGGCTCAGACTGAGAAGGAGACTGCAGAGGAGAAGGTACCTGCTGAAAAAGTGGACTCGAACAATGAGGAATCCAAGAAACCTCAGGACGGAGCGAAGTACATTTGCCAAAAGGATCAAGTGCTTTATCTCTTTGGAAGGACGGGTAGGGAGAAGGAGGAGTGGTTCAGAAGGTTCCTTCTTGCATCAAAGCTCAAGTCTGAAGGGAAGAAGCCACCCAATTTGTGTGGGAGCAAGCTAGGTACTCAGATTTTGTCTTCTTGTAGAAGTTTGTTAAAAGAAACAAACCGAAGTTACGTTTTGGTGGTGCCACAGTGATCTTTACAAGCGAAAAATAATACCAAAGATACTCTTCTCCATATCTTGGCCTCTCATTGCCACTTCCCCCAACCTTTTCCCCTCTTGGCTTTATACTTTCAACTATTATTACTATTTTTAGACTATTTTATATGAGTACACTATTTTTCAGTGACTGTAATAACTCCTGTCATATTTGTAAGGATGAATTGTTCAGTCTCTTTTTTTTATGTATGTTGGAACTGATGGCAACATTTGCAGTATTAGACTCAGTTCTCTTATCACCCATTTTTTTCTCCTCCATCCTACCTTCCACTCCAGTCTCCTGTAAAGGACAGAGGTTTCTCATGGGTTAGTGTCACAAAAAACCACATTTTTCTGTTTAAATAAAAGGTTCTGCACTAATACATGTATATGAATGTATATATATCTGAACCAACAAACATACTAGACTATAGTATCGATCAGTTGTTTGGAATATTAATTTAAACCCATCCTCTGATAAAATTTTAAACCTGAGTGACTCATGCTTTTCTGTGTTTATTCTCTGAGAAGCTTTTAAAAAATTAGTTAACATTATTGTTTGTGGCACATAAATTCTTGAAATGCAAATACAAAATTAATAGCTAATTAAAATTCTAATAGTTACTTGCTTTTGATGGTCCTTTTAGTTGTAACAGCCTATAATTAGATTAGGAAAAAAAAAACTTTAGTCATAGGTGCATTTCAATCACCTGACTTTTATTTTAGGCATTCCCCAGCGGGGCTGTTGGGAATTCTGCCATGTGTTATACATATGTGAGTGTCCATATTTAAATATGCTATTGATCAGCTGACTCCTCCAGTCCCACACCCTGCTGAGTGCTGAATCATAGCAAATATTGCCTAATTTGGGTTTAGGGCCAGCTAAACACGCAGCAGTGGAATTTACTTTGAGCCTTTAAAATAAGAAAGCACCACGCTGGTCTTTTTTCAGGAGAAATATCTGTGGAATAAATTTGTTCCTTTAAAGTTTGATGATACAGTGTGCTATTTGGCTGTCAGATTTGTTCTCTGTTGAACAGGTATTATTCCTTTGAATTTAGGGGTGCTGCCAGCACACAGTAGACCTGATAGTCAGTCTGGAGTTCTCACACACAGCCGGAGCAGCAGCAAGGGAAGCGCAGAAGAAATCACATCCCAGCCAAAGCACAAGGACCTGGCTGGCAACGTGAGGCAGAAAATGCTTCTGGACTACAATATTTATATGGCAAAGTGTGTTCCACAAGAAAAGAAAAGCCCTTCAGGTAGTCCAGTCCTCAGTGCAGACAGCAGCCCTACAGCTGTGAAAAAGGTAATGCTTGTGCTCCAGAGGAACAATGAACAGCATCTGTAGCTCTTACTAATCCTTTGGCCTCCTGGACTGCATTTGAGTCACTCTCAGTAAACATAACCTTAATACTAAGTACAGCACTCTTAATAAACACATCTTTAATGTTAAGCATGACCACTGTTGATTTTAAAGCTGTAATTCATATCATGCATCTTTATTTCCAGACTTTCATACAATACCCAGAAAAGGGAGTAGGAGGCTGTGGTGTAGTGTATTAATAAACACGTCTTGTGTTCCCCCAGGAAAACATAATCTAGCCCCCAACAACTCCTGAAGCTGTGATGAATTTGCTGCTGGATCTGGCACGTGTCAGAAGTCATTCTATAAATAGATGAGCAGTGCTGGCAGGGAACCTGCGTCACAGCAGAGGCTCCTCACCCAGCTGTCCTGGCAGAGCCGGGCTGCAGGCCTTGCAAGCAGTAGCTGCCAAGAGATGATGCTCAGAACTGCAGCATCTACCTGCCTGTCTTAGAAAGCACTGCCTTTCTGCTGGCTTCAGGAGTTCTGCCTGGAATAATGAAGGGTGGTGAATTCTTCTGTCATTGCAGGCACTTAATATGTTATGTTTCCTTCATGGAGACTTCCTGTTTTTTCGTGGTAGTGTGTGTACACACCCAAAATTATTTCAGCTATCTTGGCTTTTGTGTGTGTAGTCAGTGATGCAGAATCTAAATGTATAATATTTCCAGGTGTTTCGAGATGGTTCTCAAGGAAACCAAGAGAGAATTCTCCTGGACTGTAAACAAAACCTTTAATGCAGCAGAGGGAACAAGATAGTTTCCTGAATCCTATATGCAAACATTGGAAGGAAGAGTGTGTTTGCCTGTACTGTGTTTATCATCTATTTGAAACACCATTTCTGAACTGGATTTAAGGATGTAAGATCGGGTCTTGCTTTCCAATTTTTTGATGAAACAAAGGAAGAGTAGAAGAGTACCTGTTCTTCCAGATCTGACTGGGAAGAGAGAGGATCTCTTAATGCAAACCCATTTATAAGTCTGCCAACTCCAGGTTTATCTGCTTTTTCTGCCAGAGGTTAAATTACATACAACTTTCTCATTTCATTGCCAGAGGTCAATCTGTATCTGTGTGGTCTCGTTCCCTCTGCTGCATGTCAGGATGATGACAGGCTCGTGGCAGCCTAGCTGATGCATTTGTAAAGCTGCTCCCTGTGCTGAGCATTTCGTGTTCTCAACTGACCCAGGCTCTTAACACTAAACTTCCCATGTAAATCAGGCCTTTTCTATCCTTCTTTTATAGAATTTATAGAGCTGAATAACCTGCTTTATGTTTTCAGTTGCCAGATGCCAATGTGGAAGCTGAAGAAGAAGAACAGGAGGCCTGGGTGAACGCTCTGCTTGGAAGAATATTTTGGGATTTTTTAGGAGAGAAGTATTGGTCTGATCTAGTGTCAAAGAAGATCCAAATGAAACTTAGCAAAATAAAGGTACTTGATCTGGAGACTTGCATTATACACTCCTTGTGAAGGAAATGAAACGCATAGTCTTTGAGTTTTAAAACAGCACAAGAAAGACTTATTTCACACTTACTTGTAAAAGACAATAAATATGCTACAGAATTGCAGTTCAGTTTTTGATGGATCTCAACATGTTACCTGTGCTGCTTCTGTTTAAAATAAACTACAGCTGGATTAGCTATTTGTATCTGTCAAACTTCTATGTAAAAATTAAAGTATTATTGTATTTACATTAGGGATAAATAGATCTGCATATAAATGAGGAAATCTGCTTTGGGAAATAGATTGCTTTTAAGGTGGAGGACATCAGGGAACCACAACTGTAATGTGTTCCTGTTAACTTCAGATATAAACTACTTGCAGGAGGTCAGTGGAAGCAGTAGTTAGGAAAAAAAGCTCTGTGGGGTGACAGGACACGGCTTCCATCAGCTGCACCATCTCCAGGGTGAAGGGAGGAGTGATGCTTTTGAGTGACTTCTGGGTCTTCTCCTTGCCTTCTGTAGCCCTTCTGAACAGCAGCAGTTCATCACAGCCCTTCAGCACCTGATGTTTGGGGAGGAGTTTGCCTGTTCCTAAAGGCAAAGGAAGCTGTCTTGCTGACAAAAGCTTGGAAATTTAGGTGCCAGCACCAGCTGTGAGATAGGGCTGCCTTTGCTTTGGGAAATAACCAGTAGCCTAGTTCTGCCCTGTCTGCTTCCACAGTTGTGACAGCAGGGTACCCAGACATCTCACTGGAAACTTTTTAAGTGGAAAGACTAGGAGTGGGGACTGGGTGTATTTTTGATGTGTCAAAGCAGTGTGTGTTCATAAGAGATATATATTTTCTATCAATTAGAAATATTTAAGTGAATAAATACCCCAACTGTCATGATTCTGTGCCTCTGTTTTACTAAAACTGTGATACAGATTTAAAAGGTAATGTTCTGTGAAAGAATTTGCCAAAGATAAAAGAAGCTGAGACATTGATAAAACATCAGCGATAAAATACGTGTCTGAAGCTAAAATCCAAAGAAGTCTTTGATTTTTATTCACAGTGAAATAGGATTTATGCTTCATTCTTGAGCTTTTCACATACTTTGGCTAAAAAGCATGCTTATGGTTTAAGGTCAGTGTCTAAACTTCAGCATAATTTTAAAAACAAGTTCAGATGCCCAGTCTCTCCCTAAAAAGTTTTGAAACTGGCAACTGTGAAACTCTAGGATAGTAAGAAATTTGTGTAATTATATTTGTGTTCTTTCACTGGTGGCACTTCAGCTCAGTCCATTCCTTGAATTTAATGAGCTTTCTTCTCTCAGGGAACTGATGTTTAGTTCCATAACATGTATTTGACTTTCTATATTCTGTCCTTTTAGCTGCCCTACTTCATGAATGAGCTGACTCTGACTGAGCTTGACATGGGGATAGCAGTGCCCAAGATCCTTCAAGCCTTCAAACCTTCTATTGATCACAGAGGTAAAATACAAAAAACCTTCTGGTTTTGCCTTTATATCTGTGGAGAACAGAATGTTGATCTGTTTATCTTGTGCGTGTTTTAGGTACGTGTAATAAGAGCTTATTCTGAGATGCTCAGGGGTCTTTATCTCAGGTTTGGTGTAAATGTAATTCTGTATATATGGAATTGTGATCGTGTCTTTCCAAAGGAAATAATTACTGAACTAAACTAAAATTTGCATGCAACAGAGATGCAGACACTTATCTGATATTGTCATGCACTGCAGAGGGCAATGCACATCTCCTTGAGACAGATCTGATTCTGTACCATAGCAGAAAACAGGTTTGGCTCTCCAAGAGAAGCTGCCCTGTTCTGAAAACAGGGATTCAGAAAATATAATTGTAATAACTTGGAAAACAAGAATACAGTGCTGTTTTGAAAATAAACTTCAAAATACGGCATCATTTTATGTCCTTAATATTAAATACAGATTTTTTTTTAAAGCTGGATGACTTTCATACTGCTGCTTTATGAATCAGAACTGTTTGTTTTCTATTCCTTCTGGCTTGCATATGATCACATATTTGAGGATACTCATGTCACTTAAGTAGTCTTGCAAAAAACAAAAACTTGGAATAATGCTTTTTAGTTTCAAAAGCATTTGTTCTACATGTTGAGGAGAGCTAGATGCTGTCTAAGGTATAATCAGAGCAGGTTTTAATTTTAAATTGTATCAGAGTTTCTCCACTCAACATGGAGAAATTTCTAATTGGCCTAAAGGGAAATACCACCTGTTGTGGTGTCACCTGACCTTTGCAAGAATACCAGATGCATGGAATTTAGGAGGAAATTAATAAACTTTAATATTAAAAACTTTGTACCACTCAAATCACTGACTAAAAGCATGGGGATAATAAGTGCTAACCTTTCCCTCATAAAACTGAAAAAACAGACTTTGGGAAAATATTAAAATCCTCTTGGACATACATTAGTTAATGCTGCCTGTTGTATCCAAATGCTATTGTTTGCCCTTATCTGCTTGAGACTTGCAACTCTTTGGGGAAAAGCCTTATCTATAAAACACTGGGTACTTTCCTCTCAACTTTTCCAAAGAATATTTTCCACTGAGCTTTATAAACAAAGCGTGTTTGAAAAGAGCGAACTGTTTGGTTGTCATGAGGAACAAAATCTGTCTTTTTAAGAGAAGTAAGATTTGAATAGATGGAATAAGCTCGAGTGCAGTTAGTATTTGGGGAACTAAAGCATATTGCTGCTTCTTGTCGTACGCTTCCTGTGTGGGACAGCAGGTTCTCCACAGGAGCCACACTTAGGAAGTTGTCCAGTCTTCTCAGTAAAGTGGCTGCACCATTGGTAGAAGTTTTATTTTGAGTTACGGAACAAAGGAAAACTTTTTAAGATCTTTACGTGTGTGATGCTTGTCAAGTGGTTTCACGGTTTCTTTTTAATCAGGCTTTCCTTTCAGGGTTCTTGTCAGTGTGTTTTCCTTTGCCTTGATTTAAACATTTTTTGAATTCCTTTCTCTCATAACTTCATTTGTTCTCATAACTTCAGTTGTAACCAAGGACTGTAGTTCATAACTTCAGTTGTAACCAAGGACTGTAGTTCTAAGCCATGAGATGGGATTTAGGAGACTGAACGCTTGGCTTCAATTAATTGCTGAAACAGCAATGAGATCAATTAGTTCCTTCAGTTTCTTGTTCAGTTAAACTGTGACAAGCAAACATTCTCTTTAGGATTTCTGATCCTTTTAACTTCTTCCATACTGTTGAATGAAATGTGAACTCTTGGAGTTTTTAAGAGCTTGCAGTGAATAATTACTGGAATAACTTGTTCTCTTATTATACTTAAAAGGACATAAACAAGGGGATGATAATTGGAAATGCTTGTTTTCATAACAATAAATGTATTTCTTGGTAAGTTGACCTGTGGATAAACTACTTGGTTTATTGGGGAATGTGGGGGAAAAAAACCCTATAGTTTCAGGGCAGTATCCAGAATGAACACTTCTAAGTTTTTGGGGTTTTTTAGTAAGTGTTTGAAGCAGTCATTTGAGGTAGCCTTTTGTGAGGCTTTGAAGTGCAGTTACTTGTTGTGATGAGCTTTGTTTCATCCATACTTTTTTTTTTTACCAGTGGTTGATTACAAGGGAAATACTTATTTTATTATATGCCTTCTCTAATTAACTAAATTTGTTAACAGACAACATTGGAAAAAATCTTGTTTCTGTTAATATAGTCCTGCTTGGGTGACAGCATATGCTGTGGCTTTTACTGTAATTCTGTCAAGGCTAGGGAACCAGAAAACAGAATAAATTGTACCATCTGCCCAATTCTTCACTCCTCTCCCTCCCTTTTTCCCTCTGGGAAAAGCGTATGAACGTTTTCTGGTCAGAAGGAATTTTCCCTCTCAGTAATGGCATCCTTTGCTTAATTTGATCTACTGTTAAAATAATACTGATGATTGAATCCTGCTGACTCATTGATTATCCAAAAAGTCTGTTAAGCTGTTTTCTTGGTTTTTATGATCTTACTGATACTTTCCTACCGTAAAGAGGAAAAATCTTTATAAGCTTGTGTTTGAGTTCTTGTGTTTGGTTTTTGGAACAGTGTTGGAAAAACCGTGATGGAAAAGTTACTTGGGTTAGTAAAGCACCAGCTTGCCTTCATCCTGGTTCCAGCATGTAACCTCACAGGGTGTCAGGGACCAGGTCTTTGGGAGCTGCCTGTATTTCTGTTACCACAAATGGGTAGGATTATGATAAGGAAATGTTTTTGCAGAACAGAAAACAGTAGTTCTTTAACTGATAAAGTGGGACTTTTCCAGAACAATAAAACACAGAGAGTAGTTACCATTTGTCCTGGTTTCAGTTTTATTCACCATTAATTGCATCCAAATAAGTAAATAAAAGTGGAATGGGTCAGTGGTTGATGTGCCAAGTACCGGTGAGGGAATGTTTTGTGCAGCTGCAATATCTGGAAAAGGAAAATGCATAATCTGTGTTTAGTGACATCTGTTTTTTAATCTCTGGATCACAAATACCTACAGGTTTGGTGCAGGGTGTTACTTAAAAGCCAGGAGCTAATCTTAAGGTATTCCCAAGACAATTCTTTTGGAGATTGCAAAAAGCAAGTAGTTTGCACAGACAGTAGGACTTAATATTGCATGTCTAGAATTGTCCAAGTAATGACTCTGTTTACTGTGAATCATAAAAGAATGCCTGTAGCTCAGTTACTGAGGGAACCTTGTCGTAGATCTTCAATTCACCCGCTGGCAAAACAAGAGGCAGCAGGTTGTGGTGTGAGAGAAGCAGTATTGCTCTGGCATTTCGAGCTGTGCTTCACTTGGACAGTGTCAGTGATGTAGAGGAGTGTCCCCATTACTGCTTGGCTTGGAGCAATGCTGTAAATAGTTTTGAAGTGAATCCCTGATTGTATTCTAATTCCTTTATCTCATTTCAGATCTCTTAAGCAGTTTAGGTGTGTGTAAATCACAGTATTTTTTTTTAGACCTTTAGCTGTACTCACCGCTCTCTTTCAGTGTGGCTTGGATTTATATCCGGCTTTGTTCCATGAGCTTGATGTGATCAGAAAATTTGCTTTGTGATTGCTCTTCAAGTGACATCTTTTCTGTTGTTGATTTTAGGACTATGGATTGATTTGGAAATGTCCTACAATGGATCTTTTCTAATGACCCTGGAGACCAAGATGAACTTGACCAAACTTGGTAAAGAGCCGCTTGGTGAAGCGCTTAAGGTTGGCGAGATCGGCAAGGAAGGGTAAGGGATGGCCATGGTGCTTTTACTGGGAAAAGCTGAGATTTTCCTTGTGTACTTGCAGCTCTGGCTCTGCAGTAGATTGAAAGGAGTTTTGGGGATGTTTCATACAAGTGGGTGTGGAACATGGCTTTTCTGTGCAACTTTATTGTTTGGTTGCACTATTGATAATCATCTTAATAAAAGGCTTCTGTGGTACAATTATCTTTTATATATATTTCAGCAGGATTTTAAAATGTCCTGTGACTAAAATTTAGTTTTGTCTTACGCTTGATTTGGGGTTTAGCCAGATAAAACTCAAATACTGGAGAGACACACATGCAGAAATAGAGATAAACAGGTGTAACAGGCTATGGCAGCATGGTACAGCTACAGCTGGAAACCATGGAATAGTAAACAATGTGGAAGGTAAATAGGCTCTAATTGTTATGTAAAGACTTTTTCAAAAGCTTTATTGCATCGTGGGAGTAATCACATCCCTGCTTTAGTCTCTATTTTTCCTCATAGCCATCTTCTGTTTGCCTGCTATGCCTAAGTGAAATGCCTTATATAGATGAACTAGTTAGAAAACACCATACAGTAACTTACCTCCCTTGTATTTGTGCTTTCCCTCTCATTTTTGCAATGTTGTTTGAATGTCATCAGTCTGTCCCTTTGTGTTAGCCGAGGGAGTGGCATCTGTCAAATATCCATCCCTGGATGGGTCCACTCCCAGCTCTGGAGGGTCCATTTTTTTGTGCTGTATTCTCTTTGTACTTAAGAAATCTCTAGTCCCTGAACAGTAGGTGGTCTCTGATTTAATGTACAACCACTGCCTACAAATCAAGAAAATAGTCTCTAAATCTGGCCGTTTGTTTAGCTGTGAACAAAATTGTACGATCTTTCACAATTAAGATACTAGATGCTTTGTATACTCATGTCATAGCTCTGACCATTTATTCTGAGATATCTTGAAGTAACACTTACAGCAGCACTATAATTCAGTGCAGTCATGACAAGAAAATAAATGTTAAAAAACTAATGGCTGAATGATCTCATACACTGGTAGAAATTCAGAGGATTTAACATCGACCCAGATTCTTGCTGTCACTGCTTGAAATAAATATTTCTGAATTTACATCAGTGTAACTGGTAGGTGTGAATTTTTCAAAATCCCTTTAATCCTGCCTGCCCAAAAAATGGCGGAGAGAGGAGGAAATGTCTGTACAAATCACATTCTTGCTTTTCTTCCCCACCCCTTCAGGATTTTCTTTGTGTATTTTCATATCTTTTCAGTGCAGGAACAGCCTCAGAAATAATTAGTGAACACACCGATTCATATATAAAAACCAGGTTGCTGCTGGCTGAGCAATAGGCCCCCAGCAAGGCAGATTTAAGTGCCTGTAGCCAAGCAACCGATTACTTGAAGGTATCAGCATTAACTGCATTGGTCCCTGCACAGGGCTGGAATGTTTCAAAGCTCAGGGCCAGGTAGCAGCTTTACATAAAGAGCAATTTAATGTATTCTAGTTTGGATGAGAGTTTTTTGGTTGCTTGTTTTTTTCCTTAAACAAAATGGATAATAAATAAATTAAGGACTGAAAAGTATAGAACAGTTAGATTCTCGTCTGTGCCTTCCAATGTGTTAGTTAATTTTAATTCTACTGGCTTTTTAAATTATCAGTTGACAATTGCTGTGACAAATCAAATTACTCTGCATGTGTTTGCATCCATGGTCACGTTGTCAGTAAGTGACGTGTGTTGGTTGCTGAGCTCATTTCTGGCCCTTAAGAGCTCAGAACAATCCATCTCTTGAGATGCAGTAACCACAAAGTGGTGTGAGAAAGGCACCTACTCATCCAGAGGGAGGAGAGGGGGGAAACAGCTCTGGGGTTTAACTGTCTGTGGCTGTTGTCAGTGTAAAGCGAGACAAATGGGTCACTGTTGCACTTGCTGTTTGAAATAGAAGTGAAGTGTGCTGAGACACAGTCTGGTAATGCTGTCTTGCACACCCTCTCAGGAAAATGCTGCTCTCGCAAAGGGTGGGAAACTATTTAATTGCCAATTTTATAAAAGTAATATATTACAGATTATGCAAAACAGGAGATGAGGCAAAATCAGGCAGGTTAACCCAAAGTTACTGCAGCTTCTTAACTCATCAGTCCTTTTGGCTTTGTTGAACCACATAAAAACAAACTGACAGATGGCAATTCATAGAATGTTGTGCAATCTTTACAGGAACAATACAGTAGCTCCAAAGCGATTTTTTTTCTGCCAGTGTTTGTGTCATATAAATGGTCCATTGTATGCAGAGCTCCCCTGAAATCTCACTCAAGCTTATTTATTGTTGCTTTGTTTAATGCGAGGAAATCCTGTGGTCTGAGCCACTTGGTGCTTGTGAGGCACTTCAGAGGACCCCTTTAGCTAGGAAATAAAACACCTTGTAAGAAGGTGACACCTTTGAAAGCCCTGAGAATGCCCTGGGCACACTTTGAGCTGGGTGCTACAACGTGCACAGGAGAGAGAAGCGAGGTCACACCCTGGTAGAAAACGTGTAGTTTGAATCTGACCTAAAAACATGAATTTCTGTGAGAAACAGCTCCAGCGTTGCTATTTGGGCCAGTGACAGGAACCACCCACCACCCCCACATCCTCAGGGAGGTGGCTCAGTTTGGTTTGCTCCCTTCACTCTTCTGCAGGTACAAAATGCTGCTCTGGATAGGAAGAGGTTTGCCACTCTGGTCCCACAGCCTGGGTAGGAAATGCTTCAGTGTGGACAGGTCCTGGTACTACTGCTGCAGTGGGGAAGGAGTCTTGTGCATTGTGAGCTGCACCTGAACTGGCCCTTTACATTAGGACTTCATGCAGCAAACACCAGTTTGTTCTGTGTACAGAATAACAGGCAGTGGCCTCAGTCCGTTCCCTGTGTGACTTTACGAATGCTTCAAATACATTTCCAAGAACACACAAGCACACAAAAAGAAAGAAGACACAGCTATAACCTGTCTTCTGAACATGCTGTAGAGTATTATATTCCTGGGTATAGTCCCTAGGGCTAAAGCCATCTGCTTTTGAAGCCTGTGTTGTGTAACTGTTTCAAGCTCTTGCATTCAGTAGAGATCTGTTAATACTGAAGTGTATCCGCTGTATCCTTCTCTCATTTAAATCCGTTTAAAAGATTTGAAATTTTTCTTGTGATTGTGTACGTAAATTCTTCCACAGTTTAAGTCTAGGAATTAGTCACTGCTGTGTGGTATTCTGTACCTGAAGGGCAACACTTGTTTATTACTTCTCTTTTTTCCCCACGACATTCAAACAAAATGACTTGTCTGACCCTAATTCTGCTCAAGTCACGGAAAGCCACGAGCAGCAACAGAGATGCTTCCAAATGTATTTTGAATAATCTCCACATTTGATTTGAGTATGTAGAATAGCCACCCCCGTGCCAGCCTCTTTCATGAAGGATTATGTTCCACTGGGGAAAACAGATTTCTGTTTTGAAAGATGGTTCTGCCAGACTGGCTTCAGAGTGGTTTTGGTTTTTTCTTTTAGATAGCATTTATAAAAGAGGGGAGGGGACAGTTCAGAGACCTGTAGTGTCAGCCAAAGCTGTACAGGATGAATAGCTATTTAAGGATATTACATTTGACCTGGAAATTGCATTGTTTCAGTTTCAGGCCAAGGGCGTATTGTCTTGCAGACAGCGATGAGGAATCCTCCAGCGCTGGGTCTTCGGAGGAAGATGATGCTCCTGAGCTGGCAGGAGAGAAGCAGGTGACCCCAGGAGCAGAAGGGTGAGCTGTTTGTTAATCCTTGCCTCCCCCCACACCTGATAGCTGGTGCCAGTCCTGTGATGCTTGCTGTCCCCCAGGATGGCAGAGTGTGAGTGTGTCCAAGCAATGAAGCAGCCCCAGTCGCCCATTGCCAGGGCAGAGGGCAGCAGTGGAGCCCTGTTCACCCCAGCCCTGCAGGGAGCTGCTCTGGGCACCTCCCAGTCCCTTCTCTGCTGGATTGCTGGGAGGCCAGAGAAGCTCTGGGGACCTTCCCCAGCGTGTCCTGCCTGGTAGCAGAGCCAAGAACAGGATTTAGTGTGAAAACTTGAAAGCCTCTCTATGCAGTATCCTGCTGATCCTGCCAATCCCTTATTTCCAGCGTTCCATTTTCTTTTCTTTAAGAAAAAAACTGTTACTCAAGCCTGTTTTTCTTGCTCAGTGTTGTGTTGGTTTTTTGGTTTTTTTTTCCTTGAGGACTTCATGTGTCTGGGCTGTGCAATACTGCCCTCTGATGCTGTACATGGATTTCAAAGAAAATTTCCCAACATCAGTGATGCCACATCATTCCTTGTTTTGGCTGCTGCTCTGATTTTTTGCTTTCTGCGTCTGATTGCAATTATGCCATGCAATGAGAAAGCTGAATGTCTGAGCCCAGAATGTCTGAGACAATCACAATGTTTTCTATGTCTGAACATAGCTGAGTGATGTTTACAGTGAATGTACCAGAAGACTCATGACTTACTCAAAATGTTCCAGAGAATTTTAGTATTTTACTCCTGAATATTTTTGAAAACTGTGTGAAGAATTGTTTTCATTACTGCAATTGATGCATTTAATATCTTCCTGAAATTCATAAATCATATAAAGAACTCTTTATCAAGAGGACAAAGAGGGAGAATGAAGAATCTTAATGTAAAATACTGAAAAAATTCTCTTACACCTAGTAAAAATCTGCATTACTACCACTGTAGAATCTGATGGGAGAATAACTTGTTTCTCTGGGTAAAGATACAGCTAGTATAAAATCTCAAAGCCAAAATT
The DNA here is from genome assembly GCA_013397755.1 of Cnemophilus loriae. Classification (NCBI taxonomy): domain Eukaryota; kingdom Metazoa; phylum Chordata; class Aves; order Passeriformes; family Corvidae; genus Cnemophilus; species Cnemophilus loriae. The sequence continues at coordinate 1,787,778 of VZTF01005238.1, forward strand.
TATTTACCCTTTTTATATCAGCTGAACAGTTTTTTGTCTTATGTCATGCTAAGGACAAAACTCTGTAAAAGTCTGTGTAAGAATGATTTTCTTTTTTCTCTGGATAGGAAAATCTCATTTCCTTAGGAAGGTTATCTCTGCTACAAAACACCAAGAGCCACAATTAGACATGATATAGTGTGTGGAAAATACCAAATGTGCTATTTTTGGAGTGTGTATTTCCAACATGAGATAGGAGTGAGAAAAGATGTATGCAATCCTTAAAGCATCTGTTTCAAAAGCCAGGAATGCTGTCTGACACAATTGCCAGGAAAAGCCCATTTTTTGCAGACATAGTTAACCATTTTTGGAATCTCATTCCACCCACTGCCAAAACTGTTTTCCTCTTCTTTTTCGACATCCTTGTACTTGTAAATGCTATAGTACCTTAAAATTAAAACCCTTTGTTCAGCAAACACAGTTAAATAATTAAACACAATGGTTGGGCCTTCTGTGGTGATGATTTTTGCATGTCTTAGGGCAAGTGTCTCAACAATTTTTTTGGAATGGTAGTAGACAAGTTGTCACTTTTCATGCCAGCTTGCTGGCCTAAATGATGTAAGTGTATTTGCAATTTAAAAAAATGTTGTGTTTCCAGTGCCATCTGGGAAGGAGTGTTCAGACTGAACAGAGTTTCTGCCCGACACGTGTAGCTGACAGAATACAGCTGCTGCGTGCAGGCTCTGGGACGTACTGCTTGGCCACATATCTGTTCAGAATTTTTATATCAAAAACTTTAATGATTTAATAGAAAATCCATGTCTGTCTTAGCAAATGGGTTTAAGAAAATTATCTTGATGTCCTTTTTCTATTCTCTATCTAAAGGTATGTTGGAGGACATCGGACAAGTAAAATCATGCGAATTGTGGATAAAATCACGAAGTCAAAATACTTTCAGAAAGCAACAGAGACTGAGTTTATTAAGAAGAAAATTGAAGAAGTCTCCAATACTCCATTGCTGCTAACAGTTGAAGTACAGGAGTGCAGAGGAACACTAGTGATTAACATTCCACCTCCACCCACTGACAGAATATGGTAAGAGGAGCTCAGAGCAGAGCTGGGCAATGTTTCAGGTGTGCTACCCGAGGGGTTTCAGCTAAGAAAAAAGGTAAAGCCTGGCTCAGGTGGGTTCTGGGCAACGTGCAGTACAAATTAGTTGTGACTGACGTAGGAACTATTCTTAAGAGAAAATTGTTACAGGTTTAAGTACTTGTTTTGTTGAGGTGTCTGTAATAAATCCTGCTCTGTGTTCTCTCCCAAGGTACGGCTTCCGAAGGCCTCCCTACCTGGAGCTAAAAGCGCGGCCAAAACTTGGTGAGAGAGAAGTGACTCTGGTTCATGTAACAGACTGGATAGCAAGGAAACTGGAACAGGAGTTCCAGGTGTGTTTCCTTTACATTCTCCTTTCATTGATGATAGTTTTGGTCAATTAAAGGGGTGGGGTGTTTCATTTTTACATGTCCCCTATTTCATTTATAACTAGTCATGCCCTCCACTGCTCCTGGTCAGTGGGATGGATGTTGAGAACTCAGTTGAAACTGACTGCTGGGGTGTTCTCAAGATTCTGTGTAGCCTGGGGTGGAAATCTGTTTTAGATATGAAAATGACATTTCTTTGAAATAGGTACCATGGTAAAATTTGTAGTACTCAAATACGAACGTGATCCTACATGTTCTTAGATGATAGAGGGCCAAACTGTTGCCTAAAATTAAGAACAGATTTTACTACTTCTTCTCACTACTTCCCTTAAAGTAATTTTTAAAAATGACATTGATTGTAGTGCAAAAAGGAAAAAGCCCCCTCCAAATACGTGTAGGATAGGAATAGTGACCAGCTTGATTCTGGACTCCAACCTGTACAATCAACCAGAAATCAAAACCAGTTATTTTACTAAAACTTCAGTTTGAATGTATATAGATGGGTAAGAGCTGAGATAGCAATTAGGAAAAGCTGGTGATGTTTCCTGTAGTGCCATTTTAATTGGATGAAATATGCAGAGATATTAATGTTTCTGAGTTTCATTTACAACTGTAACACAACAAAATGGCTTCAGTTAATGGGAACTGCACTGACTCGAACAACGCTGAGCTTGAGAACCTTTTATCTGTCAATTCATTGCATTTTTTAAACTAAAATTGGAAAACTAAGGTTTCAAGTGCTATATGAAATGTAACTTGATTTAATTGCATCTTTTTCCCAGAAAATCTTTGTCATGCCAAACATGGATGATGTCTATGTTCCTTTAATGCACTCAGCCATGGATCCCCGCTCCTCCACATGCCCACCTCAAGATCTGAGCACGGAGGCCTCTGATCAACCATGACATGTGAAGACTCTTGCAGTTTACAGTATTATAAAAGTTACTCTCATGGTTTTATAAACTGTGCTGTAGTTCTCATCCTTAACTTGTGCCACTCTCCCCCCGCCCAAGAACTGCCTATCCCCGTTCCTGTGTGCTCACTTGCCTGGTTATTGTTCCCGTGTACTTCAGCTACATGAAGTTCCATTCCATTAAGCCGCTGATTTATTTTTGTACTGGCTGCCATCAGGATTTTAACTGGGAGGCTGAGGTGACCTGTTCTTAGGGGGGAGGGAGGAGGAACTCAAATGTAATAGATCAAGGAGCTTTTTGATGCACCTTTTGTTCAGCTTGTTTTCATGCTATGTTAATGTGCATTAAAGCATTGAAAAGTTGTTTGGCAGCAAAGGAACTGCGTGCCAAATGGAAAAAATCCTAAATAAGGAATGAATTTATAAAACTGGAAGAATATTTTTCTTTCTCAGGCAGTTGGAGGTGTAGAATGAACTATTTTATGTTCTTTCACTTCTGCAGTCAATAGCTTGTGTCAAGCAATCGAAATATGAAATGCTTTCAGGATAAAAGAATGTAAATTGGATGTATAGGTAATATTGTGATTCAATGTGCTGTATACACATTACTTTTTTCATACAGAACTTGTGCTTTTTTTTGGGAAGCAAGTAGCCATAAAACACACAACTATCAGTGAAGGTGGGACTGTCAGATTTTTGCAAATGAGGAAAAAAAGTTGGTAAAGCCATGAGACCAAACCATAGCACGCCGCCTTATAGTGAGGTACAATCACCTTGGTTCCTGATTAATTCTGAATGTTTATAAAGACATGAGCACACACACCAAGTGTCAACACTGCACATCTCCAGGAGTAGTGACCTAACTGTGCGTAGAGCCTCTTGCTGTGATGAAACACCAAGTTCTTTCTGACAGGAGTTTGTTGCTGTGAGTCTTTTCCGTTGTGCTGTGTTTACACCCAGAGCACGGGCCGGAATCCTCGGCTACAGCCCCAGACGTGACAGCGCCTGGTGCTTGTGGAAGCAGCTGGGGCTGGCAGATTTTGACCCTCGTGCATTGGTTTCTTGGACTTTGTGGCATAGGAATTCAAGCATTGCAGTTGTTTGAGCTGATCATGATTAAAGATTCTTTCTGCTAATTAGTGGCCAAAACTAAAGGGGAAGGGGGAACTGCCTTTTACTTCTGTCAGGTGTAATGAATCAAGGCTAAATGTATGCAGTAAATTCAAGGTTTGAACACTACATATCCACCCCTTAACACATAATATTTTTCTGATACTCAGTGTTGCCAATTGTTCATGGATGTCAGAAAATGTTTTAGTTTACAAAGAAGGTGAGTTTTGGCTCTCCTTTTATAACATGATTTTCTTTTTTTTTTTAAAGTAACTTTTAAAGAAATTTTTTGTATGTTGTGTTGTCACATTTTATGTGAATCAAAATTCCATGTATAACTTGATGATTTACCATCTCTAAGTGAAACTATTATATTGAAGGTTTTTTAAACAGCACCTTGCCTGAAACAAAAGAAAACTAGCATTTAATATATTTAAAATTAATTCTATATTTGAACACCTATTTTGGTTACCTTTAATTGAAATATTAGTAGTTATATTTGTTACCTGAACTCCTCCTTGACCATTCCAGGCTGTGTATATTCTGGGGTTTGCTGATTCTGTAGGCATTATTTGCCTTTCATGAAGTCTGCATGTCTTGTACGCAGGTCTTTTATATGAGTTAATTTCTATGTGCAATAACTAAAGTCAAAGGACTAGATGCACTAATGTGTCAACAGATTTAGACTTATTACACAAGATTGTCATATTGCACTTCATAAACTGTGGGTAACTACAATCTGCTTGCTTTGTTTTATTAAATAAATTTATCCCCTGTCAAAACAAATCAGTAAATTTTATTTCTACAGCATTTAACCACCATCTAGTGCAAGTTGTTTCAAAAACTTTATTAGCAAGGTAGCTTCCTGGCATGAATGTGCCGTGTGTTTTGCAGACTTTTATATACAGGTGCTTGTAGCATATGAGAGTTTTAGGGCTAACCAGTGCTGAACTCTCAAAGGATAAGCTAAATTTAATTTTACTGTCATGAAACTAAGTTTTACCACAGCACTTAGTATTCATAAAAGCACGTTTGCATACCTGGTAAAACTGCGAAAGGATTACCAGCAGTTACAGAACAGAGCAGGCATGCATCCACTTACACTACCTTTAAGAGCCTCTGTGAGCATAATTATCGCTCACAGCCTGCAGGCTCTTCCCCTATTCCTGTATGTCTAGTCCTGGCACCACTGTGGTTACAGATCTTTTGTATTTACAGAAAATGCCGTACTTCCTGGTATTAACACGTGTAAGTGGCCCTTTAAAAAGCCGCAGCTCAGTCACGGCAGCCCAATGCTGATTTCAAGCTGTTTTGCACCATGTTCATAGATGACCCCCAGCCCCGGATGCGCTTCTCCTGCCTCCAAGCTGATTCACCCAGCTGCTTCACTCCTTCGGCAAGCTACACACGAATCCCAGGATTCTTGCTACTTTTTTTGAAGTCCTTTTTACAATGGAGCCCTGAACTACCAAAGGAAAACTACGGCCGTGGCCTCGGCTGGGTTCAGTCGCATGGAACCGCGATGTCTGACCCGGCTCTGCTTCGGCCCTGGCACCGCCCTCCCGCCGCGAACGGGCTCCCCTTGCAGGAAGGGCTGTTTCGAAGGAAGGGCAGCACGATCTGGACCCCCCTCGCCGCTGTGTCCCCACAAGGGTGACACACGCTCGCAAACAAATGTCACTTGCTTTTAAAAGCGCCGCCCGGGTCGGGCCGAGCAGCGCCAGTTATGAACAAGCGCTTCGCTGTAGCACCGCTGCTTGGCCGGCGGCGCCAGGCGGGCACCGCCGGGTCAAAGGCAGTGCGGGCACGCGCGGAAGAAACAGCCGGACACGTTCTGGGTGACACAGCTTTATTTAGCGCCGCTCCCGGCCGCCGCACGGGCCCTGCAAAACACCGAGAGAAAAGGGGAGGTTATTGATGCGGTACACCCCGGCCGCCCCGCAGGGTGGACGGAGCCGGGGCGCTCAGCAGTAGTTTTGCTTCATGCATGTCAGCAGTCTAACACGTGTCAAGAGACATCACCGCGGCCCGGCCTCACTGCCCGCCCGCCCGCTCTATTCCCCCCACCGCACTCACCTCGCTGGCCCGACCGAAAAAAAGGCCGTGCCTCCGCCGCGCTCTAATTTATAGAGCGGCCAGCCCCGCCCTCCTCGCCTCGCCCAATAGAATTGGAATCCGGGGGCACGTGCGCATCCGGGTGCCGTTGCGCGCCGAGGTGGGCGGGGCTGTGTGAGGGCAGTGGGCGGGGCGCGCTGAGGCGGCGCTGGCAGGTGAAATTGAGGGTCTGAGGGACCTTGCTGGTCTTGTGTCGCCGCCCGCCGTGTAAGGCAGCTTTTCGCCTTTTCGGGAACAGTAGTAGACTTACAAGTTTGCTCTAGCGCTTTGTTGCTGTGAAGAAACAGGGCTCAGTATTTAAAATACAAAAGCTCAGGCCCCGGTCAGATCTCCCCTCGCAGAGCGGGTGCTGAGGTGGTTCCTGAGGGGAGCAGCCGGGAGCTGAGGGTGCTCACCAACGCTCGGCTCCCCTCCTACCTCAGCCGCTTTTAGTTATATTTGGCTCTCCTGTGAGGCTGTGGGAGACACTTGTGTGAAATAACTCCAGTTTGGGTCTGGCACGCTACAGCGTTTGTATAGCAACCGATAAATTCCTCCTGTAATGTAGCATGGTGCTGCTGCCATGGCGCGCACAGTGTGTTTAGGGGTTTGCTTGTTCTCACATGGCACAAATTCTTAAAAGTCAAGGCCACCAAGGCATCGGAGAACTGGAATCACGGTGTGGTTTGTAGCTCCAGCATACTTTTATGTATTCAGACTTGCAGGTCAGGTCGTTGTTCGGACAAGGCTCTGAGGCACTGGGTGGGATTGTTGGGGTGTCTTGTGCAGGAGTTGAATGTGGTGATTCTTGGTCCCTCCCAGGTCAGGATATTTTGTGATTCTGGGTGAATATTACATCTCCTGCCCACCATCAAAGGCACACTCACTGTGGGAGCTGGTGTGTGCATATGGCATGCCCAGAACTCCGTGTGCCCTGCAGCTCCATTAGCGATATCACTGTTAAAAAGCAAACACTATGTACAAGGACAAAGTGGCTTTGTTATATAAATAGGTGGCTGAATGCTGGGCCTTTGCCAGGCACTCTAAATTTACTCTCTTCTGTTTAAAGTTTCTTCCATTTGGTTTAATAGTTTTTGTGTTTATTTTTATCTTTCAGAGAAGCCTGGACCCGTTTTTTGGTCCAAAGGGGCATGTTGGGTTTTTTTTTTTGCATTTATTTAAGGCCTTGCAAGGCACAGGGTTAACAGTGAGTTTGTCAAAGGCAGGAGCTATGCCAAATAACTTTGGCAGGATCTGTTCTGAAAATACAAAATCAGTAGGCAAACAAGAATTACAGAGTCATCAAGGTTGGAAGAGATCTTTAAGATCATCAAGTCCAACCGTCCATGCAGCACTGCCACTGTAGCCCCTAAACCATTAAATACCACCCAGTGCCAGATCCAGATGCCTCAAACACCTCCAGGTATGGTGACTCCACCACCTCCCGCGGGCAGCCCCTTCCAACGCCTGACCACCCCGTTATTCCGGGCAGGGTGGTGCCGGGGGAGGGACGTTACTGGTGATGCCTGAATTTAGGTATTTTTTCATAAAAACAAAGCAGCAGTAGCCAGCTGCCATCGCACCCCGCGGCTCCCCAACGGGCTGCCAGCCGAGCCCCGGAGCGGGCGGCAGGTCGGTCGGGGCTCACACGAACGGGGAGGCTCCGGCAGCAGCGCGAAGCCGCGGGGCATCGCTGGCCGCTCCTGGCCCCCCCCGGCCCCGCAGCCCCCGGCCCGGCGGCTGCCCGGGCGGTCCCTGAGCGCGGGTGACGTGCGTGTCCCGGCCGGGCGGTCCCCGAGCCCGCCCCGCCCGCCGCGGGGAGCGCCGGACGCGCCGCTCCGGAGGCAGCGCCGGGCGGGGGGAGCGGCCCCGCCGTGCAGCCATGGAGCCGTTCCGCCGCCTTCTCCTCAGCCTGGCCGCGCTGCTGCTGCTCCCGCCGAGGCTCGCGGTAAGCCCGGGCCCACTGGGCCGTGGAAGGGCAGGGGCAGCCGGGGCATGGGGAGGGCCGCGGGAGGAGAGCCGAGAGGGCTCCCGCCGGGGTTAGCGAAGGTTTGCCGGGGGTGCCCGCAGCCCGGCTGTGTCCGCAGAGCCAACACACCACCTGGTCCACTGTCGCTAATGCCGTGTGCCCCTGTGTGCCCAGGGCGAGGGGCTGCAGCCCCACAGCCTGACCCAGCCCCACAGCCTGACCCAGCCCCACAGCCGTGTACCTGCAGCTGTGCCCCACCTGGCATGTAACCTGGACGTGTGTATCACAATCCTCGAAATATAAAAATACAGTTAATTTCCCAGGAAGCAATTGTAAAAAGTAGCACAGAGAAACTTTTGAAACAGTAGTACAAAGAAACTTTTGTAAGCTGAAACTATGTAGATGGGTCGGGAACCAGTGAGACATGCTAGAAGGTCTGCTCTGTCCCTTAGTAAGTGAGGGGGTTTGTTTTCTTTCTGGAAAAAACCCCACANAGCAGTAGCCGGCTGCCATCGCCCCCCGCGGCTCCCCAACGGGCTGCCAGCCGAGCCCCGGAGCGGGCGGCAGGTCGGTCGGGGCTCACACGAACGGGGAGGCTCCGGCAGCAGCGCGAAGCCGCGGGGCATCGCTGGCCGCTCCTGGCCCCCCCCGGCCCCGCAGCCCCCGGCCCGGCGGCTGCCCGGGCGGTCCCTGAGCGCGGGTGACGTGCGTGTCCCGGCCGGGCGGTCCCCGAGCCCGCCCCGCCCGCCGCGGGGAGCGCCGGACGCGCCGCTCCGGAGGCAGCGCCGGGCGGGGGGAGCGGCCCCGCCGTGCAGCCATGGAGCCGTTCCGCCGCCTTCTCCTCAGCCTGGCCGCGCTGCTGCTGCTCCCGCCGAGGCTCGCGGTAAGCCCGGGCCCACTGGGCCGTGGAAGGGCAGGGGCAGCCGGGGCATGGGGAGGGCCGCGGGAGGAGAGCCGAGAGGGCTCCCGCCGGGGTTAGCGAAGGTTTGCCGGGGGTGCCCGCAGCCCGGCTGTGTCCGCAGAGCCAACACACCACCTGGTCCACTGTCGCTAATGCCGTGTGCCCCTGTGTGCCCAGGGCGAGGGGCTGCAGCCCCACAGCCTGACCCAGCCCCACAGCCTGACCCAGCCCCACAGCCGTGTACCTGCAGCTGTGCCCCACCTGGCATGTAACCTGGACGTGTGTATCACAATCCTCGAAATATAAAAATACAGTTAATTTCCCAGGAAGCAATTGTAAAAAGTAGCACAGAGAAACTTTTGAAACGGTAGTACAAAGAAACTTTTGTAAGCTGAAACTATGTAGATGGGTCGGGAACCAGTGAGACATGCTAGAAGGTCTGCTCTGTCCCTTAGTAAGTGAGGGGGTTTGTTTTCTTTCTGGAAAAAACCCCACACATTGCATATGTATTGATAACCAAATACACATGACTGGCTACATACCCTCTATACTGTCATGGCATTTTGATCATTCTGTTTCCAGAGCAAATGCAGCAATGTGCATTAATGTACATGTGGTTGGTTGGGATCCAAACCCACAGTTTTAAATTCAAAGGTGAAAGACAAAGTGCACGAGTCACTGCCCTACAAAACCTCTTAAGAAATAACCAGGTTGGTTATAAGGTATTGCAATAGGTGGAGCAATAAAAGTGCATGGAATAGGGAAACTGGTGCAAAGCAGATGGAATGCTGAGCAGATTATTTTTACAGAGGTAATAATTTTAAACAGTGTACTTTACAGTGGGTGCTGTCTGCTGTGTGTGTACTGAGATATGGATAGCTAACTTCAAAAATTCACTTCTGAAAGGTGCTCTTGTTTGCAAGTTCTCCAGATCATGAGACAATGAAAAGGCCATCTGGCATTCACTGTTTCCATGATAGTCAAGTGTAGCACAGGAAAGCTTTAGGTTATGTTCTTTGACGGATTGTTCATTATTACCTGAAAAAGCTGCGGTAATATATGGGGTTCTAGTTCAGGTAAAGCAAAGCTAAAGGCTTTGTTTTTCACCTGGGATATAACAGCTCCACTCCCCTTCTTTAGAGGTAAAGTAAACACATTAGTAGTTAAGCTGGTAACATACCTAGTCTTGGTACTTAATTAGGAAACTGAAAAAAATTTAATGTGGGCTGTCAACAAAAATTGCTTTACAATCTTTATTGTAGAGTGCTAATGTGTTTGTCTTAGACTGGACTGTAAGGCTGGACTGAGGTCTTTTCATGGTTCTCGCAGGTTTGGGTTTCAAATTTTGCAAGGAAAATACTGATTTGCAATTCATTAAGTTTTAAAAACAGTCCTGAATAAGAATATTAAGAAGTATTTTTAAACACTTAAAATATTTTTAAAATCAACAGATAATTACTAGATTTTATATAATTTTACTTGCATAGTCGCAAAAAACTGGACTTATGCCCTGGTAGAATTCAGCCCATTTTTTCTCTAGATTTCCCTCTTGGTTTCCCTGCCCTGCCATCTCACCTTAGATCAGTGTCTGAATTCTCCATTTCTGTTTCTTTTCTTGGCTCTTACCCTGGTCTTTTTGCTCTGCCAACTGTAGATCCTCACCATGACTTCCAAGCTGAAATCTATTCTGTCTTTCAGTCCCTTTTCAGAACTAGTTTTCATTTCTGTGAACTTAGTCCCAGTCATCTCACCTGTGGTTAACCCATTTAACTATGGAGGCTTATTTAAAACTATTCATGTCGCTTGAATAGTAGATTCCCATGAGGAAGACTGGCATACAATTCTTGGTGTTGAGGTGACTTGAAAACAGGAGGTTGCCTAAAGATTTTGCAGATTGTTTTTTCTGTAGCTTTCTTCTAAGAGTAGTGGTGGTGATCTGCTGTTCTGTAACTTCTTTGGCTGATAAATGTACTCTTTGTTACCTAATATCCCAACTCTAATATTGATTTTTTAGTTTGTACAAGTTCATACAAGGTCTTCCTTTCCTATCTGTTCTTTACAGGCAAGAAAATGCTGTTTCTTGCTATTTGGGTGACACCGTTTACAGGTCTTGGAACTGTCCTCCAGTGGATGGGAGCACATAAAAAAGGGTGAAATCTCAGATAGAGCAATGAGAAATACAGTAGAGCTGTCAGTCAATTACAGTTGCCATCAATATTGCACAGTAATGATTTACAGCTCTCTTTAGAGTGAAAAATCTCTTGGTTTTATGACTCCTGGGACGTTCCAAACTGTGCTTGTTTCTCTTTTAACGTGGAGTCAGTGCAACTGAAAAATACCGACCTCCCTGGGATTAAAGTGGCATTTAGAACACGGCTCTGTCCCCTCCTGCAGCTGGTGGGACGGGTTTCAGTGCTGGCTTACACTGTGTAGGCAGCACCTGACATGGAAAAACCCTGGCCTCAGCCAGGTGTTGTTTCTTCTGGCGTGTTCTTTATCTCAGCGTGAGGTGTTTGGGCAGGGAGCTGACAGGTGTGAAAACCCGTGTGAGACAGCAGAAGGTTTACAGAGGACATGTTCAAGCACTCTGTTAACTAACACATGTTTTATTTGAGTTGCAAATCTCCTTGGTTGCTCAAAAAGATAGTATAATAGGGTTTAGGGGTTTCTTTTTGGCGGGGGAGGGGAATGTAAATTTGTCTTGCACACCTAAAATTATGGACAACTCTGTCCTGGAGTATCAATTCATGTGTTTATAACTCTGCTGTCATTTGGGTTGTTGGTATACTTGTGGCTATTGAAATACAATAGCCACAAGTTTTACAAGGGTTTTACACAGAGAATCAAATGTGAAAGCTCAGCTGGAAGTTCCTGGTGGAGAGACCACTCCGAGGTGAGTCCAGGCAGAGAACAGTTGGAGTGGACCTCCCGTACTGCTCAGTTTTTCTATTGCAGGATGAATGGGTGTATGAATGAGAACTCACTGAACTGGGTTACAGTGTGATGAGAAATGGCTAACAGAGACATGTTAGAATTTAGTTTAAGATTAAATGTATTTTTTGTCAACTCTCTTTCATATCTTAACTTCATCGTTAGTTATACTGGAAAACTCCCCCTAGTAGTTTACTGAATTTTACAGACTTTCTTCGTGGCCTGGTTTTATCATGCACAGGGAGTTTTAGCCTGTAGCCTGGCAGTGTAATGAGATAGCTGTCAAAACCAGGGTAATGATTCATAGGCTATCTGTGATGAATATGCCAAGTGCTTGCAATGTGTGCTCATGTCTAAAAATATTTTGTTTTGCATCATTATTGGTTTACCAGCTGTGGTTCCAGTAGCATAAATTATGGTATAGGCCTTTTGTTATTGTGAGGATAGTGTCTGGTGCTGTCAGTGCTGAAGTTGGTTTTTAATAGTTTTTTAGTAAAATGCAAATGTACGGTCTGATGTATATGAGTATGATGTATATGGACCAGGACTTGTCAGAGGTTTTTTTTTTACTTGAGTGATAATTTGTATCTTGTCAACATTTTGGTTTGGTAAGCCAGGCATTATCAAAGAAATTAGAGGGCTTACAGTTAGCAAACCATCCATCCTTTATCATCCATCAGCCTAACACATTAAGTTTGGTGCATATGTATTCCTACTTCAGACTCAGAAAAGAGAAAATTATTTCCCTGCTAAAGCATGGCACTGACTTGTTTACTCGTGAGCACACAATTATTTCTATGAAATCAGTAACAGTTCTTGAAATCAGCACACACCATCACCCATCCGGGGTCACTGGGAAGTCTTTTCCTGTTCTTTATTCATACTTGAAGAACTTGTGTGGTATCACCGCCACAGCAAAACGTATTTTTGGGTTGCAGAGCTGTAACCTCAAGGAACTCAGTGGCCTGGTTTTCTATCTGCTTTTTCCACTGACTTCTGTGGGATTCGCACCCACATGGTGACCTTCATTTCAAAAATGGTGTTTATAAGCAGATGAATTAATGGACAAGATTATTGCTGTGGGGACGTGTTTTCTTCTACCACAATAAAACAAACTAAGGCGTTGCTTTGCTAACCCTTAGAGCTGTTGGGGTGAAGGAAGATGTTATCGCCTCCGACACTGAACTGCACCACACACACACACCAGGACTTGTTCTACAGCTTTCACTGACCTTTGCTTGACTGCTGGGGTCCTTCAGGATTGTTTTGAGTAATTTTGTTTCTTGGATTTCTGAAACATTTTACCTAAAGATACCGTAGATCCAGACTGAGGAGAAGATTCTTACAGGAGACTTAACTAGTATATATGAAGCTAATTTCTTTTTCTATTAGATAGCGTATTTCTATTCTAGCTTTAAAATGCTGTTTTCTGCTTAGTCACAAATTTTAGGCTGTTGTGGATTATTAGCAGTCAGCTTTAAAACTTTTGTAAAATTTGAATCCAATGAGAGCTTGAAAATTTTGTCTTTTAAATTAAATTATTAAAATGAATTCTAAAGCAGTCTCCAAGTAATTTCAAAATCTTGTAAATCCTTAACTTCATATTGCTGTTGATGTGGAAGATTGTTATGAGTACAGACTGTCAAGGCAGTAGAAGCTCTTACTGAATTTCAAAGAGGGTCGGTGTTAAAATAGATGTTGTTGCAGTTTCGGATGAAATGAAAGAAGAACTGAACCAGGTTTTCCTTCTGTCTTATTTTCTTTGTACTAAATTAAGTTCTTTTTGCTTAGTTGTTTCATGTCCTGGCATATTTTTCTTGGAGTCAGTTGTATCTTCCTAGAAATAAAATTGCAATATGAAATGAAAGTCTCTTAAGAATCTGCATCGCATCATAACAGTTGAGACCTCAGCCTTGCAGGGAGGGAGGACAGGATCTGTGTTACCAGTTTTTATAGAGTCTGTCTCAGGACTGAGATTATGATGTCTTTTTGAGGTGGAGAAAGCTCTTACATACCTCATGAAAATGAAAACAAGTTTGTCTTGTATATACAGATTTTTATAATTTTTGTAGCTTTTCATTGCAGTGCTAATCCCAGGCTTTATTTAATCCATAAATCAATTAATTACAAAGCTTTGTGTTTGAAATAAAATCTATTCAGTATTTGCAACTTTGATACTTCAGTCTCTAGCCACTGATAAAAGTCACAAATAAAATCAAGAGAAAGTGTTTTTAATTTCTCAGTCTGGGTGAAACACAAGTAATTATTTAAATAATCTGTTCAATTTTATATCTGTTGCTTGATACAATTTGAAAGAATAAAAGCTTGTTTCCACACTATTATACTAACTCTCTAGTCTTCTCCAAGTGACTACCGTAGATATTGAACAAAATAAATGAGCAATATTGCATAGCAAAATCTACAGAGTCATTGGGGGTTTTTAAAATTTAGGTCAAATATTTCAGCAGGGTCAGTGGGCTACTGAGCTGGGTAGTGTCAACTGCATAATATCATGTGCTTTGAAAAGTATGAGTGAATGGAAGAGTTTTAATCATGGCAGTTTATGTATTTCATCTGTGTTCAAATACAAATTTAGAAGTCAGGGATGAATTAATGCAATCTGCCCTATGTTCAGTCTTTCCCCCAAAGGAAATGGTATCTTCAACACACAAGGTTGCAGTGACCACATCAATGTGACTTTGATGGTTGAATATAAGAAAGCCCTTCCGAAGAAGTGAAACTTTAACATAGACTTGGGGGGAGGTGAGGGAAAACATCAGAAAAGCTTTGTATTTTACAGGGAAACATGCATGCAGGTGGCAGGATCTCCTTGGCAGAGGAATCCCAGTGCCTCCGTGCTGGTTTCACTGCCAGTGAAACTCCTTGGGCAGGGAGCAGAGCTGGGCCCAGAGCAGGTGGGTTCCCTGGCTGGGGAGACCCAGTGGCTCTTCCAGGGTACTGTTCCTGTGGTGCCCGTGAATGCCACAAGCCCTTCCCACCCCAGGGAAGTTCACATCTCCTTGTTACCTGTGCCAGACTCCCTGGGATGGTAGCTGGAAGTGGTACTTTTCCACTCCCACACCAAGGGTCCTACACTGAAAAGCTTAGAAAAAGCTGTTGTGATTTCATGATCTTGGTCATATCTAAGAACCTCCTGAGAACTATCTAGAACAGTCAGGTGTACATTTGGTTTTCCACTGAAACTTGCATGAACGCTTCTTCAGCTATGGTTTTCTTTCTGTGTTGTTCAGCTTGTGACTGGAGGGAAGTACAGAAATGTTTTTCTACTCTGAGTGTAGTGTGCAGAGGAACCCTTTGCATGTTTGTACTTTCTGTTCTGTCCAAGTCCTAGGAACCTGCAAAAATGCCAATAATCTGGAAGACAATACTGGTTACTGATGTTTTGATTGGAGTTTCAGAGCTCACATTTAATTCCTTGATTTCTGTATATTTAATGCCACAGTAAATAGATATTCAAATGTTATATATGCAAGTGTTAAATCTACACTCTACAACAAGTACTGTTCTATACACTGTGTATTCCTGATATGTGATACCCAACCATACTCATGGTGATTATTTTACAGGCAAATTTTTTGTGAAAATGTTACATGTATTTATTTCTTAGTCATAAGACAGGAAGAGAACATGTTTTATGAAGAATATACTGATCCTGTAAGATAAGAAGATAAAGATCTTCTAAGAAGATAAAGATAAAGTTTTGTTTGGTTTTAAGAAGTAGCCTAGAAAAACAATCTTAAGTCTGTATACACAGAAGATGTGGTGGATTTGCTGTATGTTGTATTTTATTTGCATCTAAACTTCAACACTAGTCATTACATTCTGGGTGTCAAATTCCCACCTGCAGTTTAAAGGAACTTCAGTAGTTTTAATTTCCTGCCTTGAACAGTTGTGTTTTCTTGCTCAACTTACTCTGTTTCACTCTAGGTGCAGTTTCAATGTGTTCACTAAATTCAGCCTCACAATCAAATGGCTTTCAGCAGTGAAGGGTTGGGATAGTGGAGTGTAGGTCGTGTCTTCCCCCCTCTGGCTGCAGAATCAGTGAATCTGGCTTGTTAAATGCTGATTTAAGGAAGACTGGACTAATGATGATAAATCAACTAGACCATCCTACGATGTTTGGGGAATTGTGTACAAAAAGACCTAGAGGACAAAATTTTTATGAATTACTTTGATACAGTGGCTACAATAGTTTAACAAAAGTAATAATACAAATGACTGAGACCTCATAACTTTACAACAGAGCCTCTCTTTGCTCTTACACCCAGTCAGGTTGCTAGGCTTGAAAGTGAGTTCAGTTCTGATCAGTAACATCTTGAGCTGCATTTTTATAAGGCAGCGTGAGAGGAACTGTTTTGCTCTGTCCCTGTTTGAACAAACACTGCAAAGTTTAATCCCAGATGTAAATATTTTATTTAAGTGCAGATGGCTATGCAGCCTGCATAATTTAATAATGTCAGGTAATGAAAATTATATTTATGTGTTAAGATACTTCTCTCTTTTTCTTCTGGCCTTCCAGCAGTTATTCCTGATCTATGGTTTGTGTACTGTTGACTTGTACTTTCATTTTTTTCTGCACTGTGTGTTTTACAATTGTCTGCTCCAGCTGATTATGGCTGGAAAGAAGCACGTACAATAGTTATAGGTGCAACCTGAGTGTTGGCTAGTTAGTACTGTGTTATATTATCCTTTTAGCTCTGTGCTTTGCCTGAAAGTATAATGCTTTAGTTGGATTGCACTAAAATGTATAGTTTTTCAAAGAAAGTTATTCCTATAACCATGTATTTTAATTTGGCAATTAAGTATTTTGCTTTGCAGTAATTCTAACATGACCAGTAATTGTTTTTACAATAAGTCATTGAAGACATTATAAATTATGTGAAATGAATACATTTTCATTTTGTGTAGTAGGTTAAGAACTATATTTAACTGTGAAACTTTGAAACGTGGCAGGTGTCACGCAGATGAGCAATGCAGATACAGCCTGCAAATGACAAGTTACTTGAGTGAAAACTTGAGCCCTGGGAAATGGAAATGGGTCAGTCTTAGAATGTCTGGGATCATCTTAGGCAGGAAGAGAAGAGTAGACATTAAATTAACATGCTTATTCTGCTTTATGCAAGCAAAGCAGAATAAGCATGTTAATGAGCATGTTAATAAGCATGGAACAGCCTCACTGTTCCCACAATAACTGCATAGTTCTGAGTCCTCCGTGTTTCTGTGATGCCCTTTTAATAAAATTCCTTGTTCTGTAATGGCCAGGCTTAAAATCTACTTGGGTTGGAGGAAGGACAGTGGCACCAAGCTGCTCCCCAGGGGCAGAATTAATTGGAATGTGAAATGGAGGTTTGAACCCTGCAGCCAGCTGCTTTCTCAGAGGTGTCTGTGGATTTGCTCATACTTATGGGCCATATTCCTTAAACAGTGTTATTTACTCTGTACTGCAGAAAGACAATATTGGGAGACATGAGGTATAAAAACACAATTAGGAGATTTAACAGTATGGATCTTCTCCAGCCTTTAAGCTGCATCTATCCTAAATATTTTGCCCTTGCTCAAAGGCAGCTGACAATGCTTGCAGCTCCATCTGTCTCAGCCACAGTAGAATAGTGGTCATTGTTCAGTTGTATTTATCCAGGTTCCATCCAGCCGATGTCTTTTCATGTCTAGGGGACTGAACTGGCAGAGTATGTTCTGTGTACCTGGGAGGAGAATGGGTTTGACATTGACTTGTGGGTTCCCTGAGCTGCTCTGAAGTTCCTGACTCTTCGTAACTTACTGCACGGTCTTTTTGTCAGTCCTTTCCTAGATCAGCCCTGTCTCTGGTCTCTCCTAACTCTAGTGCAAGAAGACTTTGATATCAAATTGAAAATGGAGGTGGAGTTAAAGCATATCCCAGTCTGTTTCTAGAGGAACTTACCACAGTAAGATCCACAGTGTTAACAGCAAACTAAACCAAACCAAAAATCACTGAATTCAAAGGGGCAAGAAAGTTGTTCAGTCTGTGCATTTAAAAGAAGGGATGTTCTAGCCCATGTACTGTCTGACAGTTATGAGTAAACTCTGTAGTAAATAAGCACATTCATCATATGGGTTTTTCTTTTCCAGAACACCACCTCAGTAACTGTGCCAGAAACACTGTTGTTTGTTTCAACCCTGGATGGAAGTTTGCACGCTGTCAGCAAGAGGACGGGAGCAATCAAGTGGACTTTAAAAGAAGGTGAGCAGGAGGCATCCTGATGCCCTCTACTCAATAGCAGAAATAACAGTCAAATTAATTGGCAATTCCAGCTGTTGTAGGATCTGGTAAATACTTTCTTTTCTTTTTTAATTTTGCTCTTGTTCTGGAATTCAGCTACAGTGTTTCTGGAGTCATGTTCATCTTCATAATTTCACTTGTAGGTATTTTCCAGGTTTACGTGAGGTTTTTTTAGGTTTGTGGGAGTTTTGTTTGGTTTTTTCTTTTCCCCCTGGATGTTTTAGCTGTAGAGGTATAATTGGTAGGTATCGTGTTTTATGGGAATGAGTGCAATATAAGCAAGCATAGAGCAGAATAGATATGTCACCTGGTGGAACTGATGGCAAAGGGATTGCATGATTCTGTCTCTGGAATACCCTACACTCACTGGTGCAGTGCATATCATGCAAACCTTGGGGACTTTTTCTATAACAGATGTTTAGGAACAGCACAGTTTTTTAAATAAAAGAACTGCACTTGTGTAAAGGAATTTAACATTGTTCAGTGACTGGAAGTGATTTTGTAATTTTAATTACTGAGCAGAGCTAGCTCTGTCTTAATGAAAAATTTAGTATTTGATGCAAATTTTGTTTAGTGGGACTCTGATTATGTATGGCAGAGGTTATAGTAACACTTTCCCTTCCCTTCTGGAAATAAATTAGAAGATCAAATGGAAGGAGTCGGTGACTGCATCATTCTGTCCTGTGTTTTTAACCTGTCAGTTTAGTAGGTGAGCTGAAGGGAAATGGATTGTGCATATCTGGTGTCTGCAGTACAAACCAGTTGTTCTTCTTTGTGAAGCCATTTGTATTTGAAAGCAAATCTACCAGACAAAAAGTTAACTTTTTAAACGAGCAAAGAAGGCTTTTGTAGCTTTTCTTAGACTAGAAAGGGGTAAGCCAAGTATTTTCTTGAAGGATGTCAGTTTTCTCCCATCTCCTGTTTAAATTTAGACCCCTCCTTTTCCTGAACAGCCCTGCCTAAAAGCAAGTTGTCAGCTTCCTCATTTAGTGTTGCTGTAGGCTAAGAAAAACTTGGTCTCTTTGTCATTCCACTGAAATGAACATACCCTGCCCAGTCCTAGTCTAGAAGGGTATCATAACTCACATTGCTCTGCAGCCACACTTAGTAAGTGGCAAGAGGTTTTTTGAGGAAGAAATGAACACACTTGGGTAAGGAAAAGGATCTTGATCAGAGTGTGTTGCTCAAGGAACTGCCCTTGTTTAAAAAAAAAAAAAGTTGCAAAACTCTTGTTGGTTCTGTAGAACTGCCAGACTGGATAATCTAGTTTTATGGGACTTCTTGTTTTCTCTCAGCTGCTAACTTCTGCATCTTCTGTACATGAGTTGTGCTCACTTGATTTTTGCAAAGCACTTACTGCTCCTTAGTTTATTCCTGTGCAATGGGGCAACACACAAGGGTCAGTAAAAGAAAAATTAGTGGTAGGTATCAGTGTTCCAAGATGCCTCCTGAGTTAACTGAGTTAAGTGGACATGGAACAAGGGGCTGTACATATAAATTGGTAAATTAATTTGTCATGGGAGGGGGTTTATTTAGTTTTGCAAACCTGTATTTGTTGGTGGTCACCCTGTGGGTGGGAGACCCAACAGACAAGACAGTGTTGGAAACAAATGAAAGCCCATTCAGCTTCCTGTGCTGAATCCCTGGAGAGATTTAATAGTGCAGAATTCATTATTAATATTAGTGTATAAACATAGTTGTTGAGTACACTCTGTCTGTCAGCAACATGCTGGTGCTGTTACAGTGCACAGCAAGCAGTGCTCTTGCAGGTGCCATTTTACCCTGGTTACAGCAGATGAACCGTGTGTTGTAGCTCAGGTGCTTTGAGAAGTTGTGGAGGTCACCTGAAGCGCTGCAGTGGCACTCACCAGGAAGGGAACATTTTATTACTGCACTTGAACAGCAAGGTATTTAACAAAGGGCAATTCAGGTCCATTTTAACTTCATTAGGGAAAAAAAAAACAAGGCCATGTTTATTATCAGGCAGTGCTTAAACAAACATGAATATCTTGCCCTGTGTGGCTTGTTCGAATTTAGCACTGAAGCTTATCTTAGGTATGTGGAGTAAATGAGCCAATGATTATCACCACAATAACATGTTTGGGTTTCCTGCCTTCAAGGAGTGCTGGCAAGAAAGGCAGTCAGAATACTTGTGCTGCCCACAAAGCAGGCAAAAAACAGGTCAGTTAGGAATAGGACTTTCCACTGTCAGAAATAAGCTGTGTCTCTGCAGTTACATGCGATGAGACTGTGGACTTACTTGTTGAGGGTGCTTAAAATCTTCATTTCCTGTTGGCTTCGATGGGTCCTGCTCTCTGACAGCTCTCAGGATTTTTCAGTGAACAGGAAACTGATGCGGCTCATTTCCAGGGGCTTGGAAAGCTGGCAAATTGTTGGAAAGTTTAGAGAAAAATCCATATTCCTCCTCCCCTGTAATTTCTGAGACTCACCTTTGCTTGTGCTGTGGCCCCACACAAAGAGCTGGTCTTGAAGGCGCTCGTTGGAAAGGCTGTGGGTCACATTTCACATCAGAGGCTGAATGAGGCTCTTGGTGCCACCTCTGATCAGTACAAGGAGCTGTCAGCCCTGAGTGACAGTAGGACAGGCTCCCGTAGGCTCCCGCGTTTTCTGCACTTGCCACTAGCAAGATACTTAGCCAGCATCCTCAGTAAGGTTCCTTGGGATGAAACCTTTCCCAACACTGATGGAAATAAAGCAGCTTCTGTCATTTCCTACAGACCTCTTTGAAAGGTACAGAGGTGCAGCACTTTAGATTTGTGTTTACACGCAAGTAAAGTAAACAGAGAAAGAGGTGGTCATGAGAACCTGCTGGCAAGGCAGAATCTAGAGAAAGCTTTCCTCCTTGCTGTCAGACTTTATTTCACAGCTGTGATTTCAGTGTCAGCTTTAAGAGTGGGATTTTAAGACTGTGCTGTTCCCTCATCTTTGTAAAACTCACCTTGTATGTCTCTGTCAGATCAAGAGCTTGGTTTATTGAACACAATATTGAGTTTGAGATGCTAAGGCTACAGTGTTTCAAACTGTACTCTTGGGCAAGCTGTTCCTCTGTTCTTCTCTCTGTCCTGTTGTACTGTTCAAAGGGATCTCTTTCTTTTCATTCACCAGCTCCTTAAAAGCTTTCCCTTAAGAAGTAATTCAAAGTATTTTGCCAGAAGAACATTTAATATGTGCAGATTTGGATCCTCATTTAGAGCCAGTAAAAATTTTGTTATGATCTTCAGTTCTCTGTAGCAGTCAAAAAATGATGGCCCACAATAAATTTAAAAGTTTTTTATTTCCAACACCTCATTTGTAACCTGTAGACTTCAGTGGGCTCTCATGGTAAGACAAAGGTATAAAGACTGTATCTATTTATGGGATCCAATATACAGATTTTAAAGGGCAAATCTGAGGTCTGTAGGTCCTGCTTTAGTAACAGTGGTTTTTCCCAGGCAAGAAATAATATCTTTGTTCATAGTTGTAAATCAATAAGGATTGTCAAAACAAAACAATTGTAAAACAATTTTATATATATATACAATTTATTTTATATATATACAATTGTAAAACTGTTTTCAGGAAATTCCAGAGCACAGTTTGTGTCTCTAGCCTCATTTGCTGTCCCTGCAGCAGCAGATGAGGATGACATAGGTTTAAATTGGCCCGTTAGCCCAAAACTTGTGGTAGGGCCTCAGGGCAGGAAACCGTTTTTCCAGCTCATTCCAGTGGGGCAGTGACTTACTCACTGTTTCAGTCTCCCACTTCTCCTTTTCAGTCATTGGCTCTAAGGGTACATTACAGTGATGGAAACATGCAACTTTATCTTGTACATTAAAAATGCTCAGAGTTTGGTCAAAGGGCAAATTTATCTTATCGTGTATTTGTGAAATACGGAGAAAAGTCAAATGCATTATATTTAGTGGATGGTTACAGTTTCAAATGTTTTTTTTCCATATATGTACGGAAAGTGTGGGTCAGAACCATCTGAAACGTGTCATATACTTCTGCCCACTCACAAATATATTCTGGCCATGATGCAACCAAAACTGGATTGGGACATCTGCCTGCTCCCAGGTCAAAATGTTAATCCTGGGGAAGTGCAACAGAGCCAAATAATTTACCAAATTACTGGACAGACATTATGTTAACAGGTTTCTAATAAATACTATACTTGTGAATAAACTCTTGGAGTTCTAGAATAAATCTTCATAATGTAGGATCAATCTCTTTTTAATTTTTTTTTTTCTTAACGAAGTTATTTTACAATTTTTTTGCTAACAGAGGCTGTGTTACTAGTTCAGAAAGCTAAACCTGGTGTGTGCTGAATTGTAGGTTTTTAATGTAGGAATCAGTAACATAATCTGTCTGTATGGAGGCTGCAGGAAAAGCAAATTGGAAACCCATGGAAATATCTATAGAAAACTCAATCTTCTCTCCGGCACTGCAGATATTTACAGGATGGTGTCCTGCTTCCAGCTCACCCCCACCATGCTCCAGAGTTGTTCTGACATCTGTTTTCTTCGTCTAGAAAGTGGAAAAAGCTTTCTGTAGGACCTTGCAAGAATTTGGCTTTTCCCTGCTACATGGAATGGAAGCTTGAGGGAGAGGGAGATGTATTTTTATCACAGTTTTACCACATTTCCTCTGTCCAGCTTTCGTTCCAGTATAGAATAGCTGCTGCTTTGTTCAGTGGTTGTCACCACTGCTGCTGGTATTGGAACAGATCAGGCCTTTACAGGGACTTACCTCATTCCAGGGAAACGCAGTTCAGGGAATTTTGAAAGTGGGTGACGTGGTTCAGTCCCAGCATGTCAACACTTGAATGGGGAGCAGTGGAGAGGAGAGAAGGCCTCAGTGCTCTGACTTTTGCAAGAACTTTTTCTGTTTGACCCTTTATGGAGCAAAAGGCGACTTCAGTCACAAGAGGGCTCATTCTTTTACTGTCTGTATTGAAGCATATGAAAACTATTGTAAGACTGGCAACAATTAATTGAACTTAAGAGTCTCTTTTTATCTCAGAGCAAGTTCTTATTTCAAAACAAACTTTGAAATAGAGGTTGGAATAGGTCGCAAACCACATGAAAGTGAATGTGAAGAGTTTATTGTCTGTCTTCAAAGGATCTTTGCGTAGCCACAACCTGAGTTCAAGGTCATGAAAGTGTTAAGAAAACGAGAAAATTTACATCACCTCAGTAACTAAAAATGTAGAGAAATGGCTTTCCATGGTCTGTCTTTCCAGATGGATGGTGCTAGTAGTGACAGGAGAATTCCTTTCACTCTAGAAAATGAACTCCTCCATCCTTGTGAAGAGCCTCATGCGTGGAAATGAATCAGAAATCCATAAATGCTTTCTAACAATTCATACACAACACTTGAGTGTGCAGGAACCCATCAGAATAATCAGTGTTTTGGTTCATGTACCACTGAGTACTAAAAAAAAATTCCGGCTGCTTTGTAATAACTTCTAAATCTGTTACATCTACCACTTTTTTATCTTTGCTCATAAATCAAGCTTCAGTTACTAAGAAATCAAGTAAAAGCAGGATCTTTTTGACTTCTGATGAAGCACATGATGTTGAAGACATGGTACTAAAGAGAAGTTCAAGGACTTTCATGACAATGATGCTTCTGTACACACTGAACAGCTTGGGCTTTGCTGTAAGACTCATTCATGTCATCTGATAGGCAGGAGTGCTTCAGCAAAACACTGCAAAAGAGAGAGACGTTCATGGGACTTCTGGCATTGTTTATTAAAGTGTAGGAGACATTTATTGATGACATTGGAAACTGCTTTAAGTGACATTTTCCCAACAGCTTTCAGAAATACAAGCTTAGGGGTAAAAGCTCAATGCAAGTAATTATTGCTCATAGATATCTGTGTGTGTCCTTTCACTATTGTAGTACCATGGGGTCAATAAAACCATGCATAAATTCTCAGATCTTTGAGATAAGTGGAGCAGAGGGGAGCACTTTATTTTGGTTGATAAAAATAGATTGCCCAATCTTAGAAAATTAAGTGAAAACAAGCTCTTAGCCCAAAAATGCTTTGCTGTATTACTATTCTCCACTGTATTTTCAGGGCAGAGAGGGAGCTATAGGCAAGCATGACTAACCAGACTCTCCTGCAAATGTCATGGACAAACCAAGATCAGTTGCTAGAAGAGATAATCTACCTTTGAAATTTCCTGTAATTGTGCATGTTTTCCTGAGCGTTGTTTGAAAAAAACCCTGAAATACTGAGGTGTTTAAGACAATCACACTCCGTGTTGTTCTGCTGATGTAGTAGTTTTACACTGTCATTTCTTATAACTTCACACCACCATTTAATTCTGAGAAGAAACAGTCCTTTTATTAAAATTAAAAGTTTCTGAAGATTATTCTGACAAGAAACTATTTATGTTAGTTAGTTAGTCTTATGTTTTGCCCAGGTTGACTAGAAAGTGATTTTATAGAAAATCTGCATTGTTGTACTTAAACAATAAATATGCAGTCAGTTGTCACTTCAAAAACAAGTTGTGCAGCTTTGTCACTCCTAGTGATCATTTGAGGGGATTTTTAGGGCTAGGACAGAGTTGCCCCAGTGCTGCTGGTGAAGCTGCTGTTATCTCACAATAGTCACTGTCACCACAGGTGAGAGTTTATTTCCTCACCAAGTGAGACACTCTCTATGTAATCAGTTCATCAAGAGACTGACAAAGTTTATTCGGCTTTTGCCTTTAGCAGTGCTTGTAGCATTTGCATTAAATCTTACTTAACTGAGCCGGGTGTCACTTGTTCTGAGCCAGGTGTCACTTGTTCTGATTCATGATGCTGTTTCTTTCACAAAACTGAGCGTTCCCTTCCCATGAAGCATTTGTGATTACAAAATGTCTTGCCTTTGGTCTTTAATGTCTCTCTCTTTCTTTAGGTCATTTCACCCAGTCTTAGGGATACCCTGAGTACATAAACGTGATCTCAGTTTGCTTTTAGTAGTTCAACCCAGCAGCTCAGCTCGAGTCAATCCACTTTATATGATGGGTAGCAAATGCTTTTTTCTTGCTTTTCTCTAGAGATGGGGAACTGATGATGTAAGTCACCACGTGTTGTAGTAGATATTATAAAGCTTGTGGAATACTTGAAGCAAACACTGAGAAATAATTGACATATAATCAATGAGAGGCGAGTCATTCCCAACACATCCTGAAACCAGTTTCTTCACACAAGGGATAGAAATGAATTGCTTGATGTAGTTAATGGAATAAAGGTCTGACTAAGCAGCCTGATCTGTAGAGACAGATATAGAAGATGAGTCACTAAGCTCCTTTGTTTGAATGTTAATTATTCTTAGGGCCTTTGATGTGTGTTTGGGTTCTCAATGAAATAAATGGAGTTTACTTTGACACCTTTGGGAAAGTATCCTGGAGCATTTTTTAGGCTTAAAGAGAAAAAAATGACATGTAGTTATGTTTTGAACAAAGCCGCTCTGAGAGTGTTTACTGTTGTAAGAAGAAATCAATGAAACAAAGATAACTGTACTGTTATCCCTCATATCCTGCTTTCCTTCTGTCTCTGGCATTAAATGTGCATCTTTGGGTGCCTGCTGCTTTTGGCTGTGTTGCAGCCAGAGATCTGCTTGGGTAGGGGGTTATGGTTTTTTAATCCATGTAAAACCAGGTCATCCTCGGAGGCCATTACCATCAAACCCAGCAGCTGGTGTGGTGCCATGCCCTGCAGAGTGGTACAGACTCTGTAAGCCCCGTGTACTGAACCCTGAATTTCCTGTTCTTGTCTTGCTTAGCTCTGCAGATATCCCAGTACACCCAGGCTGCCCAGAATCTGTGCCAGTTTCCCAGTCAAAGGCTGTCAAAACATCAGTGTTTTTGTTCTTATTTCTTTCCTGTTGCATCATGACGTTTGCATGGAGACAGAAGAGGTGAAAAAACAGTGTTTGCTTGGTCATGTTCATCCTCTTACTCAGACTCATTCCAGTGTACTTTGATTTTTCCCTGCAAAAGTGGAGATACTTTGAGGATTGCATCCTCTTGGCTTCTGAGGTATTTTCTGCCAGTATACCCATTAATAAGCACGTTTGTTTTGGAAATTGTAGAGTATGTCTTATAAATCAGGATACTTCTATGGTGTTGGCATCAGGAGTGAAAATCCCGTGATTCAGGATTTTGTAAGGTCTCAGTAATTTTGAGGTATTTAGTGTTGGTAAAACTGAGCAAAGAACTTCAGAAGACTTTCTCAGGTACTTCGTAGTTTCCCATTTTATGAACCAAGTTCCAGAAACAAGAAGAGGCTGCTGACAGTTCACTTTCAAACTGTGCATCAGCCTTTCTAAAAGGAGTGAGATGTTGCAGGCCTGACTTAATCCTGTATCTGGTGAGTTCAAAGGATTGAATTGCCAGTATTTTGACTTTTTCTTTTTCTGTGTGTGCAGATCCTGTCCTCCAGGTGCCAATCCATGTGGAAGAGTAAGTTCCTTTATCTCATTTACAGCTTGTTCGATTTTCATTGACATCTTGAAATTTGGTTTAATTTGAACCAAACTCATCTGTGTTCTAGACTAGCTGCACACCTTACAGAAGGCAATTTAAGGTGATTTGGGGAAAAGATAAAAGGATAGAATTAGCTACATATAATAGCTAAGAAGAAACATCCTGTCTGCAGCCTGTTCTCTGGAGCCCTTGCTGGGTTTGGACATCAGGGCTGTGAACTGTGCCACGAGTGACAGGTGTGAAGTGACAGAGCCAGGACTGATTCTGGGTTCTGTACTTACCCCCCTCAAACAGAGACTTCACTTTCCCAGTGAATCACGGGAAACTCCAGCCACCACCACCGCCATGACCAGAATCTGCAAATGACATCCTTGAGCTGTAACTTCAAATTGGTCCCTGCAGCAACCTCACATTTAGCTAGAAAATTTGGGGCTTTAACTTTGTCTCTGAAATCAGTGGTGACATCCTTTCTTTTTTTGACCATAGACATTAGGGTTTGAATTTGTTTGGGGATCTTTGTGTAGTTTGGGTGTAGGGATCCGTTTACCTCTCAAATTTACTTAATTCTGGCAGCTCTCTTATTGTTTCTTGCTTTCCTTGTGCTCTCTGGTTTTGTTTATTTGTTTGGTTTTGTTCTAATTCTGTGTCATTTTAAGAGCTTGCAGGTTTAGTTTTAAAGCTTTCACCTGAGTCATTGCCTGCTACATTTTGATCTTAGAGTTTTCAAATACATTAGTGGTCTTATGTTTTATCAGTTCTGAAACGTCCTGATATTTTTTAATTTTCACAGTTAATAAGTGAAACTTCAAAAAATTGAATGTCAGATGAACTTCTCTGTAAAGCCAGTGCTGACCACAGTTTCTTTCCTGTTCTCTGAGAAGCACAGTACATTTTTTATCATTTATAATTGCTGCTTAAATCCTAGGCCAGCATTTCTTCCAGACCCAAATGATGGCAGTTTGTACACGCTTGGTGGCAAGAACAGTGAGGGCTTGACTGTAAGTATATTTTTAAATTATCTCCTAGAAGGTGCCCCAACCAGCCTCATGCCTTTGCAGAAGGAAAATATACTTACATTTTGTCAGAGCAGAATGTTGCCACCTTGTGATTGTCAGGAAGTGATTTCTGCTTGAAAATATCAATGCCACGTCTTGTCCCCTCCTACGACTTTTCTGTAACTTGCTAAAATAATGATAATTACAAATAAAATTTATGTTTTGTTATCCAAATACTGAATAATCTCTGTGTGATTTGTTGGGAAAGGTGTATCCAAAATAACACCAATCAGATATGTCACTCTCACCCAAATACTTCAATTTCTAAAACCATCTGCCAGAAACAGGATTAATACATGCTCTGTGCTAACCCCTTTAGAAGGTCATTGTAGGATTTAGTAAGCAAACAAAAATGCTGAACCTTTAGATTAGTCACCAATCCACGTAGGCCACAGCTACTGCCTAATGCTTGACTTTAATTTTTAAACTTCGTGGTGATACTCAGATAAAATGTTTGGCTTCCTACAAGATGTTTTTCCTCTCGCAGATGCTATGATTTCCCTTAGGAACTTCAGTATTGTTAAATATTTTAGTATTTACTCTGGCTGAATTCTCAGGTATTATAATAATAGAAATAACCAATAAAATTATTGTTTGTTTGTTTGTTTTCCCCCAGAAACTTCCATTTACTATCCCAGAGCTGGTGCAGGCATCTCCCTGTCGCAGTTCTGATGGGATCCTGTACATGGGTGAGCTCAAATTTTATCTCCTTTAGATTGTAAGATGCCCAGCAACTACAAAATGCAGAGATTCCCAGACAGACTGACGGAAATAGGCCTTATTTTGGGTATTAATTATGGTCTTTTATAAATCTTTCCGATGACAGAAAATCTGATTAATACAGAATGCAGTTACTGTGTGATGACTAAAACTTTTCCTGAAGGAGAAAATACCTTTTCTAAGCAGTGAAATGCCTGTATGGGGATTTTTGGTTTCTTGAGATGCAGTCTCTCAACAAAATGTGACTTCTACTTAAAATCTTCTTATACTTATAAATGTCATTGACTGCCTGATAATTAGGATAAAATTAGAAATCCCATTGCACCACAGTTAGACATCCTCCATTGTCTGAGGTACAGTCAGTTCATTTATAGTACAAATAATAAATTTATGGCTCACTGTCCTGACTCATTCTAATTGCAGATGGATTTGGGAGGAGAAAAGGAGAAGGAAGGACAATTATTACTTATCACGACAGTAAAATATGTGAAGATCAGAGTGAGCTTAGTATTGGGGTTTTTTAAATCTCCTGAAGGGCCAATGCTCATTTTGGTTCTCTGCTTCATGTCTTTACCAGTAAATGAGAGAAAAATGTTTATTTGAAGCTTCTAAACACAACATACATGTATTAACTTCAAAGAAATTCTTAAGGCCGTGGCTCACATAGTCTTGAGTGAGATATTTGGATTACAATCCTTAAGCAATTTGAAAAGTGTAGACCCTCACTTTTTTTTTTCCCCACCTCCTGTCCTTCACCATGAGCACTTCAGTCTCCTCGTCTGAGAGCTCCCGGGATCTGCTGCACTCAGAGCTCTGTTAGATTTTATGTGGGAAAAAATCATTCAGCCAATAGTACTGACTCTTCTAAATATTGTATTTGGGTTTGGGGTTTGTGGTCAGTATTTGGGATTGGCCAGTAGTGCTAAATGATGAAACTAAGCCTGACTATGAAAAACCGTTTTATTAAAAATGTTTTATTTGTGCTAAGTCCATGAGCCTACTAAAGAAAAAAGAAGACTGAGAAGCTGAATGAAAGTGCAGTTTTTCCAACTGAATGGTAATGTGGCTTAAATTATTATTTCAGGTAAAAAGCAGGATATTTGGTACGTGGTTGACCTCATGACTGGGGAGAAACAGCAAACCTTGACTTCCTCTTTTGCAGAAAGTCTTTGTCCATCAACATCCCTCCTGTATCTTGGGAGAACAGGTCATATGCTTTTCTTTTCTGTAGTTTAAAAGCAAATTCTGTTTTTTAAAGTTTAGGTTCATAACAAATGACCCTGTGGTCAGTTCAGGTTTTCAAGTTTATTTCTTAGAAAAACCTGTGTAAATTACAATTTTAGACTGTACACAGAAGAATTACTAACTTTAGCAGCAGAAATATATTGCTTTTTAAACTTGGGCAGTAGGTCCATTATTCTTCTTGTTGACTAAGTGGCATTTGTATTGTAATTAATGGTGTATTCCAGTAGCAGCTGTGAACTGTTTGCTCTGTAACACAGCTTTTAAAAAACTGTTTAAAGAAGATGGAAATAGAGCAGATCCACTGACATCACAAGTGTGCTAAATAATGGGTAAAGTTAGACCAACACCATGGAGGTGCTGACTAGAAACAGGAATAATTGTTACAGACTTATTCTTTAACCTCTCTATTAATGTGTTCCTTAAGTGGGATAGTGTTGGGAAAATGAAATGCTGACAGCAGTGAGTGCTGTGTGGTGTTTGAGGAGTGTCTCAGATTTGAGCAGGTTGATTCTATTCTCTCATAGGTTTTTTTGCTTCACAGACTGTATATTTTTTAACAGAGTACACGATCACAATGTATGACACGAAAAAGAAGGAGCTGCGATGGAATGCCACCTATTTTGATTATGCAGCTACTTTGCCTGATGAAGACATAAAATACAGTAAGAATTTAATTGCTGTCTCCCTCCTGCAGTGGGGTTTTGTATATAGGCAAAAATATTCTGATTTTTTTTTTTTTGTGCAGTGTATGTACTTCTGCACATTTTTATCCATCACATACTGCAGTATCTAGAGCCTGTTGGGTAGCTTCAGGTAAATTGAATCCAGGAGGATGCAGCTCTTGAAGGTGTGATTCCTTAAAATCAGTGAGAATTGGCAGGAGAGGCGGCAAATCCGAACTGTGGTGCACAACCTGATTGCAGCGCTCTTGAATGGCAGCTGGACTTGCGTCAGCCCAGTTCTGGCCAAGGCTTTGCTGCTCAGCTGCTGGGCAGTGAAAGGTGTGATGGTGACTGCAGGCAGAACTGTTCCTGTGCGTGATTAAAGCTGCACAATCCAGGTAATCTCCTCACGTTTGTGCATTGCAGAAATGTCCCACTTTGTGTCCAACGGGGACGGGCTGGTGGTGACCGTGGACAGCGAGTCCGGGGACGTGCTGTGGATCCAGAATTACGCGTCCCCTGTGGTGGCCTTTTACATCTGGCAGCGGGAGGGGCTGAGGAAAGTCCTGCACACCAACGTGGGCATCGAGACCCTGCGCTACCTGACCTTCATGTCCGGGGAGGTCGGACACATCACCAAGTGGAAATACCCCTTCCCAAAGGAAACAGAGACCAAGAGCAAACTGACGTGAGCCTGAGATTCTGCTGTTCTCACTGTCCATTTGACAGCTTTGTCAAGAAACAAAACAGTTAGGGGTTGTGCTACAAGGTGCAGCATGGTGAAAAGAATGCATTAAAGCAGTTCTAGTTCTCCAGGTGTTCCTTTATATAATATTTGATCTTTTAGCATGTAAAGTCAGAGACCAAACCAAAAAACTTATAAACTTGGGAAGTGTATATTCCTAAGTTTTATCAGATGTTCTGTGTTGATTAGTTTCTCAGAATGTGGAAATAAATTGGTTTTCCTAACGTGAAGCCTTTCACACTATAAAAATGCTGCACAGCATTTTGGCAAATGCCAGTTATTGAAAAATGCAGAAATAGGACATGAATTATGAGTCAAATGAGCAACAGTGCTGTGAATTATGAACTGACAATGCTTTCATAATTAAAAAAAAAGGCTTCATAGTACAGGAGTACTTTAAATAATTTTACAGATCAAGGCTTTTCAAGATACAAATACTGACGATTTGGGAAGCTCCTGCGTTTGTTCTGCAGGGTTGTGCTGCCCAGGTTTTAGCTGAGATGGTAACACATCCATTTGCCTGCTGCTAACAGTGACTGTGTTTCTGCAGCCCAACCCTGTACGTAGGGAAATACTCCACGAGTTTGTACGCATCGCCCTCCATGGTGCACGAGGGAGTCACTGTCGTGGTAAGTGGGGAGCTGCTGGGTGGGAAAGTGCCTTTATGGAATTAATGCTGTCCTGGGCCTGGAAAAAAGGTTGAAATGGGATCCTGCATAAAATTATATTAAATTAAAATAGAAAATAAAACACTGAAGACTGTACATCTACAGAAATTTGAGAGTTCTGCGGATTTCTATCAAGAAATGCATAGCAAATTAAGTATTTCCTGAAACAATTAACAACCACAGAATCCATGACCATACTTCTGGAATCATTTCCAATACTGTAAAACAGTAACTGCAGCTCCCTAAGAACTTGCCAGGCAGGCTCAGCAGGAGCAGACCTGAGGTTACTGCTATTGTTGGTGCTTTGTGGTTCATGTTAAAATTGCTGGTTCGTTCATCAAAGTAACTCCCCACAGACAGGAAACTGCATCATAGTTCTGTTTTGCTCATTGTGGCTGCCAGGTAGGAAACAGAGATCCTGCTTAACTTTAGGGGAAAACAAAAAACAATAGAGTAATCGCATCTCCCAGGAAACATGTCCCTGAAAAGGTCCAATGTCCAAGGCTGTGGAAGCAGCTGCTAAGGGCATAATGGCCGTGTTTGCTCACAGTGACTTTGCTGACAGTAATCTTTGCTTGCCCACCCATTTCGACCTGCAGTTTTTAAATTTAGTTGCCTATTTAAATCTTCTAAGGTCACAGTAACAGTAATTGTAACACTGATCTCTCTGTAGCCCCGTGGCAGCGCCATTCCCTTGCTAGAGGGTCCAAAAACAGAAGGAGTCACCATTGAAGACAACGGCGAGTGCGTGATCACGCCCAGCACTGATGTGAAGTTCTCAGGCAGGCTGAAGGAAAAGCACAAGATCAACTACTGGAATGACTGGCTGCTGATAGGTGTGGGAGGCCCTGCCTGGCCATAATTACTGAATTCTAGTAATAGTGTCTAATTCATCCTCATTTGCATATAAATTAATGTGTTATATATCCACCTGCCTTCTGTTTTTCCCAAGGCTACTGCCTTATTCTGTGACAGGGTGAAGTGCTCCATGTGTGAAAAGTCATTTATTGCTTATTTGCCCCCCCCTTCGGAGAGGGGTATAGTAATTTATTATTTACTGTAAATATTGTATTTGGGTCTGTTTGGATTTTTTTATTGTGCATTCTGTTACCTTAATTCTCATCATATGAATCAGACAGTCTTGTTTTCTTTGTTTTGTAAATGGATTAAAACACAGAGGCTGAAGATAATGTATTAATTGTCAGCCTGTCCTGTGTGTCCCAAGTCCCTGAATTTTGGAATTGACTTTTCAGTGCATTTACAGTTTTGTTTCAAAAATGGGGAACTGTCTGAAGTTCAGTTTTAAGTGATGTCTGGTGATAATTGAGTGATGTATGTGACAGGAGCTCTGGGGCACAGACAGTGAGCAACTTTTAGCTTTTTTAAGTGCCATCTTTCTCTTCCCATGATTCCTTTCCTTGTTAATACCCTCTCTCCTGCAGTATGTCAGGCAGTTCCCTGAAACAGTTCATGATCCTCTGCAGCTCTCAGTGACCTCTGCCCTCCATTCTCCCTCTCCTTTCTCTTTCTGCTCTATACATGAGCATCATGTTTTGTGATGTTCTCACTCTTCAGCAAAGATGCTGCAGTCAAGGATATCTTTCCTAAAAAAGGACAACTTTCTGTTTCAACAAATGTGTTTTATTTAAAGGGCACCATGAAACGCCATTATCTGCCCCCACAAAGATCCTGGAGAAATTCCCAAGCAACTTACCGAAGAGGCCTGAAAACGTGATTCCAGCTGACTCTGAGAAAGCCACTATTGAAGAGGTTTGTGAT
Source organism: Cnemophilus loriae (assembly GCA_013397755.1). Lineage (NCBI taxonomy): Eukaryota > Metazoa > Chordata > Aves > Passeriformes > Corvidae > Cnemophilus > Cnemophilus loriae. The sequence continues at coordinate 1,820,787 of VZTF01005238.1, forward strand.
GAGAATAATTTTCTTACTGCAGGAGAGAAGAGTATAAAGGAGTGGAAGTTGGGGAAGGACACAGAAGGAAAGCTGCATGGAATTACTTCACATTTTTTGTGTCAGATGTTCATGTACTTAGCACACAGAATCACTGGTATGAGGAAGTGTCATTCCTTGTTTCAGAATTAAAGCTTTCCGCTGCTTTTTTTCCCCTACGTGCAAAACTTTGGTAGGTTTAGAAATGACTAAAAATGACGTAGCAGAAAGGCTGGCTACGAATGCCTCACTACCCACAGAGATACTGAGCTAACAGAGCTTCCTTTGCCTCAGGTCATTGACATTGTTGAAGGTTCCTCAACAGAGGGGCCTCCAGCTGCTCCAAAGGATATCGAGGAGACTCCTGCTCGGCCCATCCTGCGGCCGGAGGCTCCGGTGGACTCCATGCTGAAGGACATGGCCACGATCATCCTCAGCACTTTCCTGCTTGTGGGCTGGGTGGCTTTTATCATCACCTACCCAATGGTAATGCTGACCTGGCTTGATGTGCTTTTGAGTGTTGGGAGAGTCAGGAACATTGTAGAGCGCAGAAATGATACAGGAGTTAGTGACACACTTCCAGCAGGGATTCTTCCCTCTTCCAGGGATTTTTCCCTCTTCACAGATGTGCACTGGGGAGCAAAGGCACAAGTTTGACTTAACAGGGATTTCTCTGGCCATATGTGCCAACTCTGGAGAGGTTTTCTTTTCCATTCACCCATCCAGTTGTGTGTTTTGTAGGTATTACTCTTTTTGGACATAATCTTAGCACTATTGGCTTCACTCCTCTCTTCCTCACCTGAACCGCTGTCAGGTTTTCCAGGTTTTGGATCAAAGCCTTAATCCTTCTGTGGTTTAAAGACACGTGGTCAACCTAGTAACAGCTTTTTTAACCAAGCCATGTGATAGCTCATCTTGGCAATGGAAGTCCAGAATGAAATAGAAATTGTGAGTGAACGTTCCCCAACCTGTGTGGTTGGCAGGGACAGGGCAGGAGAGTTTGGCTCCCACGTTTTAGAAGTAGCTCCCCAATAGCTGTAGAGTTCCCTTGCATGACCTGACTACCAAATCTTCACTGAGGTCCTTTCTCACAGAATGTCCACCAGCAGCAGCAGAGGCAGCATCAGCTGGAAGAGAAGATCCAGCTCTTGCAGCAACAGAAGCTGCCCTTTGGTGCTCCCGGTGACCTCCCGCCCGAGGCAGATTTCCTGGACACGTCGTACGGCCGGACGGAGAGCTCAGCTGCCAGCACGCCAAACCTGTCCCCCAGAGCGTCAAACCACTCTGCCTATTCCAACATCTCCACATCTGATGTTGGGAGCTGCCTCTCCACTGAGCAAGAAGAGGGAGGTAAAGTTGACCCAGTGTGGTTTCTTGTGTCTGTTTCCCCAGTCTGTGTGATGGTGCAGTAGAATAGTTACTGGTGATACTTCATAGCTCAGCAAGATGAAAAGAACATCGTCCTCACTCAGGCTGAGCCCTGCACCTCAGCAGGGTTGTTGCTTTACAGTAACAACCAGCTGAGGGCTTGTGCTGCCCAGGGCAGTATGTTCCTGTCCCTTGTAGCCATTCTAGGGAGATATTCATTTAAATAAAAACACGTATTAAGATGATTAACTGGACTCAAGAAATGGGGAGTAGGCAGTACAACCTTCCTGCCTGGTCTTCCTGTGCATTCATTTGTCTCTTCAAACACTACTAAACCCACTTCCATAACTGTCAGTCAGCATTTCCTAAATTCAACATCTATAAACTTTTAGAAAGAGTTTGGCTGCTGAGAACCACTCATTTCTCCCAGCCAAGAGCCATAAGGTGTGTGTAAATGTGTTTTGAGTCTTGATGTTGGCTCATTGGGTCACCACAGAGTATTTGCCTACTCAGGGTAAGTACCAACTTGGACACATTCATTTCTTTTGATCATATGTGTGTTAAATTTAAACATGAGCTAAAAGACTTTTACAGGCTGGCCCCAAAGTCTGTGCAGTTGTAAAAGGCTGCCTTGCCCCATCCTAAACAAGTGCTTGTTTTTCTTTTCTTGTTCAGATGAAGAAGCAAACCGAGTGATTGTTGGCAAAATTTCGTTTAACCCTAAAGATGTATTGGGACATGGAGCTGAAGGGACAATTGTTTACAGGTAGAAGAGAATGTATGCATTAAACAGACCAATGTTGTGTTTGTATTAGGTCCTTTTAATTTCTTTTTTTATAAAAGCCCTCACATCTATTATGAACAGAAATGAAACTTTTTGCATGTGTCTGGAATATTTTCATGCATTTTCTTCACTAGCAAAAGCTACTTTATTTCCCTAAGAAGTGTCTACTGGCCAAATGTACCTGTTTCCAGCACGGGAAATGCTTTCACTGGCCTCTACAATGGCTTCTGTTGTCATGTTTTCTGTACATGCTCTGGCTCCAGAGTGTGAAGAGTTGTTGTGCCTTCCCTCCCTGGCTGCAGGGGCTCCTTTGATAACCGGGATGTGGCAGTGAAGAGGATTCTGCCCGAGTGCTTCAGCTTCGCAGACCGGGAGGTGCAGCTGCTGCGCGAGTCCGACGAGCACCCGAACGTGATCCGCTACTTCTGCACGGAGAGGGACCGGCAGTTCCAGTACATCGCCATCGAGCTGTGCGCTGCCACGCTGCAGGAGGTGACCTACAGGGCTGGCAACATCTTCTCCCTGCAAGGCCGTCACTTCCCTTGCGCTAAAGTTGCTGAAGTGCCTGACCCAGGGGATGTTCCATTTACTCCCACTGTCACCTCTGTGACAAATCCATGTTCCTAGAACAGGGGTGTTTTCAGACCTGTAGAAAGACATCCCTAACCCTGGACTGGGTTATGGACGGAAGCTGTTGTCCTTTGATTTTTAACTTCTTGTGAAGGACTCCCTTCTAGTTGTCCTCCCCTTCCTACCAAGCAGACTTTGAAGACTCTTTATTCTTCTTTCTGGAGCACAGTGGTATACAGAATTGTAGCTCTGAATGAGACTTTAGAGATCATCACCTTCAGACAAAAAAAAAGCTCTTTGCTGTGTGTTACCAGCTAGCACAATTTACCCAGTCACATCTTTTTTGGGGGGTGAAGTGCATGGATTTATTATTTATGCAGCTTCTGAGAAGTGCTGTGGCTGACTCTCCTGGTCCTCTGTTGCAGTATGTTGAGCAGAAGGCCTTCAGCCACCATGGCTTACGACCCATCACTCTCCTGCAGCAGACAACGTCTGGGCTGGCTTACCTGCACTCCCTGAGTATTGGTAAGAATGCCTCTCCTTTCAGGACTGGATGGAGGACTACATTTTCTTAACTGGAAAAAAAAGAGAAACTGGTCTGCTACTGGTCTGTTCACCTGGCCTATTGGAAGGTGTCCCTGCCTGTGGCGGGGGAGTTGGAATGTGATGATCTTTAAGATCCCTTTGAACCCAAACCATTCTGTGATTCTATGATTTGACACTGGCCTTGTCCCTGCAACATTCTGCAGCCCCAGAGTACTAAAGCAAATCCTTACTGTTGGTGCAGGGTGCTGAAGTTTTTAGATAGGAGTCATAGAAAACATGATGGAATGAAAAAATGAGCCTCTATGAAAGACAATCATTTGAAGTTATGACTTTGGTTTAATGAGTGGTGGTTCAGCCTTGTGAAAGGTTAATTTAAAAATTTACAAAGATTGTTGGGACTGCCTGAGTGGATAAGTGGGTGTTTGTAACAGTCCACAGGGACCTGAAGCCCCACAACATCCTCATCTCGATGCCCAACGCTCACGGGAAAGTGAAAGCCATGATTTCAGACTTCGGGCTGTGCAAGAAGCTGGCAGTGGGCAGGCACAGCTTCAGCCGCCGCTCGGGCGTGCCGGGCACCGAAGGCTGGATCGCCCCAGAGATGCTGAGTGAAGACTGCAAAGAGAACCCTGTAAGTCCTCACCCTTCCCAGGCTGCCCGGGAGCAGGCCAGACCCTACAATAGGCAGCACTTGGTGCCTGGGCCTCCAGGCTGCCTTGCAGCTCAAATCTGCGAGTCTGAAAATTTCCTTCTGCTCTCAGATGCAAAATTACCACCCTGTGACAATCAGAGCTTTTAGGGGAAAAGATGTCACTGCTATTGAAGGCTGTTTCTTTGCAGACATACACTGTGGACATCTTTTCAGCTGGCTGTGTCTTCTATTACGTGGTGTCTGAAGGCGGCCATCCCTTTGGCAAGTCCCTGCAGCGGCAAGCCAACATCCTGCTGGGAGCATACAGCCTGGAGGCTCTGGATGCAGGGAGGCATGGTAAGGACTGCACTGCAGCCATCCGTGAGCAGCCCAGGCTGGTAAACACCAACACCAATGACAGAACCAAGGCCCACACTTACTCCCAGCCTGGCAGAGAGGAAAGTTGTACTCCTCAGGTCCTCCTGAAGTAAAGGGCCTCTCAGAACATCTCTGGAATACACAATTTGGAACCCTACAATCTTGACTGTGACGTTATTTCCTGTATTTAAAGGGTGAGAGAGAGCTGAACTTTGATATTCTTAGTCTTTGATATTCTTTCTGTTGGTTGCCCAGCACATCTGTGAGGGCAGCACTTGAACTAGCAGGACAGGAGGAAGTAGAGACCATAATGAATTTCTGAAGTACAAAATACTATAAAATTACAAAATTTTCCATTTCACTACAGCCTAAGAATGTGGAGAAAATAAAAGAAAACAAAAGAAGTAAATTTCCTTGTACCCTCTTCCTTGCAGAAGACATTGTTGCTCGTGATTTAATAGAGCAGATGATAAACATGGACCCTCAGAAACGGCCATCTGCCAGCTGTGTGCTCAAACACCCCTTCTTTTGGAGTCTAGAAAAACAGCTCCAGTTCTTTCAGGTTTGTGATGACCTTTTCTCTCCTCTCAGTTCTCAGGGCTCCTGTAGACTTTCTTCAGGTCTCGAATTCAGTCTCTCTTTTGTGCCTATTTGAGGTCATAGAATCCACAGCCTTACTGTGAGGAGTGAGGCAGCCCAGTTGTACAACCTGGGTGGAGCTCCTAAGCAACTGGGTTAGTCTTAGAGCAGATCTTTCACAGGGGGCCAGAGCTGATCTTACCAAGATCAGTTGGTGGGAGGAGGGTCTCCTCTAGCAGCTGCAGTACCCACAGAAAACATGGCCAGGAGGGTTTTCAAGAACAGGAGTGAACATGCACTAAGTCGTGATGTGGGGTGGGAAGTGGCTGAGGACTTGAGATCCTTTCCAGCCTTACCTTCTCTGTGCTAAAAAGGCTTTGGCAGAGGGTGAAACAAATCATCTCAGAAACTTCTGTATCCTGTTCCCAAGCACTGTCATGGAGCGAAGTGGAATTCTAACTTTACTACCAGGACAGGCTGTAATTGGCCAGGAGCAGCAATTTGAAAATATTGGGAAAAACTTGGAAATAAAACTAGAAATAATCTGAATGTCTCTTCCAGGATGTTAGTGACCGGATAGAGAAAGAATCTTTAGATGGTCCAATAGTCAAGCAATTAGAAAGAGGTGGAAGAGAAGTGGTGAAAATGGACTGGAGAGAGCACATCACTGTTCCTCTTCAGACAGGTAACGGACATCATTTTATCAGAGTGGGAATTACCTGCTGTTCCCAGTTTGCTTGAACAGGAAAGTAAGGATAACACTGTCTCAGTTTTGGCACATCCCTGTTACTTGCCAGTAAAGTGTTTCTTCAAATGCAAGTATGTGTTTATGTACTGAAACACACCTACAGGGATCTGTGGCTGCAGACACACACCCCAGCACCTAAAACTGCATCACAACACAAAAACCAATTGTTTCTCTTGCAGATCTTCGAAAATTCCGATCCTATAAAGGTGGCTCCGTCCGGGACCTTCTGAGAGCGATGAGAAATAAGGTAAAGGAATCTTTTCCTCATGCACTCCAGGCTCCTGCCTCTGGCTGCTGTTGTTGTCAGCCCATGTCAGGCCCTGGTTTAGGTACTGAGCTCCTTTACAAGAGACCAGCAGGAGGTCCAGGAACACCAACAGCTCTGTTTACGAGAGGCTTCTGAACAAACCCTCTGACTGAGCTTTTCCCTCTGCTGTTTTCCTCCACAGAAGCACCATTACAGGGAACTGCCTCCCGAAGTGCAGGAGACCCTGGGCTCCATCCCCGATGATTTTGTGTGTTACTTTACAGCTCGTTTCCCTCGCCTGCTCCTGCACACCTACCACGCTATGCACATCTGCTGCCAAGAAAGACTCTTCCAGCATTACTATGCTGAGGACTCTGCAGAGCTGAGCCTTACACGAGACATGGTTTGAGAGGAGAGGGATGGAGCTTTCTTCTCTGGGACCAACATTCCAAGCACAGGCCTACCCTTAGCACGAAAAAGTGGGATCAAAGAGCTGATTTCTCTCTCTTTGAAGAAACCAAGTTTCCAAAAAGTGCCTTCTACCTGTGCTGGATCAGGAGATGGTGGAGCCCAGGGCGCGAGTGGTAAAGCGATGAACCCTGGGGATGGAGTTACTGACTCCAAGGCAGTTTTCAAGACTGTGGAAATGAAGAGCAAAAGCTGGCTATAACCATCACCCAATATCCCTGTACTGTATGTGATTCTGTAACGGATGTGTTTTACTACAAAAAAAAAAAAAATCAAATTCAGTGATCGAAGTCATATAATTACTCGGGACTGGGATGTGCAAAAGGAGCCCTTTGGTTGTAGCAAATCATCTGAACCTGCCATTGCACTACTGCCACATTAGGCATTAGGCACACCACAGTGATTGTGAAAGGAATCATTCATGATTATCCAAAAAATGGTGAAACTACCATTTCTGTTTGATCAGTACTACCCTGGAAAATTAGTCCCTCATACTTGAGCAGGAACAATGATGTTTTAAAAAATACTGACTTGAAACATCAATTCAAGGTTTGCCTACTCTGACAATAAGCCTTATTGTTTAATATGAACCAGTATTCACAGAAGAGCTTGAACAGTCCTCGACTTAACTCACAGTATGAGAAGAGATCTGCACAAGTACCTGCAGCAAACACCGCTGGCAGCTGGGAGCTGCCTGTGACTCATCACCTGCAAATGTCCCTCAAGGGGTAAGAAAAGGCCACTGCCACAGAGCCAGGGGTGCGGCGAGTCCTGGGGAAAAGAGCTAAACAGGAACCAAGAGCTGTTCAGAGCAGTGAAATCAGGGCAGTGTTTAAGGGGTGCCACAGAGCTGCAGAACCCCATTGTCTGTGTGTGGGCTGGTAATTCCATCCACGGGAGCCTGTGTGGTTAAAGATGCAGTATTTCTTTACACTGGCCCTGAAGCTGTGACAAAGCATCGCGTGTGCTAGGATGAAGAAATGCAGAATTCTAATGTAACTAGGGTGTTCTTTTACAATATATTTATTTAATGTATTTATATTTATTTAATTTTTACTACAAAGTGGTATCAAATCCAAGTGGTACAAGTATGAAGCATGCCAAATCAGTCTTAATCAGTTTTGTATTTATATTTAATCATCGGATAACAACTGGAAGAGGAAAGTGATACTGCATCTTTCAATAGAATTAATTAAAGGAGAAATTACAAAGTGGTAATCTGTATGACTGTGCCATTGTGTCTTAAATAAATTATTGCCAGTAATACGTATGATGGGGTACGTACAGCTACTTTTCTGGAGATACTTTACAGGATGTTTTTTTCCTACTTTTACAATGTGTGAGAGCAATTTACCTAAGATGCCAAACTGTGCAGGTTACATGTTTCTGCAGCTTGAAAAAATAATGGTAATTTTACCTAAAAAGATTCAAAGCCTATTTCATATTTTTGTATTTCTCATGTAAAGGTCTTTTATAAATCTACTAAATAAAGACTTGTACTCAGACTAAAACCCCACAGCGTTTAGTGACAATGTGTGCCCAGGCAGCGCAGCAGGCTTGGTGCTGGCAGAGCTGTCAGAACTGAGCAGGGAAGGGGCCAAGGCCTGCGGCGGCCCTGTCCTGCGGCCCTGGGGAAGGGGCCTGGTTTTGGAGCCTGCTCAGAGCACGGCCTGCCTGCTGCTCCAACAGAGGATGCTCGAGTTGTTCGGCGGGGGGGAACACCGAGCCTCCCTGAAGGCCCGGGGTTACTCTGACAGTCCCCAGGCACCAGCCCCCTCCAGCCTGGTGGCTGAGGCGGGTGCACAGGTGAGATAAAACGGCAGGAATTTGTGCTGCTGTGCGATAAAGAAATACCCATAAATCGGTGGTTTTGGTGAAACTGAGCTGATAGCTGATCACGTGCTTTACAGGAAACAGCCACTAAGTTCTGGGTGTAGCACGGCCTTCCTGGCCCCCGGTGGCCCAGAGGGCTGGGCTGAGGTTCCTCTTGTGCTCTACGGCCCTGCCAACCTCTCCACTACTTACTTGGTGAGGTAGCTCATATAGAGGGGCAGTAACTGAGGTGGATCTGAAAGTTTAAAACGGAAATTTAAAAAAAAAAAAAAAAAAATCCCACACCCCATCCTGACACTTAGCTGGTTTTCGTGGGGCTAAGGCTGCTGGATTGTAATCGCAGCACCACCCAGCAGCAGCGCTGCTCCGAAATGGGTGGAGACTCGGTAGATCCCCAGGAATGTTTGTCTAAAGCCGTTTCCCCTTTTTATTTCCGGAATACTTTTCAAGAGGAGCGCAGGCGCTGCAGAACAGGCACAGTGCCCAGACTGCTGCCCGTGCAGAGCCTGGCACCACAGGTGTTGGAGCACCTGCCCTCCGTTCCTCCTGCAGGCAGGGCAGCACTGGAGACACTCGGCCACCCGCGGGCTCGGCCAGGTAAGCCCTCCGTGCGCTGCGGGGTCATTCTCAGCCTGGCGGGTTACTTTAGTAGCAGGTTTAACGAAAAGTGAGGATGTCCCTCCAGTGCCACCCGCCCAGCTCTGTCCCCCCGGCCCCCCCAGTGGGGTAGGAGCTGCTCGGCAGCACTCCACGGGACTGTCTGAGCAGCTCGGACAGGTGGGAGAGGGGCGCAGACAGCTCTGCCCGCACCCCCGCAGCTGCACCCCCTCCCTGCCCACCCGTGCAGCCCAGAGCCCACTGCAGCACAGACCCGCTGCCACCCCCGACTGCTCCTGGAGCCAGGAGGGATCAGGGACCCGCGGGGGCCCTCCAAGCCGCGCTTCCCCAGCCCTGCCCCTCCTCAGCTCAGCCTCCGTTCCAGTTTCGATTCCCCGGCAAGGCTCTTTGCTCTGAAACGCTTCCTGCTGTCAAGCTGTCACAGCGGGCTGGGCCAGAGAGACAAGGGCGGGACGGGATTCACCACAAGCCGACCCACTGTACAAGCCCAGTCCTGGGAGGTGGCCAAAGGCACTAAAAGACCAATATTTCAGGAACATTTTCAGGCCCTTTTCTCGGGGAAGGCTGCACCAAGTTGTGGAAATCAGTCTCCCACCATTTTCATAACCAGCCTGTGTTACAGTTACTCTGAGGGGTGCCTTACACCTACAGCACATCAGGGCAGTCCCGTAACAGGCTCCCCCCTCAGAGGCACCTGCTCACACCAAAGCTACAGTCATGCTGGTGCCTCAGCCAGCCAAGGCTTCCACAGGGCTGACCAGATGCAGAAAGGGTTAATGTGCACTTGCTGGTTTTTTCCAGCATACCCTCTTCTCCCAAAACCAGTATCTCCCCAAACCACCCCCTTCTGCTGAACTCACCTGCTGCCAAGCCGTGGTCCCAGGGAGTGAATGAATGCTCGTGTCCTTCCCTCAGTCACATTTACACCTGCAGATATTGAGGAGACCTTGCCCAGCTGCACTGGTGGCTGCTCCTTTTAGACTTGCTGAGAGCCCTGTTTAGCACCACGAGCTGCAGGGGTGGAGCTGGCTGAGCTCCTGCAGCTGCTGTACCAGAGAGCTGAGCCTCCCTACCACAGTAAGAGAAGAACCACCACCACCACCACTGTGCATCTTTTACTGGGGCCCCTGGTGTCCGGGCCATGGCTCCTGGATGGTTACTGCTGACTGTGAATGTCTCATATCTCTGCTGTCACACTGAGCAGGTGTATTTAACCCATTCCTCCTGCAGTACAGAACCGGCTGTCCCTGCTGCCACCCAGCTCTGAACCCCGGGAATGGAGGCACAGGAGGGATGACACAACTCATGCGAGGACACCTTACTAAACAGAAAGCCGCCTGCTGGGCTGGGCAGTGAGTTGAACTGCTTCTTGGAAATTCTGGTAAGCACCAGAACAGATGTGGGAAAAGAGAAAGAGCAGGGAAGAGTGTACCCACCAAAGAAGCGAGGGGAAAAGGGGAGTGTGAAGGAACAAAAGGCAGGGAAAGTGAGAAAAAGCAATAAAAAGTAAGAGATAGAACCTGGGGGATACAGTGATGGTGGGCCTCCTTTTCTCCAATATATAACAGAAGCGAACTGTTGGGCTCAGCTGTCAGCAAAAGCTTCTCCAGCAACCCCCTGTTTCTTTCACATGCACGTGTGTGTCAGAGGCAGGAGCAGCTGCCTTCACACAGGCACACAGAAACAGCATACCTGGCAAGAACAGACTTTTAGAGGTACAGAAATGACCTTGGACCAAAAAGGTGGGGAGGAAGTTAGGAAAACAGAATACCAAAGTCAGCTTGAACTAACACAGGAATGTTAACTGTAAAGCTGAAGACTTATTTTTTTTCTCCTCCTCTAGGGTTTTGTTCGTTGACAGCAGGATTTCCCTCACCAAAGACAATGGGTATGTATTGCTTTCAGAAAATTTGTATTTTTTATGTAACAATTTCCTTTTTAATAACTGCATTTGAAGGATTCATCTCTAATGGGGAACTAATCAGTACTCCTGTCATCATCTTAGGGTTTGTATTGATGATATCCTCATTTAGCAGGAAATAATCAGACTCAAGTGGGTAAATTATCTACCCAAACCTGTCCAGTTTAGGCAATCCAGCCCTGTCAATTCCCATAAACCTTATCACATTATTCCCTGCAAAAAACATTTTGGGTTATTTCCTTGACCCTCTTTGAGGGTAATTTCCAAGCCTCCTTCCTGGTTTCCTGCTTTGCTGATTTATTAGTCTTGCACCATTGCTTAGAACTGCTTCTGATTAAGGTCAAGGACGCTTTGTCATCAGAACTGACACATTTGAGAAGCTGAGACCTGCTCTCTCACTGTGACTGGTAGAAAGAAAATAATCTAACATTCAGTGTGGCCAAACAAACATTAGTTTGTAATTAATGTTTGTAACAAACATTAGTAATACATAATTTTAACTTCTAGATTACAAAACATTACCTGTGAATGAATGGGTTGAGAACCACGTCAAATGTTGGCTGGAGTCTACTGGAATCAAGAAGGAGTATGTAGAAAAACTACATGCAGAAGAAGTGACAGGTCCAGCACTAATGGAACTGGACGAGTCTTTCCTCAAAGACATAGGCATGAAGAAAGGCCAAATCCAGATCTTAATCCACAAGAGAAATGAACTTCTGCGGCTCCAGGACAATGCACAGCAAGCCGAGAGCTGCAGCAGCGAAACACCCGACGGAACGGATGCACAAACAGGCCCGGCCAGAGCCAGCAATGCCCCCGCTCGGGGCACGGCGAGTGGAGGCAGCTCCGGTGCTGTGGGTACAGACAGCAGCGAGAACACAGCTCCTACTTCTGGCAAGAAGCAAAAAAGAAGCAAGAAATCCCAGCTTCAAAGTGCTGAAGAAGTTTTAGAGCTCAGAAACTGTCGGCCATTTAGAAGTCAGGATACTGATTTCAAATACGTGAAAGACACAGTTCTTGTTCCAGAATCAGGAGTCAGTGATTTAATCGTTCCTTGCCATGAATACAAATCTTTTGCCATTGCTGCAGAACTGAACAAACATCAACTGCAATCAAAATTTGCCTCTGAAGTGATACGATTTGCTTCAGCCTGCATGAACATTCGAACAAACGGCACCATCCATTTTGGTGTCATGGACAGTGTTGAGGACAAGGGCTGGAAACACGGACAGATCATTGGCATGAGGGTCAAAAACCGAGAAGACTTCGTTGATGCACTGGATTATATAGAAAAGTGCTTTTGCAATAATTTACAAGAAATTGCAAGGAAATGTATTCACCCACCTGTGTTTGTTGAAGTGATTTCAAAAGACTCCCAGGAACAAAGATTTGTAGTGGAGGTTGACATTGAACCAACATTCAGCTTGGTAAAGAAGCATTGTTTTGAAGTTTATTTGCCAAAATACAACGAAAGCAGCCAGAAGGTGATCCTGACCAAAGAACCAGCTCTCTACCAGAGATTAGGAGCAAAGTCTGAACCTGTGCAGCGCAGCAAACTCACTGCTTTCATTCAGGCTGTGGAAGACAGAGATGCTCAAAGAGAAAGAGCTGAGCTCTCCAGCACACAAGTACCTACAGAAATACCTCAAGATCTAGGAAGAAAGTTATCAATTCTGTTAAATGATGGCAAAAGCTACATGGATGATTCCCTACGATACATCCTTGTCACAAACAGATGTGAAAAGGACAATCTGAATTACATCAACTTTTTAATGCACTTGAACATTTTCTGTGTCTTTGACTTTGATGAACATTCTAATGTGTCAGGGCTGTACAGCAAGTACAAAGAGCTCCATGAGACAAGTTCTTATTTTTTGCAGGATTTTTTCCAAGAAATTAAGACTGATAATTCTCCCTCTCAGAACCTGTTTGATCAGACCAGCTGGATATTCTGCAATGGGCGCAGCGACTTCCTTGGCGATGAAAAACCTTGTGATGAAAATACATGGATTAGAACAAAAAAAAAATACCTGAAGAAAGTAATTACTTGTATCTGTGAGGAAATTCTGCCGGAGGGCTCGTTCATTGTGCTTTTTCTATTGCTATCGCCAGTGCAGAAACCACTTGTGGACACTTTTCAGGAATTCTATACAGAGATGAATGGCATGGAGTACATCATCTGCATTGCAGAGTCCAGGGAAAATTACAGAAAGTGGGCTTATCTAGCTCAGGAATCCTGCAGCATTGAGACACTAGAACAATGCAGTGTTGTGGGTATGAAGCTCAGTCATGTAGATGCCACCATCCAGTCAATGCTGCCTTCCACAGCCCAACCCAGACACCTGCCAGCTTCCACTGGAGGTGTGTGTACACTGCCCTTGCGGGAAGAAGAGAAACTGTATTCCCTAGAAATCCTTTGTGCTGACCAATGTGATGATATCAAGGTAAATCTTTGGACTGATAAATACATACAAGACATAGAACAAAATTTTTACCGCGGGAGAAAAATCATGTGGGAAAACTTGTGGCTTGCTGATAAAAAACTCTGTGGGGATATCATTGAACGTGAAGCGTGCACGGAGGCAAGCAAACTCTTGGATGGCATTTTACAAGGAAGTAGACAAAATTATTCTGTGGCTAAACTAAAGATATTTCACCATCCTGGAAGTGGTGGAAGCACAATAGCACGCCAAGTTCTATGGAAAAGAAGAAAGCGTTTTAGATGTGCTGTTATCAAGACCGCATATTCACCTTCAACTGTTTGTAACCATGTGCTTGCACTTAGAGATTATGAAGAAAAGGAAATCACTCACTGTTTTCCTGTGCTGCTCCTGATCGAAGATTACGATGATGAGTACTTTGAAGAACTACAGATTGAGTTAATGGAGGCTGTATCAACCAGGAAAATGAATACCTCCAGACCTTACTTCATCCTCATGTGCTGTAGACGATGCAATGACCCTGAAAGGCTTTGCAAGGCTTCTCCCCTGGACACGGTTGCTGTCACTCACAAGCTGACAGAGTCAGAGAAAAATCTGTTCAACACTAAACTTGAAAAACTGAAGCAGAAAGATGTCAAGCCAGAATTCATACTTACATTTGTGCTGATGTGTGAGGAGTTCAATAAAACGTACGTGTCAGACTTGGTAGCGCACATACTGCACGGCATCGACCCCTCCTCTCGTGACACCTGCTTGATGCGTTACGTGGCTCTGCTCAACTGCTACGTACCCAATTCATACCTTTCACTGTCACACTGTGAGGCTTTCCTGGGCCTGGGGGCATACACAGAGAGTAAAGCAAGAGCATACGATTTCAAACATCGCTTGAGTGAACAAGCAAGAATTATTTTTATTGAGCTAAGGGAAAGTACCACTTATATTTCATCTGTTCGGATAATACACTGCCTGGTTGCAAAAGAAATTCTGCATCAGCTTTCAGGGAATCAATCACTAAGTCAACTTGCAACAACTCTTCTTCAGGAAAAGACACTCTTTGAAAACAGATTTGGACGAGCAGAATTCATAAAGTTTATCAGACATCTGTTTATTCGACGTGATAAAAGAAGCAGGGGTGACAATACTGATACTTTCTTTTCCCCATTCATTGAACATGTCTGTGAAGCTGAAGACTGTGAAAAAGCCATTGCTGTTTTAAAAGCTGCATATGAACTCCTTGGAAAAGATCCTTTTTTTGCCCAGCAGCTTGCCAGACTAAATTACTGCAATGAAAAATTTGAAGATGCGAAATACTGGGCAAATGTGGCAAAATCTCATTTACCAACTGATTCTTTTATTTTGGATACAGAAGGTCAAGTCTACAGGAAATGGTTTACTTTCACTGTGGATAAAATGACAGAGGAGGACACCCCTGAAAGGATCACTGAGAAGATAGAGATTGCTCTTACAGCTATGAAATGCTTCAGGGCTGCACAGCAGGCAGCAAAGGAAGAACGTGAAATTATGAACAACGCTGGCTATTTTGGAGAAGTAGAAGTAGGCTGTCGCCTTCTTCGATTTTTGTCCACGCTGCCTGTATTCCACAGAGGTCCAGAGGGGGAACGTACTGAGCTTGTGAAATATCTCACCACAGGTTACATTCCTGAAGACATTAAAAGACCATGGGGAACACTTCATTCCCGCTTAAAAGGCTTGCGCCAGAACCTGTACAATGCTCTGGAATGGATTTCAGAAGAACTAAGTTATTTCCAAACAGACAAAACCCCAGAGAAGGATGACGAAAACGATGATAAAGAAGAACAAATTTATAATCCCAGAAAATGGCTGAAAAAACAGTCACAAGTATATTCTAAATTCTTCATCGAAGCATCGGTTACTGATGACAGCAACAATGGTCCTGACACTCAGCTCATGAGACGCATGAATATTTATAAGGATGGTGGAGGAAATGTCACCAATATCCTGTCATTCTTAACAGATAAGAAAGAGAACAGGGCAGCTGAAAAGCTAGAAAGGATCCTTAGTTTCTATCCAGAAAACCCGCTGAGGAACAGGCTGGAGGACAATGATCTCATCAATTATATTTTGTGCCACATCACATTATCCTGCTTAGCACCAGGCTCAGCCAAACTCCTTCCACTGCCAACTCTTCGTGAGCTCAGTCTAAGATTTGTCAAAGTAAAAAGACCATTTCCAGCAAGTGCCTTTTTTTTGCTCACCTTGCTGTACTGGCCAGATGAGGCATTAGACAAAGAGCCTAATCCAGATAAAGATGAAATTTTAACTTCAGCCCTTCAAACCCTGAAACGCTTATATGACATCAAGATGAAAGATGTTCCTACCAGAAAGAAAAGAATCTACACCCATTTCTTTCTGGGAAAGGGCTATGGCTTAAGAAAGATTGTGCACAAAACTAAAATTGATAAATTTATGGTGGGGTCCTTAGATGAGAGGAGAATGAAGTGGCTGCATGGAACTGTATGGAATATTTCCATAATTCGTGACAATCTCAAAAGAGTTTCTGGCTGGACCAAGGACAGACGTTTATTTATACGCGGTCACGTGAAGGAGCTCCGTATCTTGCCACTCCATCATGAATCAGTGCCTGCTGGAAATGAAAATGTGACCTTTTATTTAGGCTTTTCATTTAATGGTCTTGTTGCTTTCAATATTGAGGTTGAAAATGATCCAGCCATCAGAACGTAAGTTTTGTAGTACATTACTGTATGCACTGTGATCTTAGAAGCTACAGCACTGGAAGTGTCCACTCTCACATTTAAAACTAGAAGTGGACTGCCCTGGGTAACTACCAGGCAATAAGAAAATCAGAATTAACATCTATAACAGTGACCAAATAACTAAAAAAACCTGAAACTACTAGTAAAGTGTACTTTGAGCCAAGCCTTTGATAGTTTTGGAGTCACAGAAAGCAAGATTTCAAACTAGAGACAGCAATCGATCCCTTTCTTCTCACCTCACAGATTAGGATTTTAAATTAATTTCTGCATAGTCTTGATCCGTGAAAGAATTTGTCCACTGTAACTACATTTTTCTTCCTGAATCAGCAACAGAAAAGTGAACTCACACCACATCTGCTCTCTGACACGTAGCATGTATGAAATAACTACCAACTATGCAGCCAGTGTCAGTATAGAAGCAGTTTGAAAGCTGACTTTGCAAACATCAGGACTGATAAAAAACAGGTCTCAAATTCTGCATAACTCCTACATTGCTTCTCTGTGTAAATATTACCTTATTAGACATATCTGTATCGGGGTGCAGAGACATGTGAGCCATGGATGACATAAAAGATTACCTGTAAGCACTGTTATGTGTTCATAGTCCAAACAATTCCTGCACTTGGTGAAATGATTTTGTATTATCATCCAAGGAATGCCACAGAGTACAGAACTTGTCTAGAGCATATATTCATGATTTGAAAAATGCAAAGGAGTTTTTCAGTGCTGTGTTTGTAACCGTGATGTCACATTCAGCTTCTAATGACAAAAGTGCATGTTGGTGGAGTTTCACATTGATTGTCGTAAGATATTGTGACTAAAATTGCCAAAAATACTATCGTATGATTTGTTTGAATCTAATAAGGATCTCTTATGTATAAATGCCATTTCTACGTGAGCCTTATTACCCTACCTGAGGATGTATTTCAGACAGTAGCTAGGTATGATTTGCTTTTCCAACTGCAGCCAACATCTGGACACAGCCAAAAACTGTAAAATGAATTGCAAGCCATGGTGAATTCAGAAGAAAGAGGATGAAAGATTATTGTCTAGTCCAAGCCTTCACATTCTGGCCTCAGGTAGCAGAAATAATTGCCAGAAGCTAGAGAGCTGCAGGGCCAGAGAAATTCCCCTCTGCTCGCCAGCCCCAGTGCAGGGGACAGGATTATGTTTGAAAAGGTAACTGGGCAAAGGCAGCTTTCCCAAGTCTAGCCTGGGGCATTGGGATGGCTTCAACCCTGTCCTGGGGTGACTTTATGATGCTGTGTGTCCCCTATCGTCTGATATGCTGTATGCCTGGAAATGGGTCCTGCAGCTAAGCTAGGCCCAGAGACACAGAGCGAAGCGGGGGAGAGAAGGGGAAGCGGTGGCGTGCCAGAGGCGCGTGTACTCAAAACACAGAGATCAGGAGTGCAGTGCTCTCTGAGCTCTCTGCTCTGCAGAGAGAAAGAGAGAGGAGTTTCCCCTTCCTTTTTTCACCGATTTTGTGTCATTAGCTGAGGCCAGTTTTTTGGAAGTGTTCAGCTTTCTTCGGTCCAGGAACACCAGGGCAATTGCCCGGGGGGGAAGCCGGGGGGGCCCAAGCTGCGCCGCGGCCGGGATGCCGGGCCCGAGCCCCGGGGAGAGGCAGAGAGAGCCGAGCCGAGACACACCCACGAAAAGGACTCTCCGAACTACAGGACTTTCTCTGAATTTGCCATCTCTGCAGAACGAGAGGTTTTATTGTTTGGTATTACTTTTTCATGCTTGTGAATACTTTGCTTGTTAAATAAACTGGTTTTTCCACTTTTCTCCAAGGAGATTTTCTCCCGAACCGGTGGGGGAGGGGCTGCTGGAATCTGGCCCTTTAGAGGGACATCCCTTTGGGAAGTTTCCTTCCAAATTTGTCCCAAACCGTGACAAACCCAGAGCAGAAACAGGACATGTAAACTTACTGAAAAGTGCAGGAGTGAAAAGCAAAGCACTGACTGCTCACCCGATGTACAACCTGCTCAAATGCTGTGGCAGAAGCACAGACTTTGTTTTTGAAAAGGAACTGTTACCATGATGAAAAATTACAGCCAGCTTGGCCAGGAGGGTCTGCCTTTTAACTTATTTTCTGCCTGCACACACCCAACTCAGTTCTGCAGATAGCAGTGCTCTGCCCTGTAGCCCACACTACTGCACGTGCTTTGATACTGTCTTTGAGGTATAAACAGGGGTCTTGCTTTTCAAAGACGCCCACTTCTACCTCTAAGAAATTACAAGTTTAGATTCAAACTCTTTACTTCATCCCCTCCAGCCCCACAGAAAAAAAAAAACCCGAAACCAGTTTTAGATAAAAAGTATAAACTTACAGATTAACTCTTGGGGTCCCACGTTGCAAGAACAACCAGCTGAGGCTCACAGGGCAGTTAAGTGCAGAGCCACCCTTCCTACTTCCTACCAGTCATGTTCACACTGGGAGGGCTTTAACCTAATCACAGAAGTCTCAAGCAAGACACAACTGCCCTTGCTCTAACCAGCTCTTAGTACAAAGCAGTTCCCAAGTGCCTCTCAGAGTTCCGTGGAGCTGAAAGGGCCAGGGGACAAATGCCAATAAAGACCTTCTGCACAACAGCAGTGTTCCCTGAAGAGTCCTCTACTGCACCTCCTTGTCACACATACCCAATTCAAAATGCCTCCAACTGGTCCTTGTCACAGCATTAAAATAACAATTTAGCTTCCCATTACCACCTCTCAGAAATTAACCTATGAGTGAACAGTGCTAGCTAAGTAAGATCAACCAGCCTAGCACAGTCATCCATTCTCATCCCGTGCACAGGACGTACAAGGATACCCATCTTCCAAGTTACCTCATCTCTCCAGCATTTTACTCAAAAAGGGTTTAGAACACAGCACCTCCCAGCATGCCCATGCCACCAACTTTTATGAAAACACTGTTAGAAACTTTTCCTCCATATTCTGACTCTTCCAACTTCAATAGCTTTGCATAGTCTTCTTAGCAGCAGGACAGCAGATCAAAAGCAAAAGGAAGTTACAGATTAAGAAGTTAGCATTCACTTGTCTCCACTTTAAGTTAGAGCTCACATAAATGAGTCTCTGCAGCTTACAGAGAATCAAAAAGCTGGTACCAAGTTATTCCCACCATAACATTTGTTACAATAATAATTTAAATAGGTTTTCAAGAGGAGAAAAAAAAATACACAGAAACAGTGGTTCACTTCTGTTTAATCAGAGACTGTTACAGAACGATTACACATTACAGATGGCTATTTGTGCAATGACCCATTCATGAAGAACAGTTCAGAGAAGGTTCCCAGTGGATGCAAATGATGTTAGCTCTGTATTTTCTTTCAATCTTCTTTGTAAACTGAATGCTATAAAATTAAGCTTGTTACTGTTACTATTATTTGCATGCAGTAAAGTGATGCACATACTTACCAGTCTCTCACTTTCTCGAATTAAATTCAACATCAGTATTTTGCCACCACCTGTCTTTTGAAAAAGATCAGTAACCCCAGCCCTTTCATACCACTTAACACAAAAGCAGTATCAAGTTACAGAAAAAACCCCTTCACAACACACTAAGGTCTGTGGCCATACCGCTACCGAGAGGGGACACTATTCACTCGTGTGCTTAAAGGTCCTTGATGCAGGGACTAAAACCAGCTTGGAGTTTGCTCAGTTTGGGGTTGCTGCACAGTGACCAGAAACTCTAAAAGGGCATTTGGGAGTCAGCAAGGAGTCTAAGGAAATAGTGGGAAATGACAAACTGTTCCAAATACACAGTACCAGAACTGGGAAGAAGACTGCTGAACTGGACAGCTGCTCTAATGGTGTGTCAGAAGTTGAGCTACAATTTAACACTGCTCACCTGGTAATCAAAGTTCAGATTTCCAGTATTGTTTTGGTCCTATCTCAAAAGAAAATAAACTTTATTCTACTAAGAAGTACCATAATTAATTGCCATTCAAAGCTTCACAAAGAGATGATGTTCTACCAGACTTCGACTACGATCTATCCTGGAGAAATGCACCTTTTTTTTGGTTAAGACACTATGGAACACACTCTGCCCTTCAGTTATCCCCACTGACTGCCAGGCTGGTGTACAAGTAATGCAGGTCTGCATCCAACCACTGTCAAAACCACGACTTGATATGGTAATTGAGCAGCCAAAAGCAGTTACTCACTCCAACTTAGTACTGAGCATTGCATTAACTATCAGCTAGGGTCAACCATAGAAGGTGTAAGAAATATAGATACATTCTGTTAACAGGGTAATGGCCTCACAAGGTATTCCTTTTATTCTTGCATATCTGCAATTAAGATTAAGGAAACAGAGATAAAGCTAAATTATAAATATTACTGTATGACTTTCCATTTTTTCCCCTTCTGGGAAGAAAAACCTATGCAACATTAGTCAGAAATTTGCCTGTAGCTCATTGTGCAGACAAAGCAATTCAGTGTGAATTATCAAGAACTGATGTAGAGAAGATGGCAGGTAATGGGCTGCAAGTCTAACTATTCTAAAACCTGTGAAGACACAATTGCCTTGAAACTGTGTATGTTTGTATGATGAACTCTGCAGCACCGTGTAAGATTTCGGAATCCTAAAATAAGCAATTCTGCTGGAAGTGGCAAGTCACTCATAAACCCACTCTCGACCCTTCAGATGAGCTGGCAAAACGGAATTGTCTGTTCAGCTACCACATAACTGTGACCTTCCCAGTACCCACGAAGTAGTTACCCACCAGGGATGTCAAAAGCCCCTCAAATTCAGAGTGGGACAACACAGCCTTAAAAAGTGAATTAAAGCACAGTCTTACAGCCCATCCAGCTGTGGATCTCTGCTTCGTGCTACAGCACCGAAAAAGTTTTCATCTCTTCTGCTGTTATGCTGAGATACACAAAGCCGAAATAGAAATAAATGTATGCAGCCACTCCAGAGAGAGCTGCATCTTTTATCCATTCACAAAGAATCTTTCCTATTTTAAGGTATAAAATATTCTGTACGATATAAATAAAATACCAAAATTTCTGAGAATATGGAATAGGGCAGAATTAAGATGGAGGCAGAACAGTAACTCTGGAGTAAGATAAAACAGCTGGACAAAACCACTTTTGTAGGTAGCCTCTGAAGTGCTGAAATGAACTAACAAAAGTAATAATTAAAAAAGCATAGAAGAACAAGCTCCTGGCTTACCGGCCTAACAAAGTAAAAATCTGGCAATAAATGGTAATTAGCAATAGCTAAAGAAAATGGAAAGATTACAAACTGCTATGTTTGTTCTTACAAACAGAAATGCTTAATCCCCAACACAACAAACACAGGATCCTGCTGGTTTGCTGGTAAAAAACAGCCTCATTAATAACGGGCATGTTACTGAAGTGATTTTGACTTCAGATTTTCACACGTTTCAGTAACATCAAAGGCTGCTTGTCAAGCTTCTGTATTAAATTTTCCTTAAAGGTGCTTGCAGATATTTTTTACCTGTCCACAAGCATAGTTAAATCCGTTATATATCTTCCAAAAAGGTCTAGTCTGTTCACTCACTACTGGAATCAGTAGTAGATAACAATCACATTTCAGAGACCAAAATTCCCCTCAGGTATTTAAGTGGTATCATTTGAACAAATTATTTCAAATAGGAACATCAGGTACTTACAGATTAAACTAACCTGTACTGGCAGTTCTGTGGAATTTTTCTTCTCTACCAGTAAGTAGCAAATGCTGAAATTCTGCTGCTAGTTAACAGAAACACAAATTGTATTAAACCAAGGTGTTTAACCCATAATTTAGTTTTTTATTTAAAAAAAAAAAAAAAAAAGCTGCCAAACTTCAATTACTGCAATTTGTTGCTTAAGAGAAGCATGTGAAGTAAAGGCAACTATAAAACTACTTTCGATTTTCCCTGTGGATTTTTCATACATAACCCATAAGTTTAACAAGGTCACCTGTTCCCTACTACAAACATAAAAGAAATTACAATACTTACTTTGCCAGGTTCCTTCATTAAAGTCTTAAAGTATGTTTTCTTACTCTGGACTTCACAAGTGAAAGAGTAAAATGTATTTTTTTCAACTAAAATTTATGAGAAAGAAGCTAAGGAATTCAGTGCAAGTAACTCAATGAAAAAAAGAGAAAAGAAAAAAGCTCTGCATGACATCTTTATCTCAATGCATTACGTAACTTCCTAAGTTGAGTGACGGTGAAATAGCTTCCTTTGGTTCTACTGCTTGAATTTCTGGTAATTAAAATTGCTGTTAGCAAAAACCAGTTATTCATATTGGCTACTAAGAGCAGCAGAAGCTGAAATTCTACAACCCATGCCCCCTTTCTGAATATGGTACCTGGGAATATGGTAAAGAGTTAGACAAAATTTAAGGGAAAAAAGTTTGCGATGTCAGAAGCTTGAACCTTGTATAAGGCAGTTAGCTATCAGAGAAACACACTTTAACTGCTAACAAGAGAATTGATAAAGAAGCTTTCAAGCTCTTAATGTCATGTACTTCTCTGCTTTTAGTTAAGATGATATAGGCATTAAAATTCTACTATTTTCTCAAAACTTTTTCACTTCTTCATATCCTCAAGAAAGAAAAACCTTAAGGTAAGTAAGATCAAGACAGTATTTATGCATAAGTCAAATTCACTGCCATTAAAACAGTAGTGTTGCTGACTGTCCCTACTGCCAGAAAGCCCGTAAGAATTTAAGAGGTTATTGTAAACTTGTTCAGAAAAGTGCAAGGGCCTCACTGCTCACAACAGTGTCCAGGTATATAAATACCAAGCCTCACAATTATTCATACCAGGGACAGTCAAAACTGACTCACCAGGATGCCAGGAACAAATGGCTTGAGGATAACACCCTGGATTCCTGTGGTTCAGGACAGGATATGGCTGGCTGCCAAAGCAGCAGGCCCCAGTGCTCAGCCCCCTCAGCCACACCTTCACAAGACTGCAGTAAAACTGCATTTCTTTTAACAGAGCCTTACTGGGAATCTGTGCTCTGACAATCAAGACTGCACTAAGCTGCTGCTTACAGTGGGCCAGAAACCTCTCACCAAGTATTTTTCAGAACTTCAAAAAGAACCTTATATACATTACACTTTACACTTTGATTCATCCTGATCCCTTAAACAGCTGTCCCAAAACTTTCTTTCCTCTAAACTACTTCCAACCTAGCCCAGCCATTACAGACAAAACAGCAGTCACTGGTGCACTGGTCTGCATTCTTACAGAACCCAGTCACTACCACTCACTCCCTGGTCTGATTATTTTGATTGCAAGCATACAGATTTTTGAAAAGTTCTTCATGTGTGGTATGTACTTTATTTACCACATCTCCAAGTTACTTTTCTTGTTTAATAGATCAGGTGTAAATTTACCCAATTTAGCAGAGTATCAGTAATTCTTGCTCCTTAAAAAAAGTCCTATGCCTCTACTTAAGCTTAAAAAAACCTGAACTCCAAGACCTCATTTTGTTAGTATCTATGAAAGTCACGTCACTGAAATACTGTCACCTTTAGTAAAGAAATTTCACTAACAGCAAGATATACAATTCTGTGATTCACAAACTGCTGCAATGAGAGCTGCAATACTGGAATGTAACTAACACGCTTCATCCCTCAAAATAAAGAGGCATTTGAAATTTGCCTGTTTTTTATTTTGAGACTGTAAGAGATTCAGATACTTAAAGCAAGAAGTACAAGCCCCACCATGTATTATTTAGGTTAAATGGTTTCCTCAGACATTCTAGGGAAATAAAGAGTTAAGCCAAATGCTCCTATAAATTAAGCAAATGAAAGAAATACTAGTTGCAGTAGTCTATCTTGAAGAGTTGTTCCCATCTTCACTGTTATCAGGTGGAGCACCACAATGAGAATTAGCAAAGCAAGACTATGCTCAAAAACCATTCTGAAACAGTTAACATGGACACGTCAATTTTCCGGTCAGACAGGGATTGCAGGGGCGCCTTCTACAGGAAAAATGCAAAGGGCAGAGTACAAACAAAGAAGGGTACAACAGGAATGTGCAATCCACTCTTCTAAGTTAATTACAACTCTATCCTTGAATTAAAATTACTTGAAATCCCAATAAGGGTCATTATTTAGCAAAATCTTGAAGAAACAAACCAGAGTTTATGCTCATAAAAAAATCCTCACCACAAACTTTAAAAATATCTCAAAAACTTAAAAAAACTAAAAAGGTGAAACCAGACTCCTACATTTGTTTATTTACTATTTCACTGCTGATACACTGCAAGACTTCCTTGGGCAAAACCTGCTGTTCTGAAGCTGAAGCTGTCTTTAAGCAACCTCAAGCATTCACGGCCAATGGATCTCCGACAGAATGAGCAGCTTTTTCTTCACAAATGGTAGAAATTTTTGCTGCTCACTGTGTGAAAGAAGGAACTTCAAATAAAGCAAATTTTGAATATGCAACAGAATTTCACAAGGTTTCAAAACAAAGTTTTTCAGCTTTTACTATTGTTGCAATAGTCAAAATATTCTCAAATTTGATGTATTTGAGAGACTGAGGAAAAGGTTCTCCCCGAAACCGGCAAATTGAAAAATCTTCAGCTTTGATTTCTCACTCTTCTATTCTGTCTTACCAGCTTGGATCTGATCTCTATTTCTTCGCAGGGCTCTACATTAATATTTGCTGAGGTGCAGCTCACACACGCAGCAGTATTAGCATCTCGACCCTCTCCAAAGAAACTGTGCTCTGTAATTTGGGCTACACAATTTTATAGCAATTAACTTACTAGTTAAAACCTATTTTAAACTCTTCAACAGATACATCTCAGAAGAGAAAACATCAATAATTGGTATTTACATGCCACTAATTCAGAGACTACACAAAGTCAACACTACCAAACCCAAAAACAAATACAGCACAAATGTAATGCAGGGAAAGTTGGGGAGGGGCAGTGTGGTTTAAGGACTACCTGAGCAGCCTCAAAGGAAATGCATTCCATTAAGAGAAAAGGTACCCACACCTCTTAAAACAGGTTCCCTCCCCTTAAGACTCTTAAAAACACAATGATAATAAAAAGATAAATATTAATATAGAGCCCATCTACCAAAAGAGAATAAAAAACCTAAATTAAAATAAATTTAGGGGCCTTCACCAAACTTGCTGCAAGTTTGGGGACATAAATATCCAACAGCCATAAAGCTGTGAAAGCCCCTAGAACGAATAAAATAAATCCCACTTGCCTCAGACTGAACAGGGCAACACTGAGACTCTGCCTCAGCCTGTCCTATGGCAGGGCTATAGGAAGAAGAAAAATTTAAATTTTAGAAAAAACATGACCCAATTAAGAGAAAGACATGCATTCAAAATTAACAAAATTCCAGTGATCAAGCAAACAAAAGAAAATGACTGCTATAGCACCTCTTTTGTTAGGCCCAAACAGTATTTTTTTAGTTGGTAGCTATTTCTGAATTGGACACCTTGTTTTGCTTTGTATCTTGATCAATGGAACGTCAGTCAGTTGTCTCTGGGCATTTTCCCATAACTGGTAGTATTTGTTGTACTAGTTCATGAAAAGTTGAGTTAAAGATTCCATCAGCCACTGAAAATGTTCACCCTTGTCTTAGTGTTTATGTAGAAACTAGACCAGTACAATTATTAAGACATTTACTAACAAGTGTCATTAGCTACCATTTTAAATTGTGGCCCCAGCTCATGGACTGGTGTATCAGTCTCAATTAAACTGAAGGTCATAAAGCCCTTCTTCCTGTTCATAAAACTGGAGTAATATTGGTATTTTAGTTTTCATCTTGTATCCAGAATTCTTTGATTCCTATAAAATAACTGTAGGTTATCTATCCCATTTAATTTTACCCACGTTTTAAGAGAGTATGTTATCCAGTTCTGTGTAAGTACTGCTCAAGAGCTCCACAGACTAAAATACTGGCAGAAACCACAGAAGGCAGATGCAGCTGAACGTGTTTCTAGAAGCTTGTTTATACTGTCCCATGCATGCACAGAGCGAGGAATAGTTATCCACTGTTATTAGATATACAGCCCAGCCTCAAATTTATTATCAGTACCTAAAATCTCATCTGTGGAAGAACAAAAAAAAGTAATCCAAAGGTTTCAGAAGAAATTTTCAGTTCACACATGCCAGCTAAGTGGTATTTTATTTAAAGCAACTTTGCCAAAGGCAGAAGGCTATTCTAATGGCAGTATGAAAGAGTCATATAAGGACTTCTAAAAACTAACCCAGGCTTTTTCAAGGTTCTTTCATGCCAGTCTCATCCATTTTACCCTAAAGATGAGCTGCTTATTGTGATATTGTGAGACCATGCATAAAATAATTGAGAACCTTCTACACAAGTCCTAGATGCTATAAATTCTGGGATGTTTTTTGTTAAACCTATTTTCCCACCTGTGTCTGAAATTTTCTTGTAGATTAATCTTTTGTATTCAACATTTGCATTACACTGCAGTTTCAAGACTGGTCAAAATGCACTTGCAAGTGTGAATTTTGCTGCAAGATCTGCCATGGCAAATTTAGGCAACAACTGAAAAACAAAGCTTCTGCCTATGTAATTACATCACTAGAGTCCTGCAACAGCCACAAAAGATATGCTTTTCTGTAACCATAAAGGCTTCTGCAATCTCCTTCCAGGGAGAGATGAACTAAAGCAAAACCCTGTTTTCATGGCTGCATTACATCAGGGATTTTGCTAGCAGAGCTATGTTGATCACTTGGTACTGTAAACCAAGTCTTAGTCTCTATACAAGCAACTATTACATTCAAAGTAGTTTTACTGGTTTGGGGTAAATGCACCATAAATCCAACTCTCTGAATATTAAGAAGCAGTATCCAAAGAAACGAAGGCAGGGACCAACAGATAACACAGGCACTGAAACACCTGCCTGTTTACAGAAGAATCACACAAGAGACAAGAGTAACTGAAGACTAAAGGCAGCCACATCACACCTCTTATTGCACAGGCATGACAGGAGTAGGAAAATAAGTATCCACGTGAAAATCACGGAAAAATTGTTCACCTGCTTGTATGCAAGTACCAGTGAAATATATGTGGCAGTACTTACTCGAGGGATTTTCATAACATTACTACTAAGGAAATATCATTCTCAAAATGCATTCAAGCTTGAAGTTTATGCAGTATTAGCTACAAAATGGCACCATTATCAGAACGAGACATTCACTGTTCAAAAGAGTGAAACTTAATTAATACAACTTGCAGAATATTTTGAGTTAACAGTACATGCAATAAGGTTTCATCCCAGGAAAAGTAGGGCTCTGAAAACAACATATGGAAAATTACAGAAAGACACAACGGGAGAAGGAATTTACTTGACTGGGGCAGGAGAGTAAAGCATCCTTAGAGCAGCACTATGATCTTCAGAAAAAGCAAGAAGTTTTATAGTTTTACAAGCAGTGGTTAAGATCACTTTATAATGTACGAATTTCATGTATACTATTACAAAAAGGACAAATATAAGACATTGTAAAAATCTCTCCAGCGTTTTGTAATTATCCTTATTAGGTAAACAGAAGAAAACCAGAGTATAAAAGCATTGCCTCAGCAAAACAAGTTTTAACTGTTAAGACTTATGTCTAAAGCAAGATGAAGAGCTAACAAAAGAATTGACATCAAGGCCCACTCAGCACATTTGCAAGCCAAATACTGCACATCTGACAGGTGATCAGTAGATACCAGCGATCAGAGAGAACTGCTTCTCAACAGAGGCTTGGAGTTATGGTCTTAAAACTGCTGAACACTTCAGAAAAAAGTGCCTGGCAATTCTTAATGGTTAAACTAAGGCCATTCAGCTGTAACTAGATTGCACTGGACGCTCTAGTGCTTTTGAGACATTCCGTGACCCCAGGTCAGAAGCTGAGACAATGTAGTATTTTGGCTGTACTGTATTTTTGCACTTTTAAGTGACAGTACAGAATAAAGCCACATGAAGTACTTTAGTGCAGCTAAAAAACCCCAAGACTTCCAAGGAACAGAGCCATAATGCTCAGTATTATAATTAAGTGAAAAACTTCCACCATCTACAAAAACATCTATGAATATAATGACACAAAAAAGCTGATGAACTTCTACCCTACCCTAAAGAAGAGATATCCCCATTAATAAACTGCAGATAAGGCTTGAGGCTGGAACATGTATTTAAAGTTGACCTGCAAATGAAAAAATTCACCACTCTTTTCTCCCCGTTGAGGAGAGGCCGGGGAAGCTCTCACTTCCGTCCCCTCCAAAAAGTCTCCCTCTACATTCTCATCAGACGTAGAACACAGGAACACATGATGTCAGACTTTAAGAGAATTACAACCTTAACAGGAACTTATCACTCTACTCTTATAAACAGAGAAATGACTAATTCATAGAGGGAAGACCTCTCTTTGATAAAAAGGTCTCTTACTGCAGAAGCTTCCACTGAATGGCTCAAGAAAACTCAGACAACATCTGATCATAGCACACAACAGACGGTTACAGATACTTCACCAAAACATGAAATTCTGAACATTTAAATTAAAAATACAGCATGTAACACATTACTCTTGCCTGCGTTGCCCCTTTCATGCATTAAGAGGGTTAAGCTACTATTTCTCTTTTGCAGGTCAACTTCAATACATCAACTGGAAGTCACTCACCCATGTGCCATGCACCTAAGCTTCTAGAAATCTTCACCTAAAAGGCTCCTAAAATTCACTTCTATTTGCACGTTACAAAGTGTCAGTTGCAGAGTGAACTAATGGGACACATCTGGCACTAGGATGTATCTCAGAGCACTTTCACATCCTACAAGCAAGTGCCAGGACTAGAAATCAGTTAAAATTTATTGAGGACAAGAAAGCACAAATAAAGAAACATATGCATTAAGAGAAGTTACAACCAAGAGTTAGGATGTGCCTCCTGCAGCCTCAGTTTTGAGGAGTCAGTTAATAAGTGTACAGGTCTTTGTCTACTCAGACGTACAGCTAAGGAGTGACTTTAAAACAAGGAATTCAGACTTTATCAAAACAGCACCAATAACTGTGTTCATTACACCAATGGCTACCACAGCATGCATCTGTACAAACCTTTCAGGTAGTTGTCCACAGCTGGTCACGAATAAAAAGGCATATAAATTTTTCTCCTCTTTTATTACAATGAAGTTTATAACAGTACAGAAAAGTCACATGACCTTAGTGGGTCAGTTTACTTAAACCCTGGAACAGGAGGAACTCTAAATACATTAAATATTGTTACAAGTTCAGACTTTAATGTACAAGTAGTTGGAAAGTTACAGCCCTCACCAAACTATGTTGGGGACATGAAGTCCAACAGCACTTGAAGTGCTGTGAAGGCATCATTTCACAAATAGCAACATAACATTACAGAACTTGCCTTTAAGGTGGTATGTTCATGTAATTCCAGCGCCTTCACAATTTAACGAACCATATTTACTATACTTCACTTCTAAAAACCTAGATGAAACATGAAAAAGAAGCCATACAGTATAAATTGTAACATCAGGAAAAGTTCCTGTTATTATTCCAAATAATTTTTCCCATGTAAAATAAGAATGTCCAATAGCTTCTTGCATGTGGGAAGATACTTATTTTTTTAAAGTCACAATGAAGCCTTAATTGACGGAAGCTCGGCTATATTAACAGCACAAGATGAGAAAAGGTTTAATCTCCAAACCTATTAGAGTGTGAGTAGGAGCATCAGTAGCGGCCACCTTGTGACATTACGGGCGGTCTCATTCCCATCGGAGGGCGAGGAGGTCCACTCTGGTACGGGGGCACCATCGGAGGTCCCTGACCGTATGGAGGCATTGCTCCAGGAAGATATCCTGGCATGCCCTGGTGATGAGCACCATACTGACCTATAAACAGAACAGTTAAGATGCGAAGAATAATTTTTATTTTTTTTTTTTAAATAGTGAGAAGTGCATTTTGTGAAAAGCTTCACCCCTCCCTGCCAGCACAGGCAACTTCACAAATCTTTTCAAACACAGAAAGCTGGGAAACTTATGATTACCATGAGGTGGCATGGGAGGTCTCATTCCTTGTTGTTGTGGAGGAATTCCTGGCTGTGGTGGCATCATACCTCCAATTGGTCCAACTGGTGGATTACCTAGGGCAGCCTGGCCTGGTCGAGGAAGATTGCGCTGATATTTAGGCAGCTGTGCCCTTCGCTCTTCCTAAAACCAGAGGAGACAACCACAACACACTGCGTTAAAACTCAACAAAAGCAAAGTAAATAAAGGTGCAACAAAGTAGATTACAGGTACTAAACTATTTTAGCTACCTTACAAATTCAAAGACTACTAGTAACATTACACAGTAGCAGCTGGATTTTCCCCTTTCTGCAGACTTTCTGCCTTAATACAGGCCAATCGAGCATTCTGCATGGAACTCAAATTCTCCCCTTTCCCCAGCTGAATAAAGCCTTTTTCTCTTAAAAAGCTGTGACAAAACTGAACACAAATCTAAAGATCTCTGAACTGTAATTAAGGTTCATTTGTTTTATCCATAAATTCCATACTTCTAACAGCTGTAATAGCATCAAAACAACTTCAAGCTGTTCAGTTTTTTGTTCTACACTCATTACCCAGACCCAGTTAATTTCAAGTTTAAGTCAAATGCAGTAAAAGTCCAAATTGTATTTTGGGTTGAGAGATTTCCTACCACCACCAAAACTAAGGCTTAGACTGCAGCAAAATTACTGCAATATGCCAGTCGTCACTATGCCATAATCAAAGGAGTTCTCTCAGTTACATTAGTTCTGCCCAGTTTGCACTCTCACTGTTATTAAAATACACATAATGCAGAGCACAGATGAAATTCCATTTAATCTGCCATATCATCACAAATCACATTTTTCAGTAAGACAATGAAAACATATTAACTTACCAGTGATATATCCTCATCTGGATGGATCAACTTACTGGTTGCACTGGTTGTTGTGAGGGTAGCAGGCTTACTTGTGATAGATGTAGCTGGTTTAGCTGCAGTGCTGTTTGTCGTGCTAGTGGTTGACGCTGTAGACTGTGTGTACGCAGGGAATGTTGGTTTGGGGGGTTCTGTTGTTGTCGCGGGTGTAGAATTCAAAGGTTTGAAATCAGTACCAACGGGCCCTGGCACAGCTGCTGCAGCCTGTGAAACACAGAGACAGGTCAATATTTATTCCTCGAAGCGTAAGAAAACTTAAATTATGACTGTTAGACCTCTGAAACCTTCCAGTGAGATACATAACTATAACAAGCTTGACAAAAGTAAAGTTCAGCCTTATTGCACACTAGAGCAACTGAAACCAAGACAAAATAAATCCCAGTATGTACACATACAAACACACACACACACACACACACACACTGGAAAGTCTAAAATTTGCAGGTCAAAAGCCACCACAACAAAGGAACAACAAAGAAAAAAACACCCCACTATTTTATCTCAAATACTGAATTTGGCAATGTGTAAATCTTTCCTGAACCACTACTTTTTAGGAGCCTCTAAGTATAAACTCATTATTCTTGCACTAAATTAACATATTTTAGCAACAATTAGTTTATAGAGTACAGCTCAAAGTTCTAGTATTCATTAAAATTAGGTATTTAAGAAACATTTTAACCAAATATTTAAGAAAGCTCTGTTGTGTCAGGGCTTTAAGCGTTCTCACTGTAAACATATTGCAGTATTTTCACAAAGTACTATGTCTATCTACAGAACTTTAATCTTATTTGTGAATGAAGAACCAACGGAAGCAGGTAAGAGGTTCACTAGAGATTCCAACATTTCATCTCTCCTACTCTTCTGTTACAAAAACCTTGTAAAAGTCTGTTTTACAAAGCTGTCTCTAAAGACATAGCAATCTCCAAAGTAAACCTCAGTTATGAGAGAATGCTTTTGTTTCTAGTCACTGCATACTTACAATTATCTGAACTTCCCAATCAAAACAAAAAAATTTAACATTTTGCACATAATGTAAATTAAGATTTCCCTACATTATGATGTGCCATATTAAATAACATAAACTAAAAAGCCTTCACCATGCATCAAGCTAACCACTGCCCACTAAAATGCATTTAACTGCTTTCATGCTCTTTTAACCCTTTAGAACCAGGATGTAACATTTCATTCTTCCACACTAAGAAAAATTGGGCACTTTGACATGCTTATTTCTGGTAAGATCCAACTCATAATCAAGGACTCTGCAGTTTTACCAGCTAAACATAATCAGGAATGTAACAGAAATTATCTGAAGATGTTTAGTCAATTTTAGATTTTACAGAACGGTCCAAAGGGTTAAGTTGCAAAGCAATTTGTTTTAAACTGTGACTTCCTGCGTACTTGTGCTGTGCTAGGAAACAGAGCGTTAGAAGATGCTGACAGACTTTCTGAATTGGAGGAAGCTGCACTTGAGCTTGTGACAGGTGTCCCCATCTGTAGCACAAAAGAAAGGAAACAGTGAAAAGTCTCCAAACAAATGGGTGGAAAGTATCCAGATGAAAGGATTTCTTATACTAAGCCCTTTCTTATGAAAGGACTGTATATTTTTGTAAACATGTATCTTCCCTGCAGAAGCCCAAAATGTAAATGGTACACTACAAAGGCTTCTGCAACATACTTGAAAGCAAGTAAAAACTCCAGGACCTACAAACAAGCGCATTCAAAGAGAAGAGGTCACAAGCCACTATCAATTCCCCGCTTCCCTCCCCAAAACATTGAAATGAACTTTTCACTACACTGACGTACTCTTAAACTTTCCTCCTAACTCAGACAATGTTTAACCAGTTTAACAAAACTACAGAATATATTCATCCATTTATCAGTAGAGAGCCTATTATGAGAATAGCTGAGAACATGTCACATCTAGATTTTTAATTTGGAAATTTTAGGTAGCGTTCTATGAAGATTCCTGTAGCTAACACCTCTCTTCACCCACCCAAAGTTCTCTTATAAACGACCAACTAAAGGTGTTAAGGAGTGTTTTGCCTACTCCTTTCTTCCCCAGTGCTTACAGAACTTCTGTCTGGTTTCACAGTTGTTTTAAGACAAATAAAAGAATCTTTCAAAATTCATTCAAGCACTACCCTGAATTAAACTTAAACATCAACCCAAGCAAAAAACTTAACCAGTTGTTTCTTGGGCCTCCTCAATGATTAATAGGCACTACTGACAAGGTGGCAGTTTGAAGAATATAACAAGAGATTCCAGGCTCTGAGATACCTTACCTGCCCCGCGCTTGGGAAGAGTGGTTTAGTAACTGGAGGTTGTGGGGTCGGTGCTGCTGCAGCAGGAGCTGGAGGCCGGTTTAGAATGCCCGGGGCTGTAACAGGCTGTGCTTGTGTCATTGGAGGCATGCCAGGCCGAGGCCCAACAGGCGGGGGCATCCCTACAAACCACAAACAACGGGCGACGGATCAGGCTCCAGGAAGCACAAACAGTGCTTTAGACAATCCTGTTCCCAGTGTTCCTTAGAACAAAGTTTCCCACTACAAGATGTATTAAGGCAACAGTAAAATAAAACATGACAAAATGTAACACCAGCAGTCAATGACCATGCACAGGCAGTAACCCCAAACACTTCAGAGCACTGCTGGATTAAGTTGTTTTCTACTAAAGCTTCAATAATGAAGTTTATGCTCTCCATAAACCAATACAATTAATGCAGTAACTGTTTCTGACACACTGCACCTGCACTGCCAAGAGCATGGCTGAAAATGTTACAAAATCAAAGAGAGACTGAATTGTTTCTGAACAGTACCGGAACTGCGACCGAAACACTGCCAGCTTTGCAGGGGTCACCAGTAAAGTGGACTGGGGCATTTTGTAGTGTCACCACAACACCTGCACTTTGTGTGCATGGAGCTCTAGGAGAGGGTCAGGTGGGAAGTTAACAGCTCCCATGGGTTCCATCAAGCAAACCAGCAAATCTCAGTTCATTACCACACAGCTGCTGGTCAGGTGGAACACCCAGGGAACTTAGGGCTGCTTAAGAGCTGCACAAGCTCAAGAAACATTTCTTCTAGCTATGGTAAGAGATCAAAATTTCAGTTAAGTTTCTTCACACTGCAGGCTCACTAGTTGGGTAAACCACCAACACTACTCCTCACTTTCCACATTTTCAATCATTACGATTTTCCCATTGCAGCCACAGATATTAAAAAAAGGGATGAAGAGAGACAAGGCAACACAAAAGTGTGAGAAAGTGCAATAGAAACAAAAGACTATATTCTATTTTTTACTTTAACAACTGTATAAATCTCAAATAATTATTTATAATCAGAAGCCATAAATCAACCACCTCTGCACAACAGTGGCTTCTGTGGCAATCCAACCACATCAAGATGGTGGGTGGTGGCATAAGTCTGTATGTATGTTCTTTACATAAATCCTAAATCTTAGTGGAAATAAATAAATATAATTTAACTCTCACCATAGTACGAGTTCGACAACCCTGACCTACCTGGTGGCATACCAGGCATAAGAGGTGGGATTCCTGGCCCAGGAGGCATCATTCCACCCATTGGCATCATCCTATTGAACAGAAAATGAGCACTGGTATGAACACTCGTGATAAACTGTTAACACAATTGGCATATACCTGTATTAGATAAAAAATCATGGTAAATAATTTCAAGAAGCTCTCAAGAGAGGCAATTCCAAACCAACTCCACAAGAATAAAACTAAAACATAACCCAGTACCCAAAACCCCAAACACTTTTTATTTGAACTTTAATTTCTCAAGATCTCAGTTCCTCTATTATGAGATTTCCAGAACTGGTGTCTCTTGCAATCTATCTCAGACTACTAGCTGCAGCAGAGTGTTCCAAGAACCTGATCTCAGTACACTCATGAAGTCTGAATGTAAGAAAACCAGCTAGCTCCAATCACACTACAATCTCTGTACATCTGCTACTACTCCTCTCTGACACTAGGACTGACTGGCAGATAACCCAAAGCTGTAGAACTATCCAAAAATATTGACAAAAGCAGAGCAGAGACCATAGGGCAAGAAAGCTTTTGGAGTTTCAATTACAGTAAACACTCTATACACTACTGATAAAGTGGGATTTTGGTTTTTTAATATGAGAAGTCTTCATTGTAACTTATTTTTTCTCCATATTAAAAATGGGTTTGCTTCCTTTTCCTAGATGAATACGTATAAGCCCTTCACAGGCAACAAACAAGTGTAGCTTAAGTTTGCTTAATTTTTTGCAGACATTCAAAAATGGATTAGGGAAACAAAATAAAGGAATGCCTATTACTTTAGCGAGCAAGATAAGCCAATCTGCAGCACACCAGTACAAACCAAAAGCCCACTAAGAAGCAGTTTCTGTTTGTATGACAGAGTCAAGACACCTTCACCACTGCTGGTTTCAGATCAAATCCCATGAACAGGTGAGCATTCATTCTGGAAAGTCTGATTTCTGCTCTCAACTCGTCTGTCACTGCTACACAGGGAACAACCACTGCAGAAGCAGCAAGGACTGGGAACACAGACCCGTCGCCCCTTTTTGGTTGGAGAAGACAAAGTCAGTCTTGCCACTCAGTAGACACCAAAACAAGTGCTGGATGCTCACTGCCTGCTGCCCCAGAAGAATGACTTCTAAGAAACGGCAGATAGTGCTAGAACTGGTGTCACACCAAAACCAAAGTTGCTTCCTGTCTCCTAATTCTTTGGTCATTTTTAAACAAAAGTTAATCAGGTTAAGTAAGCAAAATTTTAGATTAAAATAGATAAAAGCATAACGCAACACCATCCTCTCCTCCCAAATGAAAATGCAGTAAAGTTTTGGCAAATTCATTTGTGTTTTTACAGGTGACATAACATTCACCTGGAGTTAACATGGAATTCAATGAGGTCTAAGTGCCAGACAACCTGATTAAATTCTGTTGAGTTTCCACCCAGGAAAGCTAAAGTTCTGATGACCATCCACACCATGTTCGACTATGATATGATTTTTAAATTCAAAGATTGTTAAATCAATACTTATGTCTCAGAAGAGAACGACCTTTCACCTCAGTGAACATTAAAGCTTAATCTAAACTGAGTTCCTGCAGTATGTCCTGCAGGGTGAAGGATCAAGCACATGGAGCTGTTCAAGCTCGGGTTCAAGAGAGGCTTTAAGTCTTTAAGGGTCTATTTGGTTAATATTTTGTAGAATGCATTTCACATACAGATTTGTAATATTCGTTTAGATAAAAGCATAAAACCTTCACATATTATACAGTAACAAAACCTAACTAGACACCTTCCCCAAATTCTTAGGCAATATTCAAAGGTTTTCAGTAAAACAATTTCCAGCTTATCAAAAACATGACATAAAATGGCATAATGAATGTACCTAGAATTACATTAATGAGATGCTTACATGTTTCCACCACAAAATGACTGCATGTATTTTCTCTGTTGATGTAATCTGTGAAAATTTATGACAAAATCAAAAATCTAACTGTGAATTTCCAAACACATTGTGATAGGGTATGGTGTCAACCCCAAACAAGCATAAAAACCAACATCTTTTGCCCAAAATACAAGAAAAATACAAACTATCCAGTACTTTTTTTCCTATTAGGTTGATGACTGATAACCAGATGCACAACGTATGTGCAATACACAAGGGAAAAGTGGCTCACAGAAGGCTCTAAACCAACACCACAAAATTTTATATTAATATACTACTACTTAATAATTATTAAGCCAGGAGAAAGGCAACATACTTTATACATAAACTTAGTTTGGCCATATTTTACATGTTGGTTTACAGCCATCCAGTTCTTTGGTTAGTCTTAGCATTTAGGTTACACAGTCCAAAATTCCCTATGTACATTTTTTTTAACTAACTTTACTTTTTCTGTGACAGTTTAAAATGCACAGTATGAACATGTAATATTAAGTCTTTCTTGCTACTCACCCAGGTGGCATTCCAGGCATAACTGGAGGCATTCCAGGCATCATAGGTGGAACACCTGCCATTAATGGTGGTATGCCTTAAAAGAAAAACAAATCTTCAACAACTCTGATAACACACAGCTGCTAACAAATGTCATCTAATAAATTTGCACTGGATAGATGCTTTACAGGAACTTCTAAAAGATTGGGTTTTGAAATAATATTGCTTACAAACAATGCAATATAAATACTATCTGCAAATTTGACTTTGATTGATTGTTCTCAGCCCTGCAAGACTGTGAATTTTCTTTTCTCCAAAGAAGACATCTTATTACAATTACTGATCAAAATTCCTCCCTCACTGTATCTGTGGCCTGTGTATGAACGGCCTGTTCTGTGTTAGCAGTCTCTAGATACACAGCAGCCCTTCTGCCCTGTTTCCAAAACCCCGTTATAAATACCACGAACAAGTATCACTGATAGACTTCTGTCTGAAGCACTAATCTGTCCTACCACGGCATGCCTTCAATCTACATGCCAGCATTAGGTATCTCAATCTAGTCCACCAAGGAAGATGTGCTCAGGCACAGAACAGGGGAAGAAAATGAAGAAACTGCTTATCTGCACCTCCCAGAAGTATTCTGTGACCCCACTGTTAAAAGGGCAGATTATTACTCAGTACACAAGCAGCAATTCATGTTTCTACTGAGGTTTTCAGCAACTACCTAACACACCCTCTCACCTGGAGGCATCCCTGGTGCACCTGGCACAGGAGGCAAACCTGGCTGTGCCATTGGGGGAATGTACCCCTGCTGCGGCTGAACTTGCTGGGGTTGAAATGAAGTTGACGCTGCAGATTCATCATCTTCATACTCATCAGAATCATCCTGTTGTTTCTTTTTCTGGCTCTCTGCAGACAGCACAACATATTGTCAAACTGAACATAAATTATTTTCTGTAAAATTAACTTCACCTGGGGTATTCTCGGTGGAACAGCAAAAGCAAAATTCAAACCTTATCAGTGTTCAGAAAGTCACAGAAGTATAAAGAAAAAATGCTGTGTGAGCCCACAAATAAAGGGAAGGAACACAACTCACACTGCCATGACCCTGAACATACAGAGGGATCTGCCTGCATGTCAGTGTCATGCTGTCCAGCATAAATTGAAGCAGTTCAACCAAAGGTACGCTTGAAGCATTTGGGAATCATCAGGGTAATTTTACCTCTACCTTTCCTCCCCTTACCCTCACAAATAAATGACCATGCCCATATTCATTAGGTAATTGTTGCAGCTGCTCTGGCACAAAACTACTTCTGAACAGGAAAGGAAAAATCCCTCCCAGCCTCCCACACGGCTGGCAAACGCCCGGAGCTGCCGTCAGAGAACACACTAAATCCCACCCTCACCGAGCGCCACAGCTGAGTTAGGAACACACCAGCGAAATAACAGACAAGCAGCCGCGTTACACCTTACCCTGAGTTTTTTGTTCAAGTAACCTCCTCCGTTCCTCCATATCTTTTTCTGGAATGCCCTCCATCCCATAGATTTCCAGTTCAATGTCTGTTCTTCCAGGAATAGCATTTGGAACAGCATCTATTGTTTCTTTATGTACCTGAACAAAAAAAACCCAAACAAATCCTGCTGACCACAATTCAGGGCAAATTCTCTGTATTCTTCAGGCAGTTTCAAGACAGAAAAGGAACATCCTTAATGGGAATAATCTCTCCGGCCAAGTATTTTCTTGATCTGTGCCTCCTAATCTCTGGTAACTACTATTACCCCTAAAACCAGCTTACATAAACTTGCCTTACAAAAACTAAGACAGCACAATTCCTTCACTCCTACAAAACTCCTGACAAAGATCTCTGCTGCACAGTGGCCATCTGACTGCTGACACAGCAGGACTCCTGTGCTGCAAACAGGCCACGGCTGTCCTTTTCTCAACATTTTTAAAGACTCTGGAAGCCCCCAACCACCACCTTTTTAAGGTCACTATTCATTTAAATTTTAGATACTGTGAAGAAAAGCTCATGTAAATCTACAACTCCTTACCTGCATGCAGTGTATAGCTAAACCAGGTCCTGTATACAGCTTCTTATGACATATATGGCATTTAAAGTGCTTTGCTTTCTGATGCTGTATAAGGATTTTTTCATCATCAAAATCCCTATTACAATACCTATTGAAGACTGTTAAGGAAACACTTCATACTGGAAGTGACCTTCTAGACAGAACCAAGGTAATTAGCACCAGTGTGATTTTTCCTGAAGCAAAAGAAAGGCACAGGAAGCATCTCTGAGCAGTCAAAGGGTGATAAATATTCCACGGATGTCTGAAACCAAACACCCTCGTACGATCCAGCACATCCCTCTTTACACAGGTACACAACTGGGAAGGTGTCTGCACGCAATCAGAATCATCATCTGACTCTGTATTGTTTGACTCATGGTTTTCAAGTCCTACCTATTTTTCTCTTCAAGGGTGTGAATACTGCTAAAGCATTAAAGGAGAAACAGAAAAAAGGAGAATCAGCAAAAGGGAAATTACGGAAATGACTCAGAAGTGCCTCTTTAATCAATTACCAGTAGCTAACAATCATAAAAGAGAACAAAGGTTTTAGTTAAAAATTCCCTTCCTCTTCCACTTATCCAGCTATCAGTTTTTATGACATGGCATAATTTGCTGCAGTAACTGAAGAATTTGCAGTTTTTAAAAAGAAGTATTTTAAGCAAAGAACTGTTTGGACATCTGTGTAACAGAAGAGGCAAACTGCATTTCCTTTCTGTGGGTCAGCATTGATATTTCAGCAAACACTCTACACACAACTTCCTAGGTGAGACAAATACACGTTTGCTATTCATTATTAACACAATGTGTCCCTTGCCGCCACCAAAACGTGAAATATATTAACGTCTAAGGCAAGCACAGATGCCTTCCAAGAGCACCGTCGGAGCACCGTTTAAATTTCTTTATTAAACAATTTTAGAGAACAGAAATATTAGAGAGAGAGAAAAGGCAAATTTATAATCACTCCACAACAGTGAGCACATTCTGAAGGAGCGATCAAATGAAAATCCACCAGTATTTCTGGATACTGAAAAATTACACCTGATCATGATACAGCAAGTACAAACTGAAAGCTCCCCCCGTCACAAAAAAAAAAAAAAAAA
>VZTF01005238.1:1863503-1933588 GCA_013397755.1 Cnemophilus loriae
CGGCTGCACCTACCACGGCCTCTATGGCTACCGCAGGTGAGGCGCCGGGTCCCCCCGCGGGGAGGCCGTGTCCAGGCCTCGGCCGTTCCCAGCTCCCTGAATTCCCTTTATTTTTTTTCCCCCTAACTCTCCCCAGTGAGATTCTTTCTCTCCCATAATGCACCGATTCCCTGCTCGTGCTTTTAATCGCCCTCGAGCCGTGCCTTTTCCCTGCTGCAGCCCCTGTTCTCTGTTGCGTGGCACGGCTGTAAACTCACTCCCGGGAATCACTTGGGTTCCAGGTCCGCGCAGCAGGGAGCCGCCGGCGGGGATGGCAGCGCCGGCGGCGCCGTGGCACACACACCCTCCACTGAAGACTTCAGGTAAAGCCGCGCTGCAGAACAGCACAATCGCGGGAACACCCCGATTTGAAGTCTTTGCCGTATTGCTGTCAGATCACTGTTAGGTCCTCTGCAGTCTTTTCAAAACACAACTCCCTGTGAAAGCATTCTGGAGTCCCCATGGCACTTCTTCTGGAATACCTGGGGAATGGACACATATACAGAGCTCAAATAATGCATTAAACAGAAACTATCGTTCTTGAGTTTGAACTCTCTTTTTTTTTGCTCCTAGTACTTGATATTGCTGTATTGACTTCTTCATGTAGGTAACATGCAAAAAAAATTTATTAATTTTCAGTGGACATCTTTCCATAAGCTCTGTATTAGAGTTGGGGAAACATAGGAATAAAGAAGGCAGTGTCTTGTCTGTAGCTGCTGGGAAGGTCAGCATGAGCTGACACCACATCTCCAGACTCCTGGTGAGTGGGCAAACCACTGACTGCTCATGATGAGCCAAAAGTCACAGAGCTGCCTTAGGTGACATCAGAGAGAGATCGCAGGCACCCCCCTGCTAGAGGCAGCTTCTGACACAAAACGATAACATTTGCCTTTTGGTAATGATTTCTTCTGGTTTTTAAAGCCTCTCCTTGCTGGACACCAACTTACCAGCTGAAGCGGAGATGGAGTTGCGCAGTTTCATCACTAAGCGTCTTACTAAAGGAGCTCTGTTTGAAGGAATGGGGAATGTAGCATCAGTGGGGCTGAGGTAAATTTTTGAAATTATTGGTGAATGAGAGCTGTAAGGAACATTGGCAGCACTGCACATCTTGCCTGCCTGCTCCTGCACTGAGGTTTAATCCTGATTCCATGTTCTCAGTCTATTGCTGCTGTTAATAACAGCCTTACACAATGGCACTTTCCTTTTTTAGGGAACTTTGAGAAAAATACTGTTTTAAATAATTTACTGTTTGAATACTTAAAAAATACTTCACATGTTTATGATTATTTCCTTTTAAACTACTCTGATCACACAGAAGAAAAAAGAGAAGGTCTAAGAGCTGCACCTATGGCTGCACCTACCACGGCCATAGGAGCCACCTGTGCTAATGGTAAAAATTACCTCAGAAGTCATATATGTCTGCTTTTTGCTCTTATTTATTGTAACGTATCTGGAAGAAAATAATTTTTTCCTTTTTTTTTTCTTTTTTCATAGCATACCAGAAGGTAAAGTTGGTTGTTACTACTGTCGTTTCCAACAAGAAAGTCTTCTGGAGATGGCAACACTGGAATCAGACATCAATGCTCCAGAATATGTGGTTTGTTTCTTAGGTGGCTCAGAGAAAGGTCTGGAACTATATCCTTACCTTTAATTTTCTTTACCTGTATGGAGAGGGAGATGATGTAAAAATTATCTTGTCATTTTCATTTTGTCTGTTCCTACTTGAAACCAGCTCATTTGTGCACACCTTCCAGTAACTGAAAATGTCAGTAACAGCCATATACTGAAAGGAAAAAATACAGCTCTTAACTGATGCATCTTATTTTCCTTAAGAAGATACTTTCAGACTTGAGTTGGACAAATACATTCAAAATCTGAAGATAAACCTTGATTTGGAGGTAAAGCCTAACTTTTTTTTTCAAGTGGTGAAAATCAGTATTTATGCAGATTAATTGCTAAAACCATCTGGAAGGTCTAATCTATAGAGACAAAATAGGTGTTTCAAGTATCAGTATGAAACACTGGGAGAGATACTTGACTCAGTGTCATACAATGAATGTCTAAGGTGCTATCAGCCACACAAGTCAAACGGAAAAAAAGAAAAGGAGGACATTTTTGTGTCAGTCATAAATCTCTTAAAGGTCACTTACAGTTAAATTTGGAGAGGAGAACAACT
This sequence comes from Cnemophilus loriae, assembly GCA_013397755.1. Classification (NCBI taxonomy): domain Eukaryota; kingdom Metazoa; phylum Chordata; class Aves; order Passeriformes; family Corvidae; genus Cnemophilus; species Cnemophilus loriae. The sequence continues at coordinate 1,865,719 of VZTF01005238.1, forward strand.
AATAAAAAGTAATGTTCTACAAGGAAGTTATCAATGTCCACCTCGATTCTTACCAGTTCTGAATGTTGAGAAAGGACATTTGTGGGTTTCTTGTCACATTTTTCTAGTGGAAGTTCTGCATTTTAAGTCTCTGTCATCCCATCTGCTGTTGCATGGTCTTCACTCAATATATACCATAATATTACAGTTCTGGCTGTTTCCTAAAATGCAAAGCCTTTCATTGCTGATAAAGTGAGGCTTTAAATGTCAAACTCATTATTTTAGTTCACTGTGGTTTGAGATTAAGAAAGCTCCGACATCTAAATATCTTAGGTTGAGCAGATTATTAATAGGCTTCTATTGGTGTAGAAATCTAATTTGTAGTTAAAGTTTTAATGTTTCAACGTGTTACAGCAAAAACCCTTGGAGACCTGTGTTAGCCCCTACCTGAGGAGCTGGTTTGAGGATGCCATCTGCCCTATTCAGAGGGTCGTGCAGCTCTTCCAGGACAAACTCGCCTCTCTGCTACATGCTGTAAGTGTATTTAAAACTGGGTAGCTAAAAAACCTGCAGAAGGCATCTCAGTGACTCCAGCATGGTTAAAATGTTTCTTGCATTAGCTTTCCCAGCAGGAGGAAATGAAAAACCCTTTTTCCTTCTTTTCTTTTGGTTGTGGGTTTTTTTTTTGTTTGTTTTTTGGTTGGTTTTTAATTCAGAGCAAATACTTTTCCCCTGCTTACTGCTAAGGAAGCATGTAACAATTTCTTCTATTGCTTTCAAAATAAAAATTACCTAACGGTGTCCAGGCTGAAATTAGAGTAAGAAAATTAGAAATAGCATGAGCAGGCTGTCCATGCCATAATTCCTCTGAATGAAAAGGGGTGTTATATTGTGTATATGCCTTGTATAATTCACTGGAAACAGAAAAGAGACAAATCCTAGCTCTAGTCCCTGAGCCTGAGGAGGCTCTGGATGCAATAGCTAACGGAGTATAACTGCTGAATTTCTTCTGAGTGCAAAACCAGCTGCAGTGACTATAATATGGAGTACTGGCTTGACAAGAACAATTTTTAAAGTACCCCATTATGTATTTATTGCTCAGAACTCCAATATAGCAACAAAAGTAATACTGAAGTTGCATCCAGCTTTTTCCTTTTCTTTTTATTCCCCTTTCTGTTTCTTTTTTTAAGGCTCTGAGTTACACTCCCGTAGAAGTCAAAAATGCAGATGAAAGAACAGAAAAGGACATCAGCAGGTAAAGATACTTTGAGCCCAAGGCACCCTTGAGTAACTTGGCTACTATGTATGACAGTCACCTTGGTGTCCAGGAGTTGTAAAGGAGCAAGCAGTTGACAAGAGCTTTCTGTGTCAGGTTCCTGGCAGCTGCCAGCCTCCAAGGACTTGTGCAGGAAGGCACAATGACCTCCCTGTGTATCGCCATGACGGAGGAACAGCACAAGTCCATGGTTATAGACTGTAGTGGACCTCAGCCCCAGCTGCATAATGCAGGTGAGATTACAGCTGGGAACATTTCATGTTGCTCCCTTGGATCCATCAGCTGCTGAGAGCTGTGACATTAGAGGCAGTTGAGGATATTCAGAAGCTCATAGGCTCCTGCCCAGAAAGTTTGGGTTCTGGCTGGAAACAAGAACACCTGTTTTCCTGTGAGGTACCAGAGTAGTTTGTTACACCAGACACACTGGAACTCTGGGTTGAAAATGCTTGGTAATAAAATCCACAGTACATTTAGTTCGTGGACCATGAAAGTATGACTTGTACAGTTCAGGGAATCTGCAAAACTTTTTTTTCCTGTTGTGGTTTTGACAAATGTTGGGAAAAGGGATTCAACAATCAGAACACAGTCTTGCGTAATCACAGTAGCTGTGTTTGCTTTTCCACGTGTATTGTTTTTCCTTAAGACTTATTTCCTGGCCCAGGTACATTGCTATCACTTGTTATGTGAGAGTGATTAAACCAGGTGAAGGCAGCTGTATATTTATGTTGAGCTCATTTGATTTTTTCATCTCTTCTCTGTGTTCCTGAACATTGAACAGGAAGCAACAGATTCTGTGAGGACTGGATGCAGGCTTTTGTGAATGGTGCTGAAGGTGGAAATCCATTTCTCTTCCGGCAGATTTTGGAAAACTTTAAATTGAAGGTACCTGTTCATATATGTTAAAGACTTGAAGAAGGTATTTGGGTTACTGAGGGAACAAATACTATATGCAAAGTATTATTTTGCAGTGAATAAAAGTTATAGGTTTTTATGATGTCTGTATGTCATTAACTGATTAACTCTGAAGCCTAATTTGGGGCTGGCTTACTGTAGTTGACAAGAACAGCTGTAAAGTAGTGTGAAAGTTCCTTCAGTGAATGCTCCAAAGGTGCTTTCTCAAATTTGAAGTAAGACCCACCTTCTTTGTTGTTGTTGTTTGTTTTCTTAAAATACTGTTAATCTGAGCCTTGCACACACAGTCTCATGCAACTGGTAACATGGGTTCAGTAGCTAACACTTGTTAAGTGAGCTGCCATAACAGGAGAATTCTTTCTACAAGTTGGACACATCACATCGTGTCCACACATTTTGCATCATTACAGTAAAAGCTATAATATGTATCCAAGACAATATTCAATGCTTATATTACTCTTCAGTAGTAATACAAAAGTTCTATTGGAAATGCTTTTGCTTCTCCTGCTGTTTATCCTTTATTTTCCGTGATAGTGTTTTTGTTTCATGTAGGAGGGCAAGAAAATGCTCTGTTACTGTTTCCCCAGGCTATCCAGGACATTAACAACCTGAAGAGGTTTATCCGCCAGGCTGAAATGAACCACTACGCCTTGTTCAAGTGCTACCTGTTCCTAAAGAACTGTGGCAGCGGAGACATCCTGCTGAAGATTGTGAAAGTAGAACATGCGGAAATGCCAGAAGCGAGGAACGTAGTGACCGTCCTGGAGGAATTCATGAGAGAAACATCACTGGCTTAAACTTACCTTATGTATAAATCATTAATTTCTTCTGTGCAGCTGTTGCAGGATTTTTAATTTATATTTAAAAGTATTGCCCAAGTCAAACCTTAGTTGCAGTTTCATCTGCCTTTTCTTGTTTTTAGACAAAGCAGTATGAGCTTTTTTAATGTGTAAATATCAGATAATACAAACTCCTGCAGAGTTTTCAGATTCTCCAACTGACTTGCTCCTGTTCTGAGGAAATCATGACATTTGATTTTTACAGTCATTGCAAAACCAGACTCAAATCTCTTACCTGGCAAGCATTTCACTGTTTTAAATATTTTAAATATCTTTAAAATAATTTAGATCTGGCTACTTTGTTTTAATAAAGAAGCACAAACATCTGGATAGATCTAGATAATAAATGAATTAATCATATTAGTTTAGAGAACAGAACCTAGGTACCAAGTCTGTAGCTGGTTTCTGCTTTCAAACTGCTGGTTTGTTCTGCTGCCACTGGATTAATAAGTTGTTAATTGGTATGAAACAGAGCTGCCTTAAGACTGAACCGTTGCAGTGATCACTTTGTGTGTGACTGTATGTGTGCATACATACACACAACAGGTATCTGAAATTCCCAGGCTATTTGATGTATCCCCTTCTTCCTTAGTCTGAGGTGTGATCGAGACCTTCTTTGTATGTTCTTATATTACAGTTTTGTGTAACTGTAAATAATCGTATGTTTTTCAATCATGAAGAAACTAAGAAGTTTCCACATTTAATATTAAGACTTCTTCAGAATTTGAAGTAAATTAACTTCCCAAATTAAATGCTCAGACTTTAAAACATTTCACTGTATCAGCAATGGATTCTTACCCACATCATGGGATACAGAGGCAGCAGACTACCTGAAGGAAATCTTTGGCTACAGCTGGAATAAAAACTCACAAAGTCTCTGAGTAACCTCATAAAGAAGGCAATTTCTGCAAACCTGATACAAGCAAAATTCCTTGTTGGTTCCCTTTGCAGCAGAGGGTGTTTGAACAACTCCGCCTGAAAGTGACTGTAACGAACGTGGTTCAGTGTGACTTGTGCCGGTGCTCTGTACTGTGAGGGCAGAAGTTGCTGCTTTCCTGTGACACCACCCTGTTGAACCTATAATAAGGCTGACAATAAAACACACTGAAATCCTCAATAGTGCCCCTATAAATTGTCAATGAGTGTGGTCCTTGATGTCTCCTGTTCAAAACCCTTTATCCCTCAATGCAGAGGAGCTGCAAGTGTGGTATTAACAGCCAAGGTGACATATAATGTATTTGGGCAGGTCAGAGAAGAAAAGTAGTGTGAAAGAAAACAAACCCCTCATTCAGTCATTTGCAGAAGCTCTGAGAACTAACAAGTGTTTTACTTCATGAGTGAGTATAGCAGCACCACTGAATAAAACATGTCAGCCTTTGTTGCTCCTGCACGTTTCTAACAAAGTTAGAGCACTGCTTGTCAGTTTTTTGGCTGATCAGGACACAAGAAAGAGCTCAGTGCTTAAAAAAAGTTGGATGTGATGACCAGGTAGCAAGAAAATGTATGGTGCTAGTAGGCTGTAGCACTTTTTGTATTAATTGACAAAAGCTGACAAAACCCACCTCACCTTCATGCTGAAAGTCCTCAGCTAATGAATAGAGAGATTTGAGTGTCTCGGAAAGCTCAGTTCAGTGCAGAGAACTGACAGCAAGAGCTGAAGCCCACACACGGTAGCAGTGATCTGCTTCCCTCATGAGTAGCACATCTGACAGGAACTGCTCCTACATACATCTTCATTCGTATAAATTACACTTTAACCCAGTGTTTCCCAACAAAAACACAACTTATTTTTCAAAATGAGCCTCCCCCTTCCACATCGATAGAAGGATTTTTATTTTAATCAGCAGAACTTTCTGGATATGTTGTTTCCACTTTTGATTCAAGAGATGAGTGTTGGCTCTGAGATTTGAAAACATTCAGTAGAGCCTGATGTTGAAGAGCACAACCCTCCTCCCCTGTAAAAAAATTTACTCAGATGTACTTGGTCATCAACTTCCCTGCAGTTCTGAAGTCACAACTGCACTGAACAGCTGGACACAACTGGACAGCTGCTAAAAGGTGGAACACCACTTGAATTTCCATACAAGTCCCAAGCCAGTTCTGCATCCCTCATTAGATCTTGTGGAGAAATGAAGCTGCAGTTCACTCTCCTCTTTATCTGTTAGACAGACATAAAAATGAGTTATCAATGTCATTATTAGAAGATTACATGGCAGAGCTCCAAACCAAGAGCTCTTTTGTTAAATACCGTGTTAACTGTAGACAAACTTATAGAACTGTCCTTGAAAGTTCTTTCTTGGTTGGTTTTTTGGTATGTGATATAGAACAACTCAATTTTATTTAAAAAAAAAAAAAGAAAAGAAACATGAAGCAGAAAACAAACAAAAATAATCACAAAAAAAATTTAATGGATTCAAATAATATTGTCACAACAAAAATATACAGAATGTACACAATACAAAAATATTTGGAAACATACAATAGCATCTTACCTTGCAAATATCATTTTGTTTTACTAGCCCTTCACAGGGGAAGTACCATTTGTTCAGTATTTTAAGGCAGAAAATTACATCATTTAGTGCTTTGTGTTTAACACTTGGATGTGTTTTTAGCATTAGTAGTGTAAGCAAAAGAAAAGCTGCATAAATCTGGCTTTATTTGCAAACCGAACAGACTGTGGGAGTCAGGAGAGAGTCAGTGACAACGTGTCTATCAAGCTCATTGAAAATAAAGTACTTTAGCTACTTAAATCATTGGGAATATTTTGTGCTCTGTGTTGTAAAATACCCTGAAATGTAAATTTTCTGTACTCCTAACGGCATTTCAGAAATACCTCATTAGAAAGCTTTTTCCAATTAAAAGTCAATGCTTAATGGTGACATTAAAATACATTTACCTTTAAATAAGCTTGGTTTCTGTCTTACGTGTGATTCTTTTTTACAGAGCTGCAAAATGCACTGTACTCTTTTATAACCAGCTCTTAGCATCAGTGATTAGAGAAGGAATCTTTTGAGTTCTACCATACAAAGCACTGCAGAGCAGCCACCACTGTAAGAGCAGCAGGGGAGCAGCAATATTCAGAGGTGCTGGCCTGGGTTCTCTAGCCCCAGCTTGCCCCCAGAGGTGGCTGGTGCTGAACTGCCATGTCCCCCTTCTCCAGTTCCACTTCGGGCAAAGCCAGTGGATGGGTGTTCCAAAGCAACTGGGCTGAGCTCGAATCTGTGTGAACAGACTTTGAGCTCTTTACTCACTGAAGGATGTGTGGAAGTCCCACCCACGATCCTGTGAGACTAAATACTGGCAGAGAACAGCAGCTGCCTTGTGAGGTCAGCAGTCAGCTGTCATGTTAGTCCCAGCTCTGAACCTGTCAGATGCCATCCTCCATAGCCCAGGTCAAACTGAAAGGGCCCAATCTGACCTAAAACACATGGCCAGTATAATCCACCAGAAGCAGCAAGGTGTTGGGATACAGAATCGCTGAGCTTTATTTCTAGTAACAATCTCTCTAGCTTCCCCCTTCCCTGTTGATAACATACTTCCCACTGCCAAAGGAGCAAGTAGTGAAAAATCACAGTATGCCACGTAAGTGCTAAGATTCCTCATCAGCTGACAGGGAAACATTGACACAAGATGTTGTCTTAACAACTCAGCAAAAGTAAATTCATCACCATTTTTATGACTGCTACACCTCACTCAGAGATTGTTTCTGGTAACCTCCTCTCCCATCACTACATGACAACTCTCTCCCTCCTCCTATCTGTGTTATTACCACCGTGTGTAAAACTAATCTTTACCTGTCTCCAAGCATCTAGGAATAGAAGGTGCCATTTGCAGTCCCCGTGGACTTCTTTCTGCCTGGTTCTCCTCTTTCCTCCTCCTCCCCACGGCTGTCGGAGCCCCTTGTCCCGCCTGTCCCCGGGAGGCGGCCGGAGCCGGGCCGGTGCTGCTGCCCGCCGCCGGCAGGTGTCCCTGGCAGCTCCGCTTCCAGCGCCGCCGGCTGCCCCGCCTGCCGCACTGCTCCTCATCCTCACGGACCACTGCTGCAATGAACTCGCTGCAAGGGAAATACACCACACAAACGGCTGCTTTTTTTCTTTTCTCCCCCAGGGTGTTGTGTCCTCACTCAAGGACACGGCACAAAATAACTTGCTCCGAGGTGCACTGTTCAAACCCGCACATTGGTGACACTCCTCGCCCTCTGCTCTAGCACTGCACAGTCATAAGGTTCAATAGATTCATGTTTTATCTGACTGATGGAAAATCCTGGCCTTAGCTGAAATAAAACCACAACAAATCACTGAAACCAGTCCCTCAGTGGATGCTCCTTCAGAACACGCTGCTGACTGTGACAGGTTGGAACCACAAATGAGCAGCATGGAGAATATTACATCTCCAACATGAGCCAGCAGCTTCAAGGACATCTGGAGGTAACAGAAAAGCCCAGCTGCTGTTAGCTCTGTGGTGCTGCAGCACTGTGGCACTCCTGGGTGTGTTACAAAATAACATAACTGGAATTCATGATACTCTGTAAAAACACAGCAAGTTTTCACACTGTAATTTTAATGATTAAAAAAATAATTAAAATGCTTAAGCACTTTGTGCTGCTTCTGGCTCCATGAGCTGATTGATTCTTAGCAGACAACAGGCTCTGTGCACAAACTGCTCCATGTATGGGGGGAGATTTCAGCTCTGATGAGCAGGAATGTGAGAGGGTTTCATTCCTTCATCTACAACGAATCTAACACTGCCTTGAAGTCTGGCCTTTCTGATCCCCAGGGTTGTTTGTAGATTTGCTCAGGCACGGTATGGGGACACAGAATGGAAGTCAGAAAGATGAACAGTTTAAAAGAACAAGTCATAAGATCAAGTTGAGAGCTGTTTTCAACCAGTTCATGTAAACTACATTCGTCTATGGAAAAAGGGCCAAGGAAGGCTTTCTGGATTACTCTGTTCGGCTCCCTCCCACTCCTGAGCTGAGCAAAGATATTGGCCACTATCAAGCTGATCAAGAAACTGGTGGCCCTTGAAGTTGTATCTTACTGCTTCACCTCAGAGCACACACTGGCAGGCACAGAAACCTTTACTGGGGAGAAACTTGTGGGCGGTAAGTAGCTTTCAGCTGAGAAACCAAAAATAAAAGTCAATTGTGCACATTGCGCTGTGGTAAATTATAGGCAAAATAATCTGGGGCTTTTTTGCAACTGAAATTTTCTACCAAAATTTTAAAAGCTTTCCTAAGACTTCAGGGGAACTCCCATTCCCGGTCACCTCTGATTTCAAGGCATCTTTAATGAGAAAGGCTTAGCAACAGGTGGGGGAAGGAATGTCCTCCTTACTTGTTAACCATGTCGGAACTCTCCTAGCTCCCGCTCTCCTTCCTGCCTGCTGCTGCCAGGGGGATCCAGGGCTGTGACACTCACTGGGCCAGCACCCGCAACAACCCCTGGGAACTCTCGTGACTGCTGTGATCAGGACCCAAACTGCAGAGGTAAAATGGCACAGGGAACCAATCCCTTCTCCAAAATGAACAGAGCTCTGGCCCTTATCCCTTCCTCTTGGTCCTCGACAAGGGCCCATGAGCAATGTACTGGCCACGCAGAACAACAAAAGAGCAGTCGCCCTCAGAAATCCCATTTCTGTGCACAAAGGTGGCAAAAATTGTTTCTTTTGCAGGTAAGGCTTATTCCAGGCTGTAGAAGCACTTATACTCTCCCCCCTCCTTCTGAGGCAACTGAAGTTTTATTAGTGCATCTTGTGGGAGCAAACTTCACCCCTCAACCCAGAGTTATTTTTCCTCAAGAGGCAAAGAAGGGGGCAAGCTCATAAGCACTTGTGGATGTCCCCTCTAGAAGGACAGGCTCCTACTAGCTTGTGGTATCATCTGGCAGCATGGATAGCACAGCTGAGAGAATAAAGCCCACAACACAGAGACATTTTTCTACAGAGCAAACACAACTGCTACGGTGCCCGTGAGATGTGCTGTGAAAGACTCTGGTGGCTGTGCCTGGGCACCAGCAGGAAATAGAAAAAAGGAAGAGAGGAGCTTGTCTGGAGAGACTCTTATGGCTGCTTTGTCCAGACCATCCAACAGGTGGGTAAAGGGCAGAGAAAAGGAGGGCACCCCCTTTCCTGGACTGTAATTTGGCAGCTCTCTAAAGTGACAAGCAAAATAAGCACCTTACAGAGAAGAGTACTTATAAGCACTGCTTGTGCTACAGATGTCCCCGTGTGGTCCCCAGGTCTGTGCAGGCAACTGTATGGACTGTGCCACAGCCCACTTACAGACTGCCTGAACTGGGCTTGACTGACATTAAAGAAAAAGGTATCATTGCAACTAACTGTTGTTTGGAGCTCCTGAACATCCATTGCCTCAGGAAGAGGCACCCTCAAAATTTAGCAGTCATCTTAAAACCAGTTTTACCCATTTCACAATGATCACTGTAGCAAATAACACCCTTTCCACTTCACTGGGAAACCAGTGCTACATACAAACTGATTTAACTCCACTGCCTTCAGTGGACTTGGGCCCAAATGGACTGTATGGCTGTCAAGACTGGATAGTTCCCACCCTGGGCTGCTGGAGGTGATCATGGTCCCACTTTCCTAGTAAGAACCTGCTGGAAGAGTTGAGATCCTTGGTAGGAGCTCACTGCAGGACAGGTGTTAGGTCAGTGTGGCCAGAAAAAAAGTAAGAAGAAAACAGCACCTGATTGTCATCTGATAAAACCACAAATGAACATTTGCCCTCCTTTTCTTCATCCCTCAAAAAAAAAACCAACCCAAAAGAAACCTCAATAACCCAGCCACATCCTCTAGCCACAGTAGGCTGGGGAGGGGGGGAATAATTAATTAAAATCAAGTGAAACATGCACAGCAAAAGTAATCTCTGGCTGGTTGTCCACAACACTCTAAGATTCCCAATGTTTATAGTGCAATTTCATTTGACCTGTAGTTGAAGACCAGTTTCCATCACTTTGTGTGATCAAGTTCTGCTGATTCCTTTGAAAGTTGTGCACGACAAGTTTCACCGTAGGCTAAAATATCTTAGGAACCATTCAAGTAATTAGACAGTGGCACTGGTATGGCTGAACAGTCAGACATGTCCAAAGAAGCCAGACTCAAGCTGCCTTGTGAGTACCATCTGAGTCTCTAATTAGTAAATGTCTGCTCTTTTTCCCTTTTAGTGTTCAGTAACGTTGAGGAAATTCACGCAACAATTGGCCATAATTCCAGCACTGACCTGGAAAATACAAATACCTCATAGAAAATATTGATGTGTGGTAACAACTCAAGCAGTCAGTGCCCAGGTGCAGGGCAGGAACTGCAGGGCATGGCCAGCCAGAGTTACAGAAGCTGCTGGATTTGTGAAAAAGCTGATCAGCCCATTCTTTCATGAGATCTTTAAGCACCTCCTCCAGCACACTCGTGTGTTCAGAAGAATCATCCTCCCCTAAGTTAAATACAAAAATAGATCCTCCATCTTCATTCATTTAACACAGCTGACAGATGACTTCTGCTCTCCAGTTTTCTGTCCCCTGTTTTCAAGGAGGGGGAGGTAGCTTTAGATCCAACAGACTATAGGCAAAAATATTCCAGAAGATGGCAAACAAGACAAAAATGATGTAAATAGAAAGGAAGATCCACCATAAAGTCTGATCTTGGAGTCTCTGCTCATAGTTCCTCAGGATGATGACACCAAGGGTGATTCCAACCATCACCCCTCCCAGGTGAGCCATGAAGCTGGGGTGGGGGCACGGGGGGTAAGCAGAGGGGTGGAATCGTAGCCACACAGCTCTTCCAAATTCAAAGCTCACTGGAACAAAGAAAAAAAATAAATTAATTGTCTAGGTTTATACCTTCTTAAGTCCATGTTTCAGGCAGCACTGCCTCCCCGAGAAGACAGAGAGGGAGAAATTGCCTTGTATGGTGAGCACAGGGAAGTTGTGGCTATGTCAGGGCTGTGGCACACAGACGTGCGGTCTCTCCAGTGGCTGGAAAGTGGTCTGGGTTTGTGAGAGTGTAGATAGGTTGGAGAATATTCACCTTCTGAAATTCATACCAAAACCATAACAAAAATGAGTTAGAATTTGAAGACGGTTGTCTGTGATGAACTCGTGGTTTAGTTTCCCTTATCGTGCCCCCCTGGGGATATGGCTGGAGGATAATTCATCAGTGTGGGTATTATGCTGCTGCCATCCTGGACAGGACATGCTCTAGGAAACCCACGTACTATCATTATGAAAGCATTGTATGTTTGAGACTGCAAAGAGAAGGTGTTTAAGTCCCACTCCTTCACAAACACCACAAGCTACAGATGCTGGCTAGCGACAAATCTTTGTTTACAAATGGTTGTGTTGAAAGCCAAAATCTGCACTGGAGAGCAATGTGGCTCCCGCTGCCAGAAGGTCCAGCTGCAAGTTCCTACCAAAACTGCTGCAAAGTCAAAACCCTCTGAATCAGCATGAACTATTATGACAAGGACAAACAAAACAGGACTGGCTGCACGTGTGCCAAGCATTGTATGGTACTTACTACAGATCAAGGCAACAGCCATGCGCAGCAGTTTGAATTGGCACTTCATTCCTGACCAGTTCTGGAAAAGAGACAAGGAAAACAAAGTAATGCTGCACGCAAACCTGAAGGGATATTACATTTAGATCTGTCACTTGTCAGGCAACTTCCCAGTGCATTCAAGCCCTACTGTGCTTTTTCAACGCTACTTTCTGTGCCTCAGGCTCCCTGAAATTCTGCAGCTCAGATCTTTGGCAGAGCATAGAGAAACAATAAAGACTTCAATAAAAGCATATCAAGGAAACAGTGCCATAAGAAAGCCTGGACTTGGCCTCCTCTGTCTTCAGGCTTGGTTATTAATCAATATAGTGGAATAAAAATCTCTGAATGATAATCAGAAATCATGGGAGAAATATTTAAATTCCTCCTTTTCTACTTGCACAAAATTTTAAAGCAGGAAAAGAGATCATGTTTCGAGAAACTCAGATGTATGACAACATTATTATTATTATCATGATTATTATTATTATTATGTGACTAAATGAAAATTTGCCTGTTGAAGGCAGTCTGAGATACCAAGATAATGAGGTTGCTTGTGAAAAGCTCCCTATTTGTCACACTGAAGAAATAAAAAGAATGCTTGTAACCTCCTCAGACTATCTCTAATGGCAATTGGGATGGCAAAAATGCAACCTCCACAAAATAAGTAACTCATTTTCTTTCTCCACAGAGAGACCTAACCCAGACAGAAAGCTCTGAGCTCATGCTGATTAATACTGTGCTGCCTCCTTCACTTTTCATTTCCATGTAGCTGATTTGAATCCCTCCCCTCACTCTTTTCCTTGGGGTGACACGCTTTATTGCTTCCCCCTGTTGGTTACTTTATGTATTTAATTCCAATAATATTTATTTTTCCAAGCAGGAATGTTTCCATTTCCTTTGGTCACCAGGAGGCATGAGGGAACGGAAGATTCCAGAGACCCTCCCTGCCACAGTCCCTGCTCTCCCCAGCTGTGCCAGACTGAGCTTTGCCAACAAACAGCCAGCGCGACTTTCAGCACGCAGGAGCACCGCATCTGGATAACAAGTGAGCACAGAGAGACAAGGGGGGGAAAGAAAAGCAAAAAACCCCTCTGCCAGAACTGGAAAGGCAGCAAAAATAATTTCAGATGAGAAGAGAGGCAGTGGATAATGGAGAAATAGAGATGCTAAGGTAGCAATTGCTAAATAGATTTGGAGGAGGCCAATGAGTAGTGAAATGACAGACCACTTTGTGACGTTCTAAGAAGTCTGCGAAGGTAACTGCTGAAGACTCTCCACACACCTCTGACAGAGCCTCTTCCTCTAAAGCAGACCAAAATTTCCTCTAATGTACCCCTCTAACCCTGTGAATTGTGGTCTTAAAAACCCCTGTTGTCTGCGTTACCACCCTGAGAGACAGAGGAATCTCCCTCCTGCTTCTCTTGGCACAGTGGCAGGGAACACAAATCACACTGAAAATAACTGTATGTAAGGATCCAATTCCACAGCAGAAACCCTGTGGTATAGCGGTAGCCCCTCTCCTCCACTCCCTACCTCTCTGCCAGCCACTCAACTGTCTAATTTGGACAACAGCCTCAGCTCATTCATGCTCCGAAAAGCTTGAAGAGGGTGAAGGAGACCAATTCTGCTCAGGAAATCTCTCACTTCCCAGCTCCCAGCTGTTACAAAGCTGTCTGGAGCAGCACCACTGTGGCTGCAGCTGGAGCCTGCTGACTTCACTGCAGACAAGCATCAAGTACAAGGTTTTCTTTTAGGCTTGACTCAAACACCACCACACACACACGTCTTCCAGCACCCATGAAACAGATCTTTTGTCTCTCTTACAGCCAATCCACATTATCTTCCCGCTCAGACCCAGGGGAGGAGCATTATCCTCATTTTTATGGTTATTCTGCTCTGATATTGCTGGTACAGGACAGACATGCCACCACACATGAATCTTCTATCAGCAAAGCCTTTTTTGCCTTCTGTCAGCTGAGGAGTCCCCCGTGCAACTGTGCTGGGCTTTGCCACCACCTAGCTGAGGGCTGGAGATGAGCTCCTGTTTCCAGCCTTAGAAGAATGACAATGGTGGCATTTACTCACCTTTGTAAAGTATTTCATTAGGTGAAACAGCAAAAAGATGCATCACTAGATCACCCAGGGTTCAGCTTCAGTCTGGGTTTTACAAATGGAGATAAGGCTTATTCTGCACATGAGTCCACCGAATGCTAAATTTCCTTAGATACCCACTAAAATTACATAGTACATACAGACAGAAAAAGGTCTGCCACTTCTGCAGAGCCAGTCTGCTTTTCAAACATTTGTCAGCCATTGCGTGGAGAGCTGATAGCCCAGAGAACACCGATAAATCTTGGATTACCAACATCTTTAGCCTGTCCTGGCAAACTGCCAGTCACCAGGGTACCAAGCCACCAAGTGCAGGGCAGTATTTCCATTCCAGGACCACACCACTGAGACGAGACTCTTCGCTGGGGCAAGCTCTGCATGACCAACAGCTGGGTCAGGCCTTACTTCCAGCCCCTTTGGGCCACCAGACGTGGCTCACCCAGAGGTCAGTACTGGTACTCACCATCACGATATTGGCCAGGTGAGCGGAGACAAGAGCATACACACCTCCAGAGGAGCCCACCACCGGCGCCCTCATGTCAGCCACTGACACTGCCAGGGACCCTGGGGGAAACAACAAGGCTTTGTGACAGTTGCCCACCAAATAAACACACTCTCTCCCACCCTACATCCCTGCTACTACCTGTTTGTGCTAATTGCTGCAGGTCAGGAATACAGAAAGAGAAGGAGGGGAAAATCAATTGACTCATGAAGCCAACTCAGTCCTGCCAAGGCAGTGACTGATTGATTCCTCTGCACCTACTTTAAAAGCAACCAAGCAAGGCACCAATGTGTCTAAACTTGTCCTGCAAAAAGGCATTTATTCCCTGATTGAAAGAACAAGGAAGCAGGAGACAGACAAATGTCTGTGTTTTGTTTCTCACCTGAAGATAAAATAGAAGTAGCTCCCATGTTGGCAAGAAAAATATTTGCACAGGGAGAAGGAACTGGGGACTTAGCACAGGCTTTTGATCAAAGCACAGCCTATTACTTGTAAAACTTCAGAGTAAAACTAGTTAAAAATAACCTGGATGGAGGCAGTAGGCACATGACAGCAAAATGACAGGTCAAGTACATAAAGGCACCACTAATAACAATACAGCCAAACACAGACATTGCTTCTTCTTATCCCAGTTGGAGGCTTGGATCTGCTCAAAGCTCCTTTCATTGCCGACTTTAAGAATAATTTAAGTGATAGAGGAAAGGCAGATTTGGTGTCACAAGGAAGGGATAATGAAGATCTTTGTGATGAGTGGAAATAGGAGAAAGACACATTGGCAAATCTTGAGAGAGTCCTTGGTAGTACAGAATCTAATGAACTTCTTTGCTAATTGCCCAACTGATTCCAGGTCAAGGAAGTACTGATCTTCCACCAGCCAACTCTGCTGATAGCTCCCTCCTTCCTTGTATGGCCCTGAGACTTCTCAGCTCTTAAACACTGGCATTAAGGAACAAGTTAATGAGAAATAAAGGAAGGAGTAATAAGAACTTGCAGTTAAGTCCTCAGACACTGCACTGAGCGCCTCAATTTCCAGTCTTAACGTGTCTTTTCAGTAAAGCCAGACAAATGAGAAAGAACCATAAAAGTTTTGGCTTAACTACATTTTACTGTCTATTCCTGATTATTTAGGAGTTGAGTTATCCTTATATTGCCTCAGCACGAATGTACCCATTTCCCTCTCTCCTGGCACATGACAAAGAATAAAGGATGTTTCATAACTGGCTAACGTATCAGTGAAGCCCTGGGGTTTGGTAGGTGTATCTGTGTAGAAAAGCTATGTCTGG
This sequence comes from Cnemophilus loriae, assembly GCA_013397755.1. Classification (NCBI taxonomy): domain Eukaryota; kingdom Metazoa; phylum Chordata; class Aves; order Passeriformes; family Corvidae; genus Cnemophilus; species Cnemophilus loriae. The sequence continues at coordinate 1,881,172 of VZTF01005238.1, forward strand.
AAAGTTGCAAATTGGGCACCACTTTTGTTAGTGCTTGTTAAAATAACAGTCAGGGGACAGTGGAGCTGCTCTGCTAACTCCTTTCTCTGCATTAAATAGTGTTGGGGTTTGTATGATGCCTAGTCCTGTGTCCTAGTCCAATTATTCTTTCCACAGTCTCTCTCCTGAAATGCAGGATTTATTAGTACCCAATGCAGCCCATTCTACAAAGGGTTTATCTGCTTATTATGGAAAAAAAAATAATTACGTGGCTGGAAAAAACCAAACAAACACTATAAATCTTGAACTAAGGCAGTCAGTCGCTGTCTGAGCTTTGCTCTTGGTTGTTTTCACACTCTCCTCTTGTTTTAATTAGGTGTTGATCTATTGTCAGCTAACTTCCATCACCTCCAAACTTCTGGAAATTCCAAACATAAATAAAAGCAATTCAGCACAAACTAAAAATCAATCAGACCCCATGGCTTAATGATGAAATGAATTTTCCAGATTTCTGTGCACTGCTCACAATCTACGACCAAACACTTCTTGCTTACTTAGGCTGTAGAAAGGTGACAGACAGGACAAACGGAGGAAGAACTGGCACAGGACCAGCATGACTCCACATTCAGGAAGATCATCTAAAGCAAGGCTATTTTAAAATAACAGGCAGTTGGTGCATTTTTAGCAGCTCTCCTAAACACAGAGTCTATGGCTACATAGAAATAGATGTCAAGTTCTATCGTATTTCCTACGTCCAGCCCCCCAAAGGATTTCAATGCACAGAAGATCAGTGAATGCCCCTCTCCTAATCCCAAATATCACAAAACATTCCTCCTACTCAAAAGTCAGCACAGACCATTTTCACTGCTTCTCCGTCTAGGGAATGCAGAGGTGTCACCTACCTGCCACAACTCCTGCAACGTACACAAAACTGATCCTCGCAGCTCCGTGCACCATTTCCAGAGGAACCCCAACCAAGAGCTGAAGGACAACATTGAGCCCAAGGTGTTCTATCCTGCAGCAAGGAAAAACAACAGTTGCCCTGTTTTTCAACTCTTCATCTCCTTTCTCTACCACTGAGACACAGCTATCTTGGAAAGAAAATCAAATAGCACCTGCTTCATGTAAGTAGACTAATGCTGGAAAAAACAGTGATTCCAGAAAAAATCTGACCCGGAGCTGTAATGTTTCTTCCCTCCTTGCTGCTTTTATCTTTTTCATATCCACCCAGGTCCTTTCAGTCAAAGACCTTGTACAACGTTTTGTTCTTAGTCAGACATTTTTTCTTTTTTCTTTGTTTGAAGAAGTTAAATGACTTGTCAAAAAAAGCAGCAAGATGGCAGCAGAGCCTGGAACAGAAGCCAGAAATTTGACCTGCTCCTCTCTTCTCCCCTCCTAATGACTCAGCCTTTCTCTGCACACATCACACTGCCATGATGGGGAGTGGTTGTTAAGTCAAGAACGAGGTGGGCATAGAAGTTCCAAGAGAACTGCCATTTCCTGGTGCCATAATGCTGCTTTACAGCTGTCTGTAAGGGCTGTCTGACCCTCACCCTTTTCTGCTGTGCTTACTGCAGTGGTCAGAATGGGAAGCAGAGGGCATTTTGATGCCTGCTCAGGTGCCCAGGTGTATTCACTGATGCTGTCTCCTCACCCACCCTTGTTCCCATTACAGTCAATAGCAAAACTCCTGTTGAACACACAGGAAAAAGCTGGGCTGAGGGAACTCTTGCCCCACTATCACACTGTGCAGGACCACTTGCAGCCTGCAGGCAGAGTGTGACAGCTCGGATGTGCAGATTGGGTAAAGACTCCAGTGCAGCAGATTTCCCCTGAGCTGAATCAACAGTTTCAAAGCGAGTTCTCTGTTGCTTTAATCAAAACTACTCAACAAAACTGTCCTGCCACCTTTCAAAGCTCTATACAGATATTCATCTGCAGGATCTTCCAGTGAGGTAACAACAGCAGCAGGCTCTGAACAGGGTCCTCAACACTGTGCTAGTGTCTGAGATTTACCCTGGGCTCGCAGGGCTGTGACCTCACTGAATGGTGACATCCCACTGGAGCCAAAGGTATCCTGCAAAACAGATGGATCTAAATGACGCAGTGGTACCCTTAACACAGAAGGCCAGCATCTTTTGGGGAAAAGAGAACAAAGTACCTAATGCCTTGAAAAAATACATCCCATTTTATACAAGAAAAGGGTTGCTCACAGACAGGCACTAGTAAACTTTGGTTTAAGTTATATGCATTTCCACTGTTTTGATCTTTTTCATGTTACCATAGCAATTTCCAATATACAGCAGAGAAAAACACTGACGGTGAGATGCAGTAATGACAGAACAGTCTGATAAATGAGAATTTAAAGCTGGACTGCAAGAAAAGTGCTAGAAATGATACTGCAGAAAACAGTCCTCTCCTGATATCTTAGTAAGTTTGTTTCCATTGAATTTCTCTCCAAAGATGAATTTCTTTCCTGCACAATACACTCAGCACTGCAATTTTTCCCCATGGGAAACTGCTGCATGTAACTGAGTTCTTTTATTACCTTCCTCAAGCCTTTTGAAGCCACTGGGCATGGTCAGCACTCGTTCAGATCCCGCATGCTCACAGAACGCAGGGAATTAAATTAGGAACAACCAGCAAAGGTCAAACTGAGATCACTGAGATGAGTCTAAACATCCAAGTGCCCTTTCACAGAGGTGAGGGAAGAAGCTCTGGCTGAGGGAAGAAGCTCTGGCTGGCACACAGTCAACATCATGAGGTGGCACCTGACATTTCTACACAAAGCACTGGGTCTTATTTTTCAAAGGAAGCTTTTGTAAGAGCTCAGCAAAGTTTATCCTAGACTCTGAAGTGACTGCTCTGATTCACAGCTGTTCTTAAAAGACTTCCCAGGAGCAATCCCATTCACTTCTCTTCCCCATCATGCTAAGAGCTTTGAAGGCACCAGAGTCAATAAGAACCCATAAAATATAATTACCCTTTGCCAGTGCTGAATGTGTCATTCTTGAAATGACAATTTCATTGATTTATTAAGGACTTTGTCCTTCCCTGGGACCAAACAAATGGGACTGAGCATCAATGCAAGTCATTAGTTATGGCAGTGATACAAATGTGTGGGCTTCAGATATCAACGTCTGCTTTCCATGAAAACAGAAGGGCAGAATTTACAACTTTGCCTTTTCAGCCCTTGACAAAGCTCCCTCCATCAGAACCAACACACAGCCTGTACATTTTTGGAATCTTTCTAGAGGCACAGCCAGCCAAGCCTTAGCAACTGCTGCCTTCTCAAACACCTTACGGCTGCCACTTGCTCTTTAAAAAAGACGGAGTACACTAAATTAAGGAGCAGTCCACATTACCATTTAAAAGTCTCAGTTGGAAGCAGGATAACAATAGACCCATGGCATTGTGTTATCCTCTCATTTGAAAATGAGAGGAGAATGATGGGCATCCACTAAAAAACAATATTACCTATCCAAGATTTATCTGTTTGCCTCACAAGAAAGGAGCTTAACACAGAGAAGTTAGAAATAAAGGAACATTTAGCTTAACTTGAGATACTGCAGATAAATCACAAGGTTTATTGTTCCAGTGGGACCCTCCATTGTTTTGAAGGCTGTGTAGTGAAAGGACTTGGAATCCATTAAGATGAGTTCCCTGCTCACCACCTTCCACTGTTCCACTCTGAGCCAGTCAGAGGTGAAATAAATGTGAGGGATTTTTTGGCCAGTGAGTGTGAAGAATGCCAGAGAACTGCTTGCTACAGGGGTGACCTGGCACAGGTTAGGAAAGCATGCCACAGAAAGGCATTTAATGCTGGAAAATTGTCCTTGTGCAGGTGTTTCTCCTCCAATGTATCCTAAAGCAATCTGTAGTTATAGAAGCCATACGGTAAAACACCACCACCACCAAAAGAAAGCCCAAATACAAATTAACTAACATTAGTTAAAATCTAGTGTTTCTTCCTTTTACAAGCCCAGTTTTCCCCATATTCTCAGCAATGGAAATTTCCACTTCTCATTTTACATAACCAGCCTCATGTCTAAGCCCAGTAGTCCCCACTTGCAGGATGAAACCCATATAAAATGGGCTCTTTGGAGGGATTCAGCACGCAGAATACACACGTCACCACATTCAGAAGTTTCTTCTAAAAACTTTTCCCTACTCTTCCCTTGGGTGGGTCTGTTTTTATCCAGAGATCTGGGGCACATCTTGTGCTCCAGGGCAATTACACACCAACGAAGTTATTCCATGGCAGGGAAGAGACACCAGCATGTCTTCCATCAGAGACATGGAAAAAGGCAAAGATCAACTTGATCTTTCTGGCCTTTCATAGAAGAACATTGACTGATGGAAATATAGGCTTTCTATTTAAGAACAAAGGGTCCTTATGCAGTTTCAAACTCTACACTACTGCTAAAAGGCTTGTTGCTGTCATTTTTCAATGACAGAATTAAAGAAAATTGCAATTATCTGCCAGGAATGTGTGAAGATAATGATCTGAGAAACTGCTCAGAGGGGGTAGAGTGTTTTGTACATGGATGAACTTTCCAGTGACACTTACTCATCACCATGGCATCACAAACATCACACAATTAAGTCTATTTGAATTTTGTTAGGACTAGCACAGCTGAGAAGAACAGAGAATCCCCATGCCTTGTATATTCTTCCCAAGTCTGCTGCATACCTCCCATGGGATGAAGGAGGATTCATTTTACTGTGCACCTTCATTTTGCATGAGATGGACCATTCTCTGTCCATCTGGTCACTTGAGATTGTCAGCTCTTCAGGAACACTGGTGTTTGCCCAGTGTGTACAAAATGGGAGTTCAAGCTTGACTCAGGCTTCTAGGCATTATCTCAGTCCCTACAGAAGGAACAGCATTACTGAGTGATGACATGTCCCAGGCACAGGGAACTTAACTGACTTTTCCAACCTCAGCTAGGAAGTCTAGCTCAAACACACCCTGTAGTTTTTAAATACCAGTCCAGCATCTTTGCAGACTTGTTCTACCACCTGTACAGCTCCTTTAGTGGAACACTGGGCTTTGACCTGGTTTTAGGAAGTGCACAGTAAGAGGAAAGTGTGGTCCCAACACTGCTGGGGAGAAGAGCAGCATCTGTTAAGTTCCTTTCATTGCCTTGTCCCTTCAGAGATCTATGAAGGTTTGCCCCTCATTGCCCAACACTCCACAACATGTTCAGATTTTTACGCACAATTTATAATTGCGTTTTAAAAATTTAATTCTGAGCTGATTCTGTCACCTCCTCTTTCTCTCTGGGGAGCCTGAACTGTGGGGAATCTCCAGTTTGTAAGTACTCACCCTGCATGCATGAATATGTAGGTTAGGTACCTCCAAGCCTGGGCCCGAAGCTGGGGATGGTACAGTAATGCATTCTTCAGGTACAAGGGGTGGCTGACTTGCAGCACAAATCTGTCTAAGACCACTCCATTGTAAAGAAAAAAGGCAACCTAGAAGAGCAGAGAGATTCATTGGTTAGCAAATGCCTTTTCTCACCAAAAAGTACCTTTCGCCCCAAAATAATGGAGAAAAAAGTAATATATACAAAAACTTTTCTGCCATTTGACACAGCATGAAAAATCCTTGTTTTGAGAAACCTGCAACACATTGATGTAACTGTATTTGTGGCCTTCTGACACCAGCCCCTGAGTCAGAGGAACCTGCTCCCAGTCAACACCCTACTATCAGTGTCATTTTATATCCTCCTCTGTACTTACTTGAGCACATTACTCAGCAAATGTGCAAAGATCTCATTTGGGCAACACATGAGCAGGTCAGAATATTTAACCCAGAGGTTCCCTCCCCTCCTTTTTCTCTCCACTCACAGAACAGAGATAGGCATATGGAAATTTCTCTTCTAATTCCATTGACTGATCCATTTCTCTAGAACTGTCCTGTTTTCACTCCTCAAACAGTTTTGCTCTAGTTTCCTGAATTGTGTAGTCTCATATACAAATTGTTCCAATGACAGTGTGCACTTAAACACACCTCAGCAAGCAACCAAAATGGCCACCAGCTTCACATCTGTCCTTGTCCAGGTCTGAACGAGTCCCTCTCCAAGCCTTGATTGTGTCCCAGCAGAGCCTTTGGCAGTGTGGGAGGTTCCCAGGGAGGGTACTTGCCTCCACAATAGTGATGGTGATCATGAACCAGGGCGGGGGGCAGCAGGTGTAGCTGTCGTAGTACCACTTGCGGTCGATCTCGCGCGGCAGGGTCTCGTACGCCACGTGCCGGATCAGCCTCTGCGAGAGGCTCAGCCCCGTCTCCTCCAGCAGGGCCTTGCTGCACAGCCTCCTGTTCCCCTGCAGGATGGCTTGGCGGAAACTGTTCGACCTTTTGTTGCTCATCTGGGTAAAAGGGAACGGAAGAAGCCATGAGTACAAAGCAAGAGCTGGCACAATCATCAGGGAGAATAGTGCCAGTTTGGCAGCACCAGATCCAGGCAGGCAGGAAAGCCACCACCAGGCTGAGTTTTAGGAACCAAGTCTCAGGACAGTGACAGGGTGATCTACTTGGGGTGCAAGGAAAACCAGTACCAGGGTCTGCCATTATGATGCCAATAAATGAGGTCAAGGCAGAACTCTGGCAAGGCAGAGCAGAGACTGGTGATGCACCTGGCTGAGCTCTCTGGCCCATTCTCCAGCCTTCCATGCGCTGTCTTCACCACAGGTTGTCACAATCCACATTCCTGTGTCCTCCTTCCCTCTGCTCCTCCTGCTCTATCACACTTCCCTACAGTCTTGGGGGAGAAAATTTCTCAAATGCAGCAACAGGCACTTTCACAGCACATCTAACCCTTGTGGCAGGAGTTAGTTCTGGGCAAAGAAAATTATCTCTTTGTGTAAAACAAAACTGCCTGAGCAACAGCAACAAACAACAAATTAATCGGCTGTACAAGCTGTCTTAGCTCCTGTAAGCTTGCAAGTCTTTACAAGGCTTCTTTTATAAGTTATCCTCAGAGGGGGCAGGTTCTGAGATGGCACAGGCTTACAGCTAATTTGTATATGCATTATCACCTTACATGCATAGATTTAGCTGTCTATCTTTTTGAGCATACACTTTCCCAGTTTGGATGCATAATAAAAGCAATTGCATTTGCAAATTAGGCAGATGGAATTTTATGCTTAGCCTGCTGGGGGCGGGGGAACAAACCAGGTCTGAAAGAGCTTGCTCCAAGATTTGTATAATTGTTAATTAGCCTTGATGTCAAACAAACCTGCTGCATTAGAGCCACTGTCTGTACTGGCTGAATCTTTGGCAGGGAGCTCCAAAGGCTCACTGTGTACACAGGCTGCTGCAAGGGGACCTTCTACTGTAACAGGCAGCAAAGCAAATGTGACAGCCTGTTCCTTCTTCCGAGAGAACTAACTGCTCTCAAAGCACCAGCACCTCCAGCCTCCCAGAACCAAACAAGAGATGACACTCAACAGCGTTGGCTTCCAGTTGTCTTGGATCATGCTGGTTTCAGCTGATATCCCAAAGCCAGCAAGGCCCAGAGCTTGTGCTCTCAGTGCCCAGGCAGTCAGGGAATTGCTCCAAGCTGGACCAAGCTGCTTAAACACAGTAATCACTGCAGGGAACCACCTCCTGTTAATCACTGGAGGAAGGCAAGGGGCCATCTGAGGTGATGGCACTGTGACTCACTCTGCCCGTCCCTCCTTAGCCTTCATTTGCAGCCTGTCCCTCCAACACAGAGGAGCACTGACAGTCAACTGATGTTCTTATATTTTTTTTTAATTGGGGAAAAATTTGTTGTTGTTGTTCTCTTTGCTGTTTTAGTGAGGAGATGTTTACCCTAACAACTCTCTCCATTTTGGTATTTCTCCTTTGCTCTCTCTTTCCTTTGTTCATTCAGAAAACACTTGTAAAAGAATATTTCTGGGAAAAAAAAGCAGAAAAAGCAAAGAAGAAAAACAAACGTCCACAAAGTCTCTCTCTCAGTCTTCTCAAGTTTATCATTCAAAAGCCTGTATCTAAAACTAGGGAAGATGAGGGGAAAAAAACTGTTGGTGGTCCTCTGTTGCATTAAGAAAGCCTGCTCATATTGAAAGACATTATTTTCATAGAGAAACATCCAACAGGTACAAGGCTTTCCTTAGCATGTGTGAGATGCCTTTTGGTAGGTAACAGATGAACCTCTGTTTCAAAGATACTTTTAGCCACCTAATGACCTCACCGTGTCCACAGAAGAAAGCTTCACTCCAGGTTAGTTCAGAGCAGCCTTTTGGAGATGTTCTGTATGTGCTCCCTCACAAAGTTCATTCTGTTCTCTCTGGCTTTGCCCCTCTTATGGGCAAGAATAGATTCAGACTGAAACTATAAACTTGCCTTAAGATACCAGACAGTTGACTGGAGCTGCCGATCTGCTTATTCCAATTACAGTGATATATGGGATTTCCTGCCTACCACAAAACAGTCAGTGCTTTTCCCTGCTGCAGCACTTCAGTGGAAAATATAATCATTTCCAGAGTCAAGGAAAATCATCATTTAAGTTCAGCATCAAGAAGTGCTGGCCACCCTCAGCAGATGATCACCTCATCAGTGCAGAGACTGCCGAGGGAGATGGGCAGGAAACTCCAAATGCTGCTGATGTCCATGGTTAGGCTCATAACAAAGATTTCCTTGCATCTGTTGAGCAGAGGATCCTAACGGAGGCATCCCTGAACTCGTCTGTTACTGTTGAGTATGACACAAGGGACAGGCTCAGTTCAGTCACCTGAACTTGGCACAGCCCCATCAGTCCAGTGTCCTCTCTGCAATAATGCTTGTGCTGCCCATGGAGCCCAGACAACAGCCAGGGCACTACAAATTCATCACCATGACGTTTCTGAAGGGGTTCCTCAACATACTAAAAACAAAACAGAAGGGAAAGGTCTTCTTAGATTTAAGAGCAAAATATTGCAGGATCACTGTCAGTCACACCCCAGATGACCACAGCCCCTGCTGGCTCTTCTGAGGAGGTGAGAAACTGGACTACTGTTCAGCAGAAAGCTCTGCCTTCCTCCTTCCAGAGCGAAAAATAAATCACAGGACGTTTCACACCCCACACAGGAGCTAATATGGAAGGGATATGAAAATATTTGCCAGACCTTCTTTAGAGCAAAGGATATGGAAAGAAGGTCCAGGTTCCCTCTACACGCCACAGTCTTGGTGTGGTTTTATACCCTGATGAGGCAGGGACACAGTGTCAGGAGTGTACCAGACGTGCTGAAAAGCCCCCACAATCCAACAAGATGTGGATGAGTGGATGTACTGAGCCCTTGTTAAAATCAGGCCTCTCAGGAAGGAGACATCCTGCTGGTCCCCATCTGCACTCATTGCCCACGGCACCAAGGAGGAGATGATCTCCAAAGAGACAGCACAGCTGACTGCCAGGGTGCAAGCAAACGCAGCAGTCCTGGCCCTACTTACATAATCCCACAGGCCTTTGGATCAAGCTAGGGGGAGATGGGCATGAAGAGAGACAGAGGATTAAGTCACTATTGCTGCTCTCACCATTTCTTGATGAGAAGTCTATTTTGTTCCTCAGACTGACTTTGGAAGACTCAAATCTTCCCAAACGGAGTCTCGCATATGGTCACAATTTGCTGACTTGATTTTGGAATTACATAATATTGGTGTTTATGAGCCAAGTATTTAATCATCAGCTGAAAGAACACTAGGCCCATTGTTGGCCTGCACATTATTATGGCTCCAGAAGCCCAGGGCAGCCCATCCCACTTCTCTTCATGCAATCGATCTAGGACTTCTTTAATGAGTGTGATATTAAAGCTGCAAGCAGATGGGTACAGCAAACAGTATGTGGAGAGAGAAGGCAGCAGTGGGGAACAACGCTTTCCCTTAGTCCTTCATGCCTGCAAAATGTTATTATGCAGAGAGAATGAAATTTCCCTTGCAGAAGAGCCAAGCTGAGCTGACTGGTACCCAGGTGCTGCCACCTCTGCCCTTTGGTATCACCATACCAAAACAAACCAAGGCTTAGTGCTACAGCTCTGCTCAAAGGCTGGGTTTGAGACCTCTGTGCAAAAGGAAAAATTTCCCTACTTAAATCTGAACCTGTCTTCAAGACTGAAAACGTCAACATTTAGGATGAGTCCTTACTGTCAAGTGTAGCACAGTGACAAACTCTGATGAAGTACAAAGCCCAGCTTTTGTTTAGCACACATGGCACTCTAAAATTACTGTGGGGTAATCTGCAACTTGCAAAGGAAGTTGTCCATGCCCACTGGCAGACCAATTTCTCTGTGTTCCTTGGATATCCGTACTACTGTGGCTACCTCAGATAATCAATAGCCAAGTCATGTAGTATTTCCCCCATCTCCAATTTCAGCCCTTGTGTGGGGCACAGCACCCTTTTTATGGTTTTATTCAGCCTCACTCAGAAGGTTTTGAAAAACATGGATTTCTGCCCATTACGTATTGGCATCTTTGAGACTGGTCTTGAGCTATTTTTAACCACATACAGCTCTGTGACAGGCAATGCATTCAGCTCTCCAGCTCTGATCCTCCAAGACACAGAACACTAAATCAGAAGTTAGCACAAGCTTCTTAAAAGCCTCTGCCAGCTCCAGTTTTATAACCCACTTTACTTACAAATGCAACCTCTCCAATCAATTTTGCTTTCAAGATTCACATTTATTTCCTTCCCTCTGCCCACACTTCTACAAAATGCTAATGTGGGTAGAGACAGCTTTTCCCAAAATGCATATCTCAGCATCAAGTTCATCTGTCACAGATGTTCACATCCTCTGAGCCAACCTCGTAGCACTTTCCCAAATAGTATCAAAGGGAAAAAAAACCCAAATACCAACATTCTGATTTGGTTTAACTAAGCAGTGGTTTACTCTAGGGATTCAAAGAAAGAGACAGGAGAGACAAAATTAATTATCCCTGCTCAAGGTTTTGCCTGATTCCTATTAAATGTGCCAGGCGTAAGCCTTCCACCACTTTCAATAGAAAAGGTAAGCCACTTTCAAATTTCAAGGTTACTTGAAAGAACATTGCTTGCAGGACAATGTTAACATTGTGGTTCAAATAGCATTGTGTCAAAACACAGCAAGCTGGAAACTGCAAACCCCCTATACCTGTCCCATTTTCTACTGATGCTGGGAAGGATTCCACCAATGAAATGAATCCAGATCCCATTTTGTGAAACAATTTAAAAAAAAATATTTATAACATTTCTTACTCATGTGTGTATTTTAGATATGTACATAATTAAAACAACCATTTAAATTGATATTGCACTCCTCAAGTTTCAACTGTATGTGACAGAAAACAGTTGAGGTTAGGGATGGGAATTTCTATGTTAAGTTCCATTTTAATTGGCATAATGATTATTTGCCGGACTAGTCCACTTGGAAGAAAGTTCTCTCTTATGCTGCTGCTACTTGCAACTAATATCTAATTAGATTTAGATTTAATCATCCTTGAATAGAGTTCATCTTAATGTATCTTTCTATACTGCATTACAAACTCCTACAACTCTAGGCAACTGTTAAAACTAGAGATACATTCTTTTTCTACATTTTTTCTTTAGCTTGAGACATGCAGTAAGTTCCTATAGACTGATGAAACTGTAAAATGCAAGTCAAACCCTCCACTGAACCAGCTCATTTCCCACTTACTACAGGATCCACTTCGGACTTTTTGTTCTTGTTTGTGGACTGTAACACAATCCCAAAGTATTTTATCCCTTCAGCCAGTCCCGCTCTCTCTTCCAACACCTACAGAGATCCCCTGCCCAGGACAGAAGAGCTGGCATCTAAATCTCAAACTTTGTATTTCTACAGCATCCAGTGGCACAGACACACTGTAAGACTCTGGGCAGGCACTTCATCTCCTTCACCCCCCATATTTTATCTTATTTTTAAGACTCCAGCAATATTTGGACACAGCAACTGCTCCTTTGAACATCCTGCTCAACAGTATATAACACAAAACGCCTTCCACTAACACCTGATCATGTTCCAGCCTCTTGCATGAAGTAAGAAACTCCTGCAAAGATCTTCCTCTCACCTTCTCTGGTGGTCAACAGATCTGTGTATCTGGCACTCCTGAGGAGGAAGAGCAGAGGCTGCAGATTTCTCAGCCTGCCTCTCCAGTTTTACTTCTTTACTTGAAGAGGCAGGATTTGCAGTCTGGCAGCACACTGAGCAAGTCAGAGAGAGAATCACAAAAACTAAAGGAAATCCTTCTCTGAAGGGTAAAGTGTGCTGGCACCAGAAATTTTGGATTAGGGTGACCAGATTATTGTTACATAGTGCCTCAAAAATGTGTATTGTTCACATTAAAAATGAGGTAGAATTAGCCTGTCCCTAGAAGCCAGTAAGGCCAGGGAAAGCAAAGCAGGTGGTGATTCTTGATCTGGAAAACAAAGGATGTGCATTTAATTAGCTAATATATTTTGCTCATTACTGAGATGCTGCATCAGCTTCAAGTTACTACAAAGCTACAGCTAAACATTTCTGTTGGAAGCAGCAGTGTTTTGTTTTTCCCAAGTCACATGAACTCTGTCTTAGAGCTTACTACTTACTGCAAGCTCTATTACAGTGCACAGGATATTATGTGAAGTAATCCAGGACTGCCAACAGCAACTGCTGTTCAGCAAGAACCCCAGAAAATAATATCTCAAGTATAATTACCTCCTGGCTTGTCTCTTCTCTAAAAGTAGCAAAGTTAGTTAAACACCTTGATTCATTATCTCCTCCTGTGGCCCATGCTGTTCATAGCCAGAATTTTCTCTGTGCATCTCTTTTCACAATGCTGCAAAGCAACCAGACAGCAGAGATGCACGAGATGTCTCCACTTGTACAGGAAACACATTTGTTACTCTGCACTGTCTCAGACACAGCATAAGAAACCCCATCTGAAACTGCTTTCTGCCGTTACTACAAACCACAGTGCAGAAACAGAAATGGATATGATTGCAGCATTGTGTTTTACAAATACATGACCTGAATTTCATACACACAGAGGAGAAGCAATTTCCAATGAGTTGCCTATCTGATTTCTTTTGAGCCTTTTCTGTTTGCAGATCACACCAGGAGTTTTCATCTTCCCTGAATTTATTCATTTCTCAATTTATTTCCTGAGTGCTTTCTGGGGTCTATTCTCATATTTTAAAACTTTCAATTTCATAAATTTAAGTTGCTTTGCTGAGTTGAGAACAGGCACATGAATGGATGTTGTTATTAAGGTGAGAAGTCCTATAATTACATTTTTGATGTATTCTAGAAGTTCACAAAACATTTTGGACATCAGAGGATAACATAGCTTTGCTCAATAGCAGTCCTTTAGCTGGGCATCACAGTGTTTGAGAGAGCAGGCAGAGTTCTTGGTGCTCACAATGATGCTGGAGAAAAGGAAAACCATACATACAGACAGCCATGCTTGTAAAGCCTCTGGTTTAGTAAAAGGTCAGCCTTTCCATCCCCACACCCAGCACCAACATTTTTGGCAGCAGGTCAATTCTTGCTAAGCTACTGAAACAAACAAATTAACCTGAGCGTAAAGCAGAGAGGGCTAATGATCATCAAGCACAAATATGCACTTAAACACCACCACACCAAGGACTGACAGCTATGAGGAGAAGGAAATCCCTAATTTCACATTGATTCTGTATCAACTGTGCTGTTTCTTTCCATCGGGAAGTTCAAAAGAAAGTTCAAAAGGCAGAGAAAACAGAAGGAGCCCTAAAAAAAGTTAGGATGTTGGAAATCAGTAGAAACTAGAGGAGAAGTGAGAAGAGAGATGTCATTTGTAAGTAGTTTAATGTTTTGGCATTTGCATTGCCTATTGATTAGAAAGTGCAAAAAATGCAGACAAGGATAGAGGGGCTGATGACAGGAAAATCAATGGCTTCTTTATAGGAGTCATTCAATAGTAGTGAAGGAAATTTGCTGTTTTGCAGAAACCACACCAGCCGGGTGTGAGTGGGCATGGTCTCCTATTGCCAAAGGAGGAGAATGTCCAAGCACTTCACCTCCCACCCACCTCTCACTAGCTTGTGGTGCTCCTGAGCCCTGTGGAGCAAGGAGAGAGGAAAAAGCCCAGTTCTATCCCTGCTGCCAACGTGTTGGTTGGCCCTAGGCCATCATTTCCGTCAAAGAAATTCGATGATACCTCTTCCTGCTACCTAAGTGTTGTGCAGCCCAATTAGTGAATGCTTGCATGGTACTTTGAATATCCCCAACTGTGGAACAAGCAGCTGTTACTATAAATACTCTGCTGAGCACTGAGCACCACACTGTTATGCTGGAGCTGAGGAAAACCTCACACCGTGTGATCTGTTTAAGAGTTGCTGCATGTGTTTTACTGTGTACCTAGACACAGGCAAGGGGCTAAGAAGACAGCCTGGTTAGATACAGCAGGTTCATGTCATTCCATCAAAGTAACTTCACCTTGACGCTGCCCACAGCCTGATGGAGGTCATGACCTGGGTCCTCGGCAGCTGGGCCATGTTATCATACTTTTCTGATTAATGTGAAAACAGGACACATGCAAGACACTTTCTTTCTAAACTAAGAACACATGCATGAGTGACCATGACAAATGAAGGGATCAAATCCCCACGTTGTCCACAGAACACACAGAGATGCAAATTACTGTACTCTGCATCAAGGCCACATCCAGCTTTCCAGAGAAACCTCAGAGATGTCACCAACTTCCATTGCTCTTTGACTTTGTCACCCAGGCTCATCTTAATATTGCACTAAATCTGCTGGGATTCAGGTGTTCAACGACAGAGCAAGAACAAGGCAAAGCCCCTGAATGGCCAGTGTCCAAGGTATCTTGCAAACAACATTTCTAAGCCATCCTGGGCACCTGACAACACATGTCTACAATTGTGTTGACTCAACAAACTGCCTTGACAAGAAACAGAGTGATCCCTTCACTAATTGACTCATTAGCAGAGATAGAGAGGCATCCAGATCATGACTCATGCACTCTGAGATACCTCACCTGGGATAAAATGAACGTGACCTAGAAACACTTTATCCCTGCTGCTGTTGATGCCTACAGCAGTGCAATATGACTCCACGTAGCACGTCAACACAATGTTATCTATATATTTTTGTCTGGAAGTGGTGAAATCTCTAGATAAAACAGGAGACATCCAGACTGACAAACCTCTGCTCGCAAACAAATGGTTCATTATAGCAGCTAGCAACTGATATTGAGAGCAAAAACCTCTAAACTAGCAGCAGCCATTGCTTCATGATCTTACTACAGCTCCCACAGTTCCTTCCCATGCAAATTTGTTTCCCTGGAAAAATCAGAAGCAATTTGACTCTTGCTGAAGCATTCAGTCACCACTGAATGCTTCAGCAAGTCCATGCAGAATGTGATGCAGCAAACACTGGTGTTAATAGAGGGAGGGAAAGAGAGAGAGAGACGCTGTCCCTCGACAACCCGTGTTTTAAGCAGAGCCAAGGACTGACAGGCCCTGCCAGCCAGAGCACTCACCAGGTTGACGAAGTCCTGGTAGCAGATCCTCCCCTCAGAGTTGCTGTCTGCCAGGGCTAGCAGGACCTCCAGCTTGTGGGGGTCCAGCTCCGAGCCGTGTCTCTGGAGAAGGGAGCGAAACTTCTCAGTGCTGATGTAGCCAGTGTTGTCAGGATCAAACTGGGACAGGAGGGGAAAGTGCCACAATTACAATCCCATGTTACACACAACTCTGTCCTCTGATGTATTCATCACCCACAGGGATGAACCACAGGGACCCAGGGGCTACTCTAGGCTTTGGTGACACTGCCCTGCAATCGCCCAGGGACTGGAAAGCACCCTGCTGCAGAGAGGGGTGAGTGCAGGCACCATCATCCACACCACCATCCCGTCTCCACCCAAGCTTCAGCTACGTCAGTTCCCTTCACCTTCCTTCCCTCTGCATCATCATTTCTTTTGTCTACTTTTTATGTTTCTCTCTATCTGTATCTCTATCTGTATCTCTCTATCAAGCAGACCAGAGACACAGTTTGCGAGATAAAATGCACTGAAAACAGTTTTACTCCTCTATTGCCTAACACAATTGCACCATAGGAATATGCCATCCCTCCTCAAGCCCTTTCCATGCTCAGTGTTTCTGACAGTCACCTTTCCAGATCACCTCTACAGATGCCTTCACTATGGTAAGTGCTTTCACTGCTGAAGAGCTATTTTAAGGCAGTTGGGAAAGAAAATCTTTGGACAGGGAGCAAAGCAGATGAACGCCACGTCAAACTAAAAGTGACAAGGCAGCCACATGCCATTCTGAGAATATAAACCAGAGTCATTAGAAGGAAAGTCCCAGGTGAGACCTGGAGTGAATCCCACTCTGACCAAAAACATCACTGTTTTCCCTCAGCCTAAGTGGCTAATCTAAAAATGCCACTGATGAAAAGAGACGCCTTTACAAGGCTGTCCAAACTTATGACTGTTCCAGTGGCCTCTAGGGCACTCTGTGAGGGGCTGCCAGCTCACAGGGCACAGCCCCAGCCCCGACAAAACCAGTGCTGGCACCATGCCAAGCACGTTTCTTATGTGCTTGGAAAACTAGTGGCTGCAAGCTGCCAGACCAGCCTGCACTAGCCTTGGTGCAGTCTGATCTCTACCAGTTCTCTGTTGCTGGGAGATTTTGCCTTTGATTTCCCAAACTTGGCTGTGAGGACCCTGGTGCTCGCTGGCCTCCTTTCATAGATAATGATATCAAGCTCGTTGGCTGGATTGAATGGCTGTCAGGGGGCAGGGTGGTCAGGCGGGAGTCTTTTCATGGAAACATTTGGGACATAATAGGGCCTTGGCAGAGCCAAAAAGGTCCTGACAATCCTCACTCTTTCCTAATGGAGAACAAAAGTCGAACAGGCGCCGGGCCTTCGATCAGACACGGTGGAGTAAAAGCTGCCTTGGCAAGGGAGGAGGTGGGAAGGAGGATGTGGCAGAGGATGCAGCCTGCCAGCAGCAGGGCTGGCACGGCTCTGCAGTGAGCAGAACAGCTATAAAACAGACCAGCCTCAGGCATGGGCAGCTTGTTTAGAGGCCGCAGTGCCCATGCGAGAGGATCTGGCTCCATCTCCTTCTGGCCCGAGCACCTTTGTCCCGCTGCTCTGCTCTCCCCAGCTGCTTGGCTGAGGAGGAGCTGTCTAACCTGAGGAGGGGAGGTCACAGCTCCTTGCTGGAGTAGGGCTGTCTGCCTTTTGTCAAAGCAGCAGCCCCTCTGTGAGGAAGCTGCTGGGGCAAGTGGATTACACAAAACAAGATAAACCAAGTGACCTGTGGACAGTGAGAGCTGGGCACTCTCTCCTGTTCTCTGCCAAAGGTTGTCCTGCCCTTGTGAGGTGGCCTGGATGCACCTCCCTGACAGATGGCACTCAGAGCCAAAGGTGGATTTCATCAGCTGTTTACTGTTAAACAAAGGCTTAATATTAATCCCTGGAGAAGTTTAGCTCCCCTACTCCGGCCCACTCTGATGCTTTGAGTTAACAGATCAAACTCTAAAACCAACCCCAAAAGTCAGGGCTTCTGCAGTCAGGCAGAACTCAGGCTCAACTCTGATGAGTTTTTGCTCTTGCTGTGACTCTCAGGCCAGCCTGTTTGTGGTGCCCAATCCCAGACACATACCCAGGAAATAAAGTATTATTAGCACAATACCTGAGATGACCTTTCTCAAGGGGAATTTGTAGGAGCCGGGAGGTGAGTCATTCAGTGAACGGATCTAAGACCTGCAGCCCTATAGATACTGCTCTGTTCATCCCTGCTTCCCAAAAACATTTGACCTAACCAACATCTTACTTAACTGCACCACTTTAACTGTATCTTGATATTTAAAATGTCAGAACGTAGCTTGTCTAGGACAAAACCATTTGCTCCTTGAAGGCTTAAGTACCTCTCTATTTTGAGGGCCAGGGTCAGCACTCGAAGTGTGGGACTCTCCCCATGCCGTGTGCTCACTGACTTTGTAGGAAAGACCAAGGCCTGCAGCCACAGGGAACATGGCTATTCCTTCAAAGGGCAGATGAGATACAGAGCTGAAGCACACAGGCCCCCAGAGAACAAAAGAGCTGCTGAGATCACAAACCACTTTTCCCAGACTTTGTTCTGCTTTAAAGCCTTCCAAAAAGAAGCATTTTGTAACCAAGAGCAGAAATTACACAACTGCTTCAGAGCTTCAAACCAGCCCACAAGGACACACTAATGACTTCAGACTCACTAGTGCTGGAGCTGATACATCCTGTCACTCAGGATGTTGCTGTTACTGGCTGCTGGCTTTCCAAAGGCACAGCTGAAGCTGTAGCTGTCTGGTGGCTACAAGTGAATCTGCTCCAAGGATGCTTCTTTCTCACACCAATAGGCACAAGCATTCCTCCTTCAGCTCACAGTCTTGCTGCTCGCTCCACAAAAATCAAAGCAGTGGCAGAGGGTAGCTGGTGTTTTCTGTAGTGTAATTTGGCTATGGAGTCTCTTCTCCTTTTCCATGTTATTATATATAATTATTTTTTGGCACCATGTTAATGATACTAATTAGAAATAAGTTTGAAGTAAAACAGTGGTTCTGAACATAAGAGTAAGAGATGAACAGTGAGCATCTGACATCTGAACTAAAATACCTCAAAGCAGGGCCAGAGCATGGCTTCCACAACCTGGAGCAGAATGTTTTACTGTCAACTCCAGCTGTAAGGAAGTCCTCTTATTTACGTTCAAACAATTTTTTAATTGTATAGCAATACTATATAAAAAGCATATAAAAATCTCATCTGTCAGCACTCAGAATCCACACCAATACTTCAAACTGCTTCAAACCCTGTTTCTCATATCACGGCTATCCACAAAAATCAAGGCGTTGAGCAGGTCCTGCATATCCTGTGTCCCTACACATGGCAAATCACAGAATCACAGCATCTGCTGAGTCAGAATGGACCCATCAGGATCATCGAGTCCGCCATACTCTGTTCAGCTCCTGGCCCTATGCAGGACAGCCCAAGAATCCCATCATGTGCCCAAGAGCGTTGTCCAAACTCTTCTGGAACTCAGATAGGCTCGGTGCTGTGACCACAGCCCTGGGGAGCCTGTTCCCGTGCACAACCACCCTTAGATAGCCAACCTAAACCTCTCCCTGACTCAGCTCTAGCCATTACCTTAGTGAAGAGATCAGAACCTGCTCCTTCACTGCCCCTCATGAGGATGGTGAAGACCGCAGTGAGGTCTCTCCTCAGTCTTCTCTTCTCCAGGCCAAACAAACCAAGAGACTTCAGCCACTCCTCACACAGCTTGCCCTCAAGACCCTGCATCATCCTTGTGGCCTCCTTTGGACACTCTCTAACAGCTTCATGTCTTTTTTATAATGTGATGCCCAAAACTGCACACAGCACTCCAGGTGACACCGCACCAGTGCAAAAACGTGACAGCAGACTCAAAACACTCAGGTCCATCAATTATAAAAGAGGCAACTGACCTTTGCTAGCCGCTTCATGCATTTATCCATGATGATCTCCTTCAGGGCCAGCTGTCCCAAAAGCCCAGCCAAGCACCAGGGTCTCACCCGAGGACAGACAGTGCCTGGAGGCAGCAGCAGGGCTGTGCTGAGCCCGGCTCCAGCCCCACGGGGAGCGAAGCTCCCACAGCACAGGCACCACGGTGCCTTCCCTCAGTGCAGTTCCTTCTGCCTGTCCACGAACTTGGGCAGACAAGTGATCAGGGATGAGGAAGCCGTTTGCCCCCCCTCGTCCCCCCAGACAACAGGACACTAACGGCAATTTCATGCAAGGTTTCCTCCGCATTTCAATGACAATCACCCTTAACTCCCTTGATCCTCAACCAGGCTCTTAAGCAAAAATGTAAATATGTTAATGACTGTAGCAGCCATCTGACCCAGGATCTTAATTCCCTGGCCCAAAACAAGCTGTTTTTCTCCTGTTTCTTCCTTATATTAGAGGAGACACACCACAAACTAAAGGCCCCACAGCAAAACTATAAGACAAAAGTAAGGGGAGAGAGCCTCACAAATTGTGATGAAAATAGGAAATTCGGTTGAAGAAAGAAAATGAAATCTCAAATTGTTCCTCTTCTTTAATTAAAGACACATCAGCCACGGTTGAGTGAACAAGTAGGGTGGAGGCTGGTGCTTCAGACAGACAATGAGTATCTTGGGAAAACTCAGACATTTCACAGAGTGCAGCCAGCTGCTCCTCTCCCCATGGCAAACAGCCCTCAGGGGCATCGGAGCAGCTGGAGAGTCAACAGCTGAACTGGGCACAACAGGAGGATCCTTGGCTGGCTTTAGGATTGCAGGCACAGAGCTTGCTGCCACCCATAGTTTCCTCATTGAAGGGCTTTGTCTCGACATCACCAAAGCCACAGTTGTCTTTTCAAGGGGCAAGGCTCCAAGCAACTTCATCTAATTTGGAAGTTGGCCTTGAGTTGGACCAGTTCCTGGAAATCTGAATCATTCTAAAGGTCCAGTGGTGTCTTCACTTCTGGGAGAGACTGGCCTGGCAGTGTCAGGCCTCCTGGCACTGACCCCAGCTCTGCTCCAGACTACGAGATTCTGCAAGAAATTGCCCTGAGCTTTAGCTTCTCCTCCCCATTATATAGAAATGACATCTCTTGATTCATTTCCCACCAGAAAGGAGCTCTCAGTAGTTGGCTTGTTTCTTATTTACATGTAGGCCCTTTTCCACTGGAAAGGGGGAGTCAATTGCATCTTCTCATCTCCAAGGATTTCAGAAACCACTCTGAGCTTTGCTGGATGGAACTCAGATGTTAGGTGGCATAGTCTCTGCAATCTAGGGATGTTTAATGATCCTGCTCTCTCTTCCAAAGGTGAGAGGTGCATGTGAGAGGAGAAACCCTGATCCAGCAGAGAGGAAGGCCAGTCAAAGGTAAATGCATATTCCTTCCACCTTGAAATCCAGCTTCCCACCATTTAAAGTCACCTCATCTGAGTTGTCTGAACACGTGGTAATACATTAGTGCTGGCTCCAGTGACGCACACTCACCTCCCTCGTAAATAATAAATTTACTCACCACTGCCTAGACAATATAAAGTGATTAAGGGCTGTCCAGCAGTACTTTTAGGGCATGTTAGATTGCTTTGACCTGAGGTGAACCCGAGGGCTGGACACATCACCCAGCTTTCAAAAGCCAGATTGCTTTCCAGCACAGAGGATATTCCCTCACCAAGCAGTGCTTCCAGACACACCTGCTTCCAGGAAAGCTGCAGTGAGAGCACGGAGCTGCCCAGCTCAGCACTCACCTAGGCCAGGAGGCATTCCAGAGAAGAGGGCCTGTCACCTGGTTTGGGTGTCTCTCTGCATGCAGCACATGCCAAAGTGGAGATAGAGGGGGCTGGGGTAAAATTCCCTTTTCCCTGAAGAGCAGAGTAGCCTGAAAGACCATGTTCATGAGCTAGCTGGCCAATCTATAGAGGCATTTCTGTTCTAATTTATTTCTCCTACTGTCTTAGGCATAAAGACAAGGAAGAGACCTACATTACTACCATCTGTTGTTACCTTCTGCAGAAGCACTTCATCTAAACAGACCGTAGAAGCATAGATTCGACAAGAATGAGAGAATCAAAGATTCAGGAGTGTGCCACCACTCAGTTCTGAGGTAGACAGGAAAGAGGGCTTGGAACCAGATTTGATTCTCCGTATTGCTGAGATTCCTGGAGTGAGCCCAGAGACTTGTGTGGTGCTTTGACCTCCTCATCTACAGGGCACAAGCATCACACCTGTGTTCGTGTGATCCAGCACAGTGAGGGCTGTGCAGCACTCAGAGTGTGGCTGGATGATGCCTGCACTGGCAAAGGGCAATTGCCAAGCCACCAGGCCAAGCAGCACAGTGACACTCGGAACAGAGATGGCCTTTTGAGGAGGTTTCAGGTACAGAAACCTATCAAACTTTGCAAAGCCAGTGACAGCTGGACACCACACTGAACTCCTTGACTCTACAGAGGTCACACCCCTGGTCCATAACCACCATAGGCCAAGCAAATCCTTCACTTGGAGACCCCAGTAATTTCTGACCCACAGCTTGCAGGGGAAGTCTATCATGCTCAGCCAGCTACCCAAATTCATGTTTCTGTCTCCATGCTCATTTTTAATACAACTCCTTCCTTGTCCTTCCTCTGCCTGTGGGTTTCTTGCTGCAAGTCCTTGCTGAGACACAAAGAGAGGACAGAGCTGAGAGGCACTCACAGGACCCAGTGAGTGGCGTTTCAGTCCTCGGCCACCTCAACATCCCATCACTCTGAGTGATCCCACTGCCTCTCTCCAAATCAGCCTCCTGGCAGAATACTTCCAGAAATCAGCCTCTAGTCTCAGCTGGGGAATTACAGACAGTGTTCAAGCCACCCGGAACTAAATTATTCAAAATATACCACTGTGCTGGCTTTGAAACCAAAGCCAGTCCCCAGAAAGAAGCCAGGGTAAATAGAAGCTCCATTACCAGCAGCACTGACAGGGAAGGAGAAGCAGCACTGAAAGTGAGGGAGATAATTACATGATTAACAAGACAGCATGGGTGGCAGGAGATGCCCTCCATTATGCTGCAAGGCTTAATGCAAAGAGACATGTTTATAGACCGAGCCTTCTGCAGCTCTGCTTCTTCCTGTTTTATTATTTATGTCAGTGCATTAAGACTAATGGAAAGAAGCTGAGGCACTCTAAAAAGTCGCAGGTGGGTTTTTTTAGGTGAAAATATTATTTTTAATCTTGATCCAGCACTGTCCACGTTGCACATTCCTACAAGGGTAGTTGTCTCAGCTTCAGTAACGGGCTGGGCAGGCTATGACCCAGACTGGCGAGTCACGTACCTGACAGCACCAGCCCAGCTCTGGTGCTGTCTCTCATTTCTGAGATTGTGGACAAGATGAAGCCAACAAGAGACCACCTAATGATTGTTGTGATCAACCTCACCTGTACAGTTAAAATCTTTTCTTAAATCCTGAGGCAAGGGGTTTAACACTTTGCAGAACTGCTTGTCAGCACTGGCCCCAACATTCTTAACATACAAATGCCCAATCTCTTGCTCTCCCTTTTGAATTCCTCCAGTTTTTAGGCCTCCACAATCTCCTGAAGCAATGAGTTCTGCAGTCTAGATAAAATAAACCCCATTTTTCATCTGGATGGTGTAAGGCATTAAATATCAAAAGCTGAAAACAGCAATATCCATAGTATCATAAGACACGCGCTATTCTCATTCACCACCACGTAATTATTGTTTATGTGGTTTTAGACATGTCTGACTGGAAAATCTCAAAATTCTGTATTAATTTTAATTACATCTCTCAGGGCTTCTTCATCATGAGGGGACATAATATGTAAGTTACTTCATCCAGATCCAAAATGCAACACACTCTGGGTGAGATGCTGCATTGATTTGGATTATATAACTCAACAAAAGACATAAGCATGCTCAGTCAATCTCACAACTGGGAGACAGACAGGCTCTAATCCCTATTGCTACAAAGAAGATAATAATAAAAAACAAAGCAAACCAGAAACTGACACACAACAGTGAGAAGAGCTGTTCAGTGGGGGATGTATTTCAGGCCAAGTTCCTGCAGTCAGATCCCTGCTTACCCCGAGCCAACTAATCATACATAATATTTCTGTAAAATTCACTGCTATGGATAATGTCTCCTGTCACAGATGCACCTGTGCTAGTACAGATGCGGCAGATGAGTCTTCTCATTCAAAACTGGTTTTTGGTCTGATATTATCTGGAAAAAGTTGCATAGGTGATATCAGTGTGAAAGGGTCAGGGGAGTTGAAATGTTTCTGTTCTGTATGTGGACAAAAGCCCAATGAATTATCTCTATCACATGATGATGATGATGCACTTTCTGTCCCAGCAGTAATTCCGGAGAATGTTACAGAGCAGCTGCTTAAGTTAGTTTTGAATCAGCAGGTCAAGGTAACTTTCATCCAAAAGATTTTAAAAAGTCATTACAAATACTGATTTTCTGCAAGTCTGGGAACACTGCAAGAACATCAGGATCTGCTTGCTAGTTTGTATCAGCAATGCAGCCCTTCCAACCATGGCTCCAAAACTCCTGTGCAATCACAGTGACAGGCTCCCTAAACCGCCCGGCAAGAATTTAATGGGATACAGCAGGTCTTGTTGGTCTAACAGCAACCCACAGCAAAGGAACACATGACTGATATTGAATTATGCATACTTGAAAGAGGACTGGTCTAGTATCAGTCAGAATAGGCCATAGAAAACAGACTATGTCCAGTTGATATTATCTGGATGAAAACACAAATTTGGCACAGATCATAAGCCAAGGTCGCTGGTATGACTGATTTCTGCAGGGCATCTGAGATCTCCAGACAACCCTGAGTTTGAGGATTTACTGTGACACAAACTCAGGCTGTCACACATTCAACATGCTGAAATCTGGCTGACAGGTCTCAAAAATAAATCTAAGCCAGAGAGCCACCACCACATGGCAATGCCACTAATGGGGTCCCATGAGAATTTATTCTTCCTCCTACATAATTCTCATTAGTGACTTCGGAGGAAACTAAGGGAAAGTCTGTATCATGCTCACAGATCAATTAAAACAGCAACTTCCTAAGTGTGAGCTGGGTTTTTTGGTACATCTTGGTACCTGCAAGCAATATCTATTACATTAAAAATAAACAGAAAGTCATCTGGACAGGAACCAAGAATGCCAGCCAGTGTACAGGGTGGGGAATGCCATCTTCAGCAGCAGCCACTCCTGGCGGGGGAAAAAAACCCTTGTTGTTATAGTGAGTGCTCTCAAGGTAACATTGCCTGCAAAAAAGGAAATGTGACCTGCAGGTTTGTAAATGAGGTGACATTACCTCTTCGGCACTTTTTACTGGTACAGTCTGACTGGCTGCACTGACAGGCTCAATTCATTACCTTATGAAAGAGAAGGTTAAGCAATCACTTGATCGCTGTCCAGAGGAACAGAAATTTGGCAGTACAGGACTCTCCACCAAGACAAAGGTATAATCACATCTTGGGGCTACAAGTCAAACTGGACAGCCTTAGATTAGAGTAAGTTGATTATTTTTACTATTAACAAGTGAAATGTCTCACTAACTTCACCAGAAGTTTTACAATTGAATTGCAAGTTCTCCTAGGAGACGAGGTACGGTTGTGGTCAAGCCGAAGATCACTCAGAAAACCTTCCTGCCTACATTAGGAGAGGCTAGATGATCCTAACAGTTCTCTTCTGACCTGACAGCAAGCTATTAGGGTTCAGAAAGGCTCAAGCTAAACAGATGCATTTAAAGCTGCAGCTAACAAGTGCCATAGCACACGTATAGCCAAAATGACCCACCTGTACTGGAATTCAAACCACGCTTCTGGTTAGAGCAACAACCATGGAGCAGAACTGCTAAACAGACTGGGAAAGGGATTTACTCATACTGGTCTTACAACTGGCTTTTCTCAGTCCTGGGGACTAGAAACTACCAAACGAACTCTGCTTTCCAAGCTAAACTGGAGCAGAATTTTAAGCCAGCCTTGTGAAGAGGAGACAGAGCTATCACATGATTCCCTGCAATGCTTTGTAGGCACTGGCATTGCACTGTAATGACATAACCATCACAAAGGTACTGCAGACAGGCTGGTTCCAAACGCAGCCTAGAGCTGGGAGCATTAATTTTTCTCTAACTTCTACCATTTAAACGCTTGAGAGCAAGAAATCCTGACTTGGATCTTTCCAGGGTGATCATAGGAGTTACAGCTGCAGGAAAGAGCCAGACTGCTGGAAGCTGTGGTGGTTTGCATTGTTTCTTAGGTGATCTATCCAAATCATTCCTGGATGACACCCAGACTGCAGGTTCCCTGCATTGAACTGCCATAGTAATTTCTGCAGTGTTTGCACTTTACCAGTGTCTGCTATGTCAAGTATGCTTTGGTTTAACGGTAGAAGAGATTCGTCCAAGTGCCAAAGTTGCAAAACCACAAATCAGAAAAATCAAGCTGCATTTTGGATTCCTATATGCTCTTACTGGATACAACAGACTGTGTTTCCAGAATTCTCTCTGCCACAAGTTTTCAAACAGAAAGAAAATGTGTCTGACATTTTAAAGCAAATCACGACTAAATAAACTCCACAACAGGAATGCAACTAACTTCATAGGAAGAAGTGCTGTTCGTGCAGGGTTCCCAGTCCAAGCCTCGCTGGAGCACAGAGTTCTATCTGCAGGTGACAAGATGCAGGGCTGGCCTGGTGCTAGGTGTGCCCTGCCAGGTTCAATGTCTCTGTGGGGCACAAGCACAATGAATGGGGAATCCCTTTTACATACTCACCAGCCTGACAACAAACCACAGCAGAGTTTGAAATCCCACTTTGAGACGGTTAGCAGGGAAAAAGGTCCTTCTCAGAGAATTGACAAGTCCTCCCAGAGCCTGGCCCTACCAGGCTGTATCAGGGGCTCCTTTTAGCCTCATGAGACAGCAGTGGATGGTCCTTTCACACAACAGAGAGCTTGTCAGTCGAACTTGCACACACTCACAGAGCCCCTCTCCTTGCCTGTCTTCACCTCATTTCTGCCTCCTTTACTGAGCTGATCAGATTTCTCATAGGCACAGGGCTCACATAAGCTTTCAGAGCACCTGCTTCCTCCAAGCCTGTCCACTCTTCCCAAGCTCTAATACTCCCCTTTTATTTGACCAGACTGGCTCGAATGCAGTTTAACCATTCAAAGCTGAAGCCCCTCATGGGCACCCACAGGCCAGCAGACCTCCCACTTTGTTTTCCTGCCACACTGCAGCAGAGACCTGCTCCTTCAATAGCATGGGGTGATGTCTGCACACTGCTGGCACTGTGGGAGCTGCAGGGGACCAGGTGCTCAGCAAGCTGGGAAATCTTTGGCAGAGGCTGTGGTCCGTATTTCCTGTGTCTGCATCGCAAGAACAGGGTCGTGGCTGCATTGAGACCCAGAAACAACAAGCCCTGGCTAATACAATTCACAAGCTCTATTTCCTGGGAAACACTTAAAACAGGCATTCGAGTGCAGAGATGGCTTGACAAAACTGATACAGCCTCCAAGTAGATGATTTAAAAGAAGGAAGCAGAGAAGACACAGGCGACAACCATAATTACAGAGCCAGCATAATTAAGAGAATTCATGTTATGTTCCTCGGGAATGAGGAAATCCAAACAACCTCTGAAAGAGTCACCGGAGACCTGCAACTGCTGCAAAGGTGAAACAAGCCAGGAGAGAGAGACAGAAAGCCCAGACTGAACAGGAAGGTTAGGAAATTGCAATACTCTTCCTGTTCATGCATCATGCTGCATCTCCAGGAAGTGGAGGGAGAAGAAATCTCACCTGCAGGGTAACTAGAGAGACAAATCCACCCAAAATAGTCCCACCAGGCTTCCACTGAGGATTAATTAACTCATCAGTTGGGGCCAACTTCTAGAAGAGCATCCTCACAGAGCACACTGCAGACTGCTGAGCTTCGGATGGCTGCGGAGAAGGGAGTGCAAAGACACAAAAGGAGGACTGCGGAAGGGGCAGGAGGAGAGGGGAAGACTGGCTGAGGGGAAGCCCAGATGAATGGAGAAAGGAAAGCGGGGAGGTGAATGAGCAAGAGGTGATGAATGGTAGGGAGGGCATGGAAGTTTTACACAGGGCAGAGAGCAAAGGCAGACCTTGAATGGGGAAGACTGAAAGATGCCGCTTGAATGGAAGGGGAAAGAGGGAGGAGAAATGAGGCAGGGAGAGAGCTGAGCAGCACAAAGTGAAATAGTGCAGACAGAACAGCTTCCCACATGGACTTGACAAGGCCTTAGAGAGGCAGACAAGTAACACAGCATGAACTTTAATCCAAGAGCAGAAAAGCTGCCTCGAGCAGACAGTGCTACCATCGTCTGCCCCGTATAATCCCTCCACCATCGGGCACCTCCTTTGCTCCCAGCCAACAAATTCTCATGAACCCAGAGCAAATCAAACAGCAGCCACCAAAGGTCAGACTGCCCCCTTCAAAGGGAGCTGTGGCAAAACTGAAGCAGTGACATGGAAACGGCCGATAGGATAAAGCACCAGGATAATTACAAGCAGCAGCCCAAGAGATGCAAGTGTAACACTGCTCCAAGGGCGGGACAAGATGCAGTTTATATGCATGATATTGTTTATCAGCAGTGTTATTTGCAGGGCTTTTCTCCCACTTACAAAGCAAGGATTTTTTTTTCAAAACAAAACTTTTCCAAGCAAAGAGATTTCTTGAGATTTCAGTAATGCCAAGACTTTCCTGAGAATCTGCCTTAGATTTGAATATTGATTGTTAAGAAGTTCCTTCAGATTCTAAAAGGCCAAAGCACTGGACATTGCCATTTTCAAAACATTTCCTTAAAAACTGTCATGTACATTCCTATTCAGAGTGCCCAGATGGTTCAGCTCAAATCAAATTAAATATTTTGCTTGAAAAGAAAAAACCAGTGTTTTCCCCAGCCTTTTGGTGAATTTCAAACAAAACTCTGTATTATTATTCATCTATCTGCTCCCTTTGCACAGCTGGGGAAAACAAAGCATTTTAAAAGGGCACATCTTATTACTCGAACCTCACTGGCAGAGCTGAAAACTGGATGCCTTCCCATCCTTTTTGGGTGGCCAATGTCTCTGTTTTCCTCCTAGGTCTATCAGTCACCCCTGCATGAATATGTGCCAAAGCTATTTTCCCAATGCAAAGCAAAAGACACAGTGACTCAGCTTAAAAGGGATAGCGTAAGGCCTTAAATCATAGTATTTCACTTCATATTTGTTAGGAACAACCACTTACAAGCTAATTCAGTGTCTGGAGCCCGTGTTTCGCATGCTCATAAACAGACCCCACAAACGCATAAGCTGAAATGAGAAGTCATAGAAATGCAGTAGAAGGTAGGACACTCCCTGCAAAAACAAACACAATGGAAAGAATCCAGATTTAAATCTAAGACTTGACCCTACTTTGCCTTTTCAACACATCAGGGAAGTCAAACATACAAACTGGCTTTTAAAGGGTTGCTAGAGGAACCATGAGAGGCCCATCTGTGCCTCAACTTGACACTCTGTTCTGCCCCTTTCTTTTTTGATATTCCTTGCACCAAGCAAACATAGCAATACCAATGTGGGTAATTTCAGGCAAAAAATGTGAGTGTCCTGGAGTCACAGCACAAGCAGCATCTCATCTGAGAAAACACATAAGGATTTCTTTCCCTGCTCCATGTCCTGCCAAAGAAAGAACAAAGGAATTCCTGAGAAATCTGGGCTGGATCATCAATCCCTCTCAGAGAGGTCCAAAAATATAAGGACAGAGACTTGGGATCTGGCTGTTAGCAATCAGGTCTCTAGGACATAGTACATTTTGAAATGATAATTTGTGCTTTTTATGATTCACAGTGGTACCACCTCATAAAGAGTTCCACTTTTGAACTGGGAAACAGGCAAAGTAATTCACCCAAGTAATTACCAAATTATGAATTACCAAAGTAATTTGCAGAGAGACAATGTAACTCATCCAAGGATGCGAGAGGCTTAAAATACTAGTGTAGCTGAGATGAGCTGCCTATGCTCCAGCCACCTCCATGACACACTCCTGTATTGCCACCTAATAACTAACTAATAAAAATTCGAAATTGCCAAATACTAGAGGGGGGGTTTTGAAGGAGGGAGTAAGATGGAGTAAAGGTCAAAGCATCTCCATGAAGCACGCTAAGCTTGGTGATATCCACAAGCAGCAAGGAAAGATGTCCAAGAGTGAGAGTCTCTCCTGGAAGCAGCAGGGAGATGAAGACATGGACGTGGGTCTGGGCAGGAACACACACAGCAGGGGCAGGGGGACAGAAAGGCTGCTCTGCCAAAGCTCACAAGCTTGAACATTGCAGCTTCACAGGCCAGTCGAGCCCATGAAGAACCATTACTGCAAACAGAAGAGAGTTTTGGGTTTCCATGTGCCAGCCTGGGCACAGGGAGATCAAGTTACATGTGGCGTTGGGGGGAAGGGAGAGAAAATATGAATCATTCTCAATCCAGTGAGAGGAGCGAGAGCTGTGCAGCTGCTGCAATAAAAGCAAGTCCTACCAGCACTAGAGCTATTGCTTTGGGTCAAGAGATCATACCATTTCAGCCTGCTTCCTGACTTCTGCTCCATCCCAGCTGCTTTCCTCTTGCTTTAGTGCCTGCCTGCAGGAACAGCTAACTTTCTGGAAAAAATCCAAACACAAGGAGGAGAGGTTACACGTGCCTGAGGGAAGTGACTACACAAGGCAAGTCACTGCTTAGTCTAGAAGCATTCGAGCAGGGTCAACACCTACTGACAAAAAAATAGATAAATACACACGTACACACTATGCAGGGGAAGGATTTACTCGTATGGGACAGCCAGACGCTCAGGCATGCTTGGGGTACCTGGAATCTACATCTCTGGGAAGCTGGCAGCTGTTACATCTGATTCAGACATGGTCAGGGACCTGCAGTGCCTGAGATCTGACAAGCTTTCCTCCTTCCAGGAAGGGCTGCTGTAGCACCTGCGCTGCTAGGGACCAAAACAGC
The DNA here is from genome assembly GCA_013397755.1 of Cnemophilus loriae. Classification (NCBI taxonomy): domain Eukaryota; kingdom Metazoa; phylum Chordata; class Aves; order Passeriformes; family Corvidae; genus Cnemophilus; species Cnemophilus loriae. The sequence goes on from VZTF01005238.1 coordinate 1,911,676, forward strand.
CCCCCTCTCCCCATCCCACATCCAGCCTGGGGACTCCAGTTCCTTCCTGCTTCCCAAATCACAGTGTCCCATACCAGACAGCCAAGGCAATGCCACTATCACAGGCCGGTCAATCTTCTTATGCAAATGAAATCAGGGTAATTGGGACAGTTACAATGAGTCCCTGACAATGTTTGCCTTTGTGCACACCAGTGGTAAATATAGACTGAGCTGCTTTCTAAGGATGGGGTGAGGGGAGAGCTGCACCCAGGGACAGCAGCTCAGCTTCTCACAGGGATGATGAGGAAGTAAGAGCTGTTTAAACACAAGAATGCTCTCAAAAATGTTGACCTGATAGCAAGAAGAGAGGCAGATGCTGCAAATAAAAGTCACTGGCTGGAAGTCTCAGAAATACTCGGGGAAGCATAGCCACTGTGGCAGGTCTGTGGAGCTGTCTCCCTGCATTCTAACCCTCATTCCACAGACAGAACACTTCCAGAGCATTCATCCCACTAAGGATCTCAGCCCACAAGAGCCAGAGCTCCCATGAGAGCCACAACTGGACATGGCACAAACACCCCAGCCAGAGCAATTGCTGACAGCCTCCAGGCTGCAAGAGCACAGTGGCTGGTCAGGCTCAGTCCCTCCTGCACTGACAGCTTTGCTTCACCCCATGAATCTCATATATAAGCCCTACTTTTGTTGTAGCCCTCCAGGGCCCATTGCAGCAGCAGTGGAAGAAACCTAAACAAAAAGCAATCGCCCCCTGAAATCCTGTCATGCAAACAAGACTCTTCCTAGCCACTGCCACAAGGCCTGAATGGAAAGGGACTGAACACCCCCCACCCATCCTGCCTGGTGGTCTTTTTGTCTCGTGACCTTCCCCACACAAACACAACCCCACAACAATCAGACAGGCAACATAATGCGCCAGCACCGGCTTTCCCAGCCCTTCAAGGCAAGCTGGGGAAGGAAGGGGGGAGAGCTGGGGAGAGCTGAAAGGAGCTGGGGATGAAGAACAGATAGGACAGGCAAGGAAATACCAAGCAGTGTTTTAATTTCTACTTGTAGCGTCCCATGAACCAGGATAAAAATAGTTTTAATGAAAGAAAGAAAATAAATGTCATCTCAAATGGCTTAATAGGGACGTGGGAATACCAGCCAGGCAGATTTTCATACAAAAATAAATAAATAAATCCAACAATGCTTCTAAACGCTGTGAACATCTCTTGACATTCCCTTCAGGAAGCCAACAAAATTGAGCCCTTTAGTTAACTTTGCAGGTTTTACTTGACTGTCTTTGAGATTTAGTCTGAGATGAATTAGATACAAAGGTTTCTCACTAGACTGGGAGAAGACTTTTTTGCAACTGCTGTAGCTGTAGAAAGCATCAACACATATGGGAACCCTCACTGGTGTGATGGCTTCAAAGCACAGAAAGTTCCTGCCAGTCCGTCCTGAATACGGAAAAAGAGAGTCATCACCTGTGCTACTGACAGCCAGAAGCAATTGTGCCTCCAGGCCCCAGGCTGCCCTTGCAAGGTAACAGATACCTTTTCGTCACTGCAGGACACATATCACCTTTGGGAAAGAGCAACAAGGGTTTCCAAGGACTTCTCAGGAACAGACCAGGAGACCAACCAGGTAAGGGGAAACTCCTAACCTTCTGAAATGCCATGGGATACTCCCATGCTCCCTGTGCAGACACAGGAAAAAATACAGACTCCACGGGAAAGCAAACCCAATAAGACAAAATGAAATATAATCTCTCAGAGACTGAATTCAGTGAGCTCAGCAGGGCCCTCAGCTATGCTTCAGGGCACTGGAAATACATACCAAGTACCCTTACAGGGAAAGGAGGCCATGCTTTCGCCACAAGCTGAGATCTGTGTCCCATGAAAGCCTGGCAGCTGAGGCAGTAGCAGAAAGCAAAGCCACGGGAAAGCACTTGTGTGATTTACAGACACATTAACCACCTGCGGAGCATGACACGGTAAGAAACGACATCTCAACTCCTCCTGCCAGCACCCCCACTACGCTGTCAGCATTATCACTGCCTTGATTAAAGCCCTGCGACCACACAGTGGAAACCACCTGACCAGGTATGAAATCACCTCCATGGCATGGTGCAGCTGATGTAAACAGGCAGAAAGTCTCCTCGAAGGCCATGTGCAGCAGCTGGGTGCAGGAGGCCTCTCCCAAACCACATCTGGCCTGATGTACTGGTCAGAGGTCATGGAGCTGAAGCTGACCCTTGCCCATGTCCAGATACGAACTGGAGTAACTGGAAGAGCAGCAGCACCAAGCTTGCACACAACTGGCAAACTTCCCACAGCAAGGATACTGTCTCCTGTCAATCCAGTCCAGCCTTAATCCTCCATGGAAAGATCCCATCAGCCCTGTGCTAAGAGGCAATCTTTCAGGCCAGACGTTAACAATTAACGATACCGAAAATGACGGAGGAAGGGACAGATGGAGAACAGATATAACCAGGCTCTGCTCATCACACTGACTTGGAGGAGCTGGACAGGAGATATAGAAAGGATTTTTAGTTTTGGTTAGCCCTCAGTAAAGTAGTACACATCAGCATGCTTGAGCCAGCTAGAAAGCAAGCCCATGGCCATCACCCTCTTCTCTCAGCATTTCTATGCTAGAAAATCTCACTGCATAGAAAAATGTTCATTGGAGCAAGTAAGGAAGTACAACAGACTGGTTGCTTAGCTGAGATTAATTCCTGTCCTATTTTACTGCATGAAATAATTAATTATACTATACATTAGTCTTTACTATGTCAATTAAAATTATATAGCCATTTTAATTGACCAGTATTGCTTGCTCCAATTCTCAACTCTACAGAGTTTGGAGGCAACTAAAGTAAAAATTATTTCAGAAATTGCCACCTGGTGTCACCAGAAGAAGCAGGTCCTGGTAAGCAGCTTCTCCACTCACACTTCCCTTCCCAGGCCTTGCACTCCTGGTCTCAGACAAGCTGAAGTGAGAATCCCTCCTACACCACGGAAAAGGAACATTCTAGATAACTTTGATCTGCGGTGGGGGGCTGATGGGGAAGGTGGGAAATTTCTTGAGGTCATTTTCAGCCCTCCACATTTCACCATTCTTTCCCCCTTGAGCCCCATGAGCTGCATGCAGGGCTGTGAGCTCAGGCAGCCCAAGCAATGCCAGCCAGAGCTCAGTGACACCAGAGCTCAGTGGCACCAGAGCCCAGTGGCACAGAGCTGGTGGTTACAGCGACTTGTCCACAGTGCAATGCTGCCTTCTGCAGCCCCAAGGAGTGACTGGTACCAAAAGCTGCCAAATACCTTCAGCTGCCACTGAGTTCATGGACTTGAGAAAGACTCACGAGAACCTAACTTGGGAGACCAAGCCTCCAGAAGAAAAGCAGCTGAGGTTTGCCTACATACTCGCTGATGTCTCTCAAGGAAACACAGCAGTTTTTTTACAGGTTGAAAGATGTGTTTATACTAACCCAGAGCAGGCTGCAGATCCCTGCAATCACAACTAGCCAGCTTCAGAGCCAAGACATCATAACCAGGCACCCCTCCTTGCCTCCGGGGGAGTTTTTTTCAAATGCCACAATGAGAGAAAGAAATGTCATTGAGGTGCCACCCACACTCTCAGCCACTCCACACTCGTAACTTCACCCTGGTTCTATCCCTGCTGCCCACACAGCAAATCTGGCTTGTTCAATGGCCTTCTCAGAAACACAGCAAACCATGGTCATTTCCTCAGGCTGCAAAACTGAGACACTGTTCAGTCTAACCCTGGCACTCATCCCTTCAGAACAGACCAGGCAGAGGTGGATGCAGTACCCACAGAGCAGCACATTATGACAGCAGTGATAGACTTTCCACAGCCAAGCTCTGCTGTGCTGAAATCACCAGTATCTGGAGGGGCGGTGGCCAAGGAAGACACAAAAGATTTTTTGCCTGACATGAAAGATGCTGACTGGTAGCAAGGCTTGGATCCAGCACTTCACCTTAGAAAATATTAAAATAAATCATAAAAGCCTCAGGGAAAGGGATCATTTGAGCCTGTATATTCCTTTCACCTTGGCACAGCTTTATGGTGCATATCACAATATTCTCCCTGCATATTTGCTACTGTCTCTTCAGCCCAGGCTTGTGGAAGTGATGAAAAACTGAAGTATTTGTCCCACAGTGCTAACGGGAAAAACAAGAAGCACCAGTGTTTTCAGAGTGTAACTCTGCAATATCTGAGGGATCATCACCACCTCATGTGTTTGTAAAATGCAATTTATCACACTAATGCTCTGCCATGGAAGGGGTGCACAGCTTCCTTTAATGAAACCCTAAGCAAAAGAAATTGAGTATTTCAATGTCTTCACACTGAAGGAAACATTGTAAAACTAAAATCAGTGGAAGTCCTTACCCTTCTGAAACCAGCAATGAAATTAACATGGGGCCCGAAGGAAGCAAGGGAGGCCCCTTCCCAGAGGCCAGGATTTCATTCTGTGTTTAAAACCCCACAGTGGCAGATCTGTACTTATTTTAATGACCCACCAAATCTTTTTAGTCCTCTGTATCCCTCAATGAAAGCCTAATAATGAAAAATTATCTACTAAAACTTGGCTTTTCCTGAAAGATAATATCTGAGCAGATCTCCAAAGACAGCTATTTCTATGGACACCATGGATTTGACTGCAGTGTTTTGTTTTCAGATATCATTGCACTTCCCACTTTCACAGCTTCCTTGGAATAATATTTGATACAGAAAAAGTTGAAGTGATACTCACAGACAACAGAACCGCCAACCCTCAGAAACCACAGGGCCTCTCCATTCGTATTGCTTTTTGTAACAAATACAGCCTGAGCCACAGAATTCCAAGTAAGAGATCCTCAGGAGACTTAAAAATTCAAGCAAACCATTGCCTTGCAACATTAAATGCATTCATTTTTATGAGCATCAAATTCCACCTATTAACAGATCACTCATCTTCTGCAGCTACCAATTTACATATCCAGCCTGCGAGGGGCCAGTGGACACAAAATACATGAATACATTAAATCTGAAAAAGGAAACTAATGTCCATTATAACCCAACTTAATGATCATGTTTTCTTTAGGAGCAGCAGCAGAGCCCGTGCCTGACAACCACGCACCCTGCAAAGGCACCCCAGGTGCCAAGAAGCACTGAACCCTCTGCTGTGAGACTGTAACTGTGCCGCACGCAGTGTTCACAAATTAATTACAATCAAGCCCTGCACAAAGAGGGAATTCCTTGGAGCTACCTTCTTACCAAGTCACTAAAACCCTTGCTATTGTACATGGACTAAATTCAAAGGCCTGAGCCTCACTGTGGAAGATAGTTTATCTGAATATACATTAAAACCCTGGAACGCTTTGTCAGGCTTTTGCCAAGCCAGGCAGTATTACCAGCTTTAATGTAACAGCACTTTTGATCTTGTAACAGCCAGATTGGTGCTGGTACATCTATTATTCCTCTTGGAACAGAACCGTGGCCTGATATCACACCTACAATTCACTCTTTGTGCACAGCTGTCTAGAAACAGATGTAAGAGAGAGCTTCTCAGCAGCCTGTACCCCCTCCATCACCTCTCCAGTGCCCAATCCAGCACCAATTACAGCTACAGCAAGGAAAAAGGCTTCTATTTTAAGCTTCTTGAAAAGGAAACTGGGTACTACAGGCAGAAGGATGGACATGGGGGAAAGACTCCTGTAAACTGGCTCTCCTTTTTTCAACTGGGCACCACACAGGTAGACAACACCTTGAGGAATTTGAGGCAATCCCACAATCAAATGGATTCAGTTCCTTTTTTAGGTCTGTAGCAGACAGTTCCCCACTGTAACAGGATATGATCACTGATCTCTTATTCCATTTTCCCACCTATGAAACTAAATGAACTGATACTGGAGAACGAGCTTTGAAGTCCTGGAAGAGGAAGGGCTACTGCAGTGCTGAATAAGGCCAATTCCCTACAACCCATAGCCACTGTGGTGATACATGCAAAAACCCTGAGGTGCAGAAGAATCAGGCTCTGAAGGAAACTAAAAAGCTCAGACAAAAGATGAAAGAAAACTGAACATGGAAATTTAATACTGCTTTGAATATTTACTGAACAGAAATCCTTCCCATAAGTGACAGAACTGCAGTTACCAATCAGGGACTCTGGGTTCAGGCTGTTAGGCAAAGCCCACACCTCCCAAGAGATCTGACTGCAGGGCTTACTCGAAGCCATCTCACAGGCATCAGCTACAGCAGTATCTTAGAAAGGAAGGGCAGGAGCTGTTAGTTGAGCAGTGGGGAAGAAGCAAACACTGCTTGTTTATTCACAGGTCTTGCTACTCGAACTTGTTCCTTCCATCAGATGTCACAGTGATAAGTACCTGTTAAACTAAAAATCAGGAACAAGAGCAAAACCACCCCCCTGCAGCTAATCCAATTACGACACAGGATAAAGTTGTAGAGGTTAATCAGATTGGAGCTACTGGGTCTCTCTCCGCTGCTGTTTAGTGACATATCTGGTGAGCAACACCAGCAAGAGGACGGCCAGGCAGAAACACCAATGACCCGGCCAGCCCTGGGGGACAACTGCTGCTCCTCCCTTTTCTGCTCCATCAGGCAGAAAAGAGAGGAGCACATTGCAGGGCAGCCCCGTGGGAGGGCTGCTGGGCTCAGAGCTTGGCTGTCCCCTTAAGCCTTATCAGGTGCCAGGATGCTGTGACCGATGGGCTGCATTAGAGCAGCCACAGCAAAGACCAGGGCTCTGCCTACCAGGTGCTGCCAGGTGGAAACCAGGGTGGAAATTTACTCAGCAAGGAAAAGTTCTGCCCATATAACTGCAGGGAGCTCCTCTCACCTTGTGTTTCATTAGCTGTAACTCTGTGTGTAAAAAGGCTGCAGCAGGGCAGGTGAGGGCTGTCCCAGTTCGAGGGGCACCAGCACAGAGACCACCTGGACCGTCACAAACAGCTCCTTCAGCACTGGCAGCCAGAAAAAAGCTGAGCTGGGCTTTGCACTGAAGCAGCTCCACTAGTGTCAGCTCAGTACTGACATGGGAATGTCGCTCCTGTCGCACCCAAGGTTTCCTGCCTAATGCCTGGCCTGAAGTCCTGACCTAAAGCTACCTTGCAAAACTGGGCACTCTGCTTTCCCCAACTCAAGCCTTCCTGTACAGTCAGATCTGCTCTGCCTCTCTCCCTCCTCCTCCCTGTAGGGCAAAAAGAAGCCAGCGGTCTCAGCCCTTACTGCTGAGACCAGCATCCGCACCCTGGTAACAACTTGCTATCCCGTCACCACACCCCTGGGTGCAGGACACTCAGCACGGAAGGATGGGCCTGCCCTGGAGAGTGACCTCCCCTCTGGCCCATCGGACAGGCCTCAGGCACAGAAGGGCGCATCCAGTGGGGAAAAGAAAAGCTTTTTCTATATCCATTTCTTCTGGGCAGGGACCGCACTTGGACCAGAAATTCATCTTCTCTCCTGGACAATACATGCCAGCCTTTCAGGACAGATGGAGCAGGCACTCCGGTGGGATGACAGAACTGTACTGACAGCAAGACAATGATGGAAGGTTTGTAAGCACCATTCTGACAGTGATGCCAATCTCTCTGGTTGCCAGATATACTGTTTCAGGCAAATGATTCTTAATCCAGTGACCATCATCTTTCCCCCTGGAAGGGAACTGGGCCTCTTGATACCACTCTACCACACAAGACTTTGTTTGTCTTCTCTGATAAACTGTTCCTCCTTGGTGAATTTTTTAATATGAGGACAGTGACTTCCACTGTTTTTCAGTTTGTCAAAGGAACTAAGATCTGTAATTCCCAAAATCGGAACTTCTGCCCTTCCTGAAGGAAGTTTTATCCTTCCTTTATAGACATGACGCTTTATAGCAATAATCCATGAAACTTGTAGGAGAAAAACTACATTTTCATACTCTGGACTCAAAACACAGAACATTTCAGATTAAAAATAGCTCCTTTTTTCACTGTCTGCCAGATCTGGGAGGGAGGTGAAAATCCACAGGGACTTGATTTGATGCGTGAAAAACAGAATTCTATAGCAGTGAGTATGCACACACATTTATTTTAGGTTAATAATAGCTCTGCAATAATACTTAGCTTTGTGGAGAAAACTAAAGCTGAGATAGACCCATGCTGGCTGGTGCTCTGGTACTGAGCACCATGACAACTCGAGCACATCCATCAGAAAGAGAATAAATAATTTTAAAAAATCTCATCACATCACAGTTTCCCTGCTTTTAAGATGATTTCTCTTTCAAATTCCAAATACTTGCTCCCATATCAGCAATCATGACAAGTACCTTGGCTAAACTGATAGATCCTAGGAAAGGACAACAGGAATCAGCAGCTTTGAGTCTAACAACACAGAGTTAAACATCCAGTATTACGGGCTACTGAGTAATGCAGGAGTGAGGGGACCGCAGGAGGGTTACCTCAGTAATTTGATTAAGGGAGAAGAACAGCCAGTCATTCCCTCCCTCCGAATCGGTGTCGGATGACAGAGGCTGCATCATCTATACGATGTTGATAAGTGCCTTGCCACTGGCGAGGAGCACAACACCAGGGCACTCGGATACATCTCTGCTCTGATGTCAACATCACAGCGGGCACACACAGAGCATCCCCACCACAGGAGACAGGTCCTGAGCAGGGCTGACTCTTTGCCTGCTAACATCAGAAAAACACCTTGGTGTCCCCACTGGGAAAGAGCTCATTCAGCTACATCTGAAGAGCAGAGAATGACCTCAGAAAGACTACAGCACTCACACTGCAGAGAGCATCTTTCCTTGAATGAACTGCTGCGGCTCAGCGTAATTCAGGCTGGTTTAGACTACGAGAAACCATCCAATGCAGCTTTGTGTCAAACCTCCACCCACACATCAGCTACATAATTAATAAGGATGAAAGAGTACATTATCCCAAGCTGGTATTCAGAGCCTCAGTGATCAGTAAACCTTGTTATACTCTGTTCAGCTTCGGAACTCAGCAAAAGGAACATACTTCACAAATTGCACTACATGCTTGGTCATTAAACACAGGCTTATAAACCCATAAAGTTACTGTTGCCTGCAAGTGTGGAGCAATTTTTTGCATGATCTTGTTTGTTTTGCAGTAGGCACAAAAGTTAATTAGTTTTCACAGTTATATTACTCCACATGGTCAAATAACAGCCTGGAGCTTCCAGTCAGCTGGAACTGCATAAGGCCCAGAAAATTCTTACTGTGCTTTTCAGGACTGTTCACTAGGGTCATAAATCAGCAGCTGGCAAATGACTTTTTGGCTCTTCTTGGCCACCAGTACCAACACTAAAAGATCCCATAAATCAATGCAGCAATGACAGCTCTCAGCTCATGGAGCACAGGGGGAATAAAGACGGAAAACACTGTTTCAGATATATTAAAACAATTCTTTGGGGGGAATTTTGGCTATCACTACCCTGGAACAAGACATCCAGAGCACTGGTCTTGTTGAAGGGGACTTTGGTTCATTAAGCCCTAGAGGAGACAACACCAGAATATTTAACATGTTAAAGGCACATCTTGCACACAACACAGATGCACAAGACCTGCCCAAACAGTTCCCAGGGCTGGCAAGTCCAAGTTTGATAAAGCAAACTTACAGCTTAATAAAAATTCTTCAGACACTTTATTTAGGTTAGAAGGAAGTTATTCCTTCAGCCATGGTCTCCAGGCACAGCTCAGAGACCAAGGACAGCAGCAGCAGCAGCAGCAGCAGCAGCAGGACCATGTCCCATGCTCTCCACAGCAGTCTCCCCCAAAAGGGCTGCCTAAATGCACAAATCCATGCAAAAAGAAACATTTCCTGAAGACCCAAATACTATTGTCAGAGGACACATGAAGGAAAAATGTTTGTGCCTTCCCTGTTGATGGGGAGGAGAACAACCCAGAGACAGAAATCCAGTGATAGCTGGACTGTGTGCAAAAGCAATTCCTCTATCAGCAACCAAGAGGGAGTAGCTGAGGGAAGAGGCAGCAGTTCAAATGGAAGAAGGAACTACAATAAACACTTTGATTTTCCTCCCCAGTGCAAATGACAAGGCTAAAAACCAACATCATTCCATGGAGACCACTGCCTGCAGTGAGAAAAGATGCTCAAGTCCTAATTCCCATTATTTCTCAGTGTGAGGGTAAACGTGAGAGGAGTGGCAGGAAGACAAGCATCTGGCTCTGTCTTAGAGCCAAGGGGCAGAACTAAAAACCCACTTTGCTCTCTAAATTCCTTAGGGCACCAACCCTATTCTGATACCAACCCCAGCAAAACATACAGTTTATGTCAGACACATAAACAATCCAGGACAATCAGCAGACTTGTTTTCAAGTGCTTTGCTAAACCAAGTCTGAGCATTCAGGATCAGGTCCTCCAATAGTTTTTGTGACACTTTCAGTTTTTCACCTTCTATGGTATTGATCCTTTCCCTGCCAAGAGGCAAACAAGGCTACATCTCACTGGCTGCAGGCTGCCATCAACAAACACTTCCACTAGCACTGTACATCACAAACAAGTATGCTACACAAACCAGGGGCTCTATCATCACTGGTACCTATTCGCGAAGGATCACTGAGGCAGAGGAGGGTTCCTCAGGGAACACTGCCCTGAAGAAGTGCATCAGACCAGAGGTTTGATGATAGTCCCAAACAGCTCTGCCTCCAGCTCTCTCATTCATCTTTTCCTCATGCAACTCAGGAGACTCCAGAGTATTTGCTACTTACAAAGTACGTCTAGTATCAAAGAACATGAAGAACAGTTCCTAGGGGTAAGATTGATCTTGCTTGTTTAACATCAGTTTCCTACATCGTTGCTCTTCTCACCAACAACACAGGGTCACTGCAGATAGCTGTTCCTAAGCAACAGGAATGGACACTAAGAACACAAAAATTCTCTGTGTCTTGCTAGTGTGGGGTTTTACTTTTAAAGTTGAAAGAATTCAAGGTCCAGGTGAGACTCAGAGGGATCACAAACATTCAGGACTTTCACTACACTTTTCACCAAGACATACTGTCTCTAGTGAACAGAATATTCCCTGTGTCACCCTGAGCAGCCAAATCGGGGTTGATGCCACCACTCAGGAGACTGAGAGAGGGAAGGAAGTGACTGTCCCAAGTGCTACAGCTTGAACAGGCAAACACAACAAGGTTTGAATCACAGAAAAATCCAGGGCATTCAGAGATCAGCTTTCCTCAGGAGCCTATATGTACAATAGTGTGGGAAAACAGCCCATCAGCTGAATCCCATCAACTTTGTCTCATGGTCTGTTGGTACCAAACTGATTTCAGACCAACATATAGTACAACACCTAGTGAGGAGGCAGAAAGAGATCACAGCTTCCTTGGCTGCTGTCAAACTCGAACACTCCCACTGCTGCATTTAATTTGCAAATGTGCCCCAGTACTTTTGCACTGACTGCAAATACCAGAAAGCAACGGGAATATCATACTTCCAACTGCAGAGGAGAAACATTTGTTTTCCAGGTCTGGTAGAGAGTAACTTTAAAAGTCCTGTACGTGTTACAGGCATAAGTGATGATGGTGTAGAAAAGCACCTCCAAACTGTTTCCACTTGCTAAGCAGCTGCCTTGTTCCTCTGGAGACGAGATGATCTCTTCCCCTTCTCTGTCATGACAGCACACAGCCACAGAGCACAATGCACCAGCTGATTTGCAAAACAGCATCAATCCACTCTGTGTTTATGGCTTTTTCTCCCTTTTCTTTCTAAACACGCAGGCTTAAATGTTTTTATTGCTTCAGTGATTTTCTATGTGCAAGACAGGATTTGAGAACAATGCATTAGCAAGGATCTATGTGCCTAAATCCCATCCTGCACATTCAGCTGAAATGGCAGAGTGGAGATTCCAAAGCCCCCCGCTGCAGCTGGGATCAGGAAGCAGCAGAGACACACGGCTCTCGACACAGCTCAACACCCCTCTTGGACCCTGCACTCCAATGCGCAGGTTTCTAGGCTCAGACGTGGAAGGTACACAAATGTGTAATGAGTAGGAAGCCTCCTAAGGCTTTTTACAGATCTAGAGACATCAAGCTGCCAGTAACTCATGAGCTGTGTAAGACTGACTCAGCCTCCATGTGTTTTTGGTGTGTTTGTTATGGTTCCTTGAAACATTTCAGGAGATGCCTGCTTTCACTGGCACAAGCTTAAGTGTTTGCTGTGCTGCCAATATCTGGTTCATATTGATGGCTTCTGCTCCCAACTTTTTGCACTAGTCAAAGTCAACAGTCTGTGTACAGGCTGGTGGGATTGGAGAGGGGAGTGTCCAAATAGCCAGAGAAAGGAGAAATGTAACACAAACCTTTCATGCTGTAGGGAAGGTGTAAATACAATCTCAGAGATCCACATTCAGCTCAAGGGCTGGCTAGTGCTTGGTGTACACAGGTATTAGAAGATTAAGGAGGAACCTGGGACATTTTTGCTGTTCATCTTACAAGAGGTGGGAAGATCATTAATGACCTCCGTGTGGCTTTTTCATGCTGAGCCATCACTCCAAGGTATTGTGGCTAAAAGCCAAATCTGGGTATAAGCCTTGAAGTGCTGGGAGATTGCCATCCACTGTAACAACACTGGGGATGGACACAGGCTAATCGAGGCATGGTAAAAGACATTATACTGCAGAGGGAATAGTCTCTTGGACATATATTTGCTGCTCACTGCCTAAGTTTCCCTGTTGACTGAGGGAAGGATAAATTCCCCTCCCCCTTCCCAGGCTGTATTCAAAAAAGCCTCTGGCTGAGTGCAGTGAGGAATTGATAATCCAGAGGGCATCAGCAAACCAATCTCCTTCAGCAAAAACAGTTCCTCTCCTACCAGCCCCTTCTTCCCTTCAAGGCTGTCCACAGGGCAATGAATTTGAAGGGACTCTTTTTTTTTCCCCAACCCCATAACCCAAAGTGGAGGAGTCAAAGGGTTAATGCTGCATGACAAAGGTCAGCCCAGTTTGGGGAGAGAGGAGAAAGGGAAGCATTGTGGCCACAGACAGCAGCTCGCTGTGACCACAACGCCACTTGAGAAATGTAAAGTGATGGTGTTGCTCAGAGAAAAGGCCTGAGAGCCCAGCCTAAATCCCAGGGCTTTATCACTCACAAAAGCCCAGCCCCCTGAGTCATTAATCGTGTGCTCCATGGCTGGGTGCCTCAAAGAGCAGCAGATGACACATGCCCAGCTGCTATTGCCGCCCCTCCTCAAGGTAGCGGGGCAGAGGCAGGTGCACTCCCCGTGCCCTCTGCTCGAGACTAATCTATTCTCCCTCCTTGGCCTCTGCCTTTCATCTCCTCCAGCAGCCCACGCTGACAACTGTAAATGAGATTAGACTTCAAGGCGTGGGGCAGATGCAGAACCCCCTCTGTGCATTGCCAAGAGACCCTTGTAGATTTTAAAATGTCTCTCCCCTTTACAATGCACAGCTTGGCAGAGGGGGAGAAGGGGGCACGTTTCTTGTCACATTCTCAGAAGCATCTGATATGGCAGACAAGGCAGACGCTGGTTTGGGGCCTGGATGCTAATCTGTTATCACCATGGACAGTCTTCCCACCAGCACCTCTGATTCCCCAGTCACTTTAGCAGATTAAGTAACAAGTTGATGACTATTTCCTAATCCCAGTTCCCATAGCCTCCTCTTTGCAGCACCACTCCATCTAAATGTGGACAGATGTCCCAATGAACACTGAAAAGGCAGCAATAGTCCAAAATTCAGGCAAGGACTTGAAGGTTACACACAACCATGGGCTCAACCCCCCTGCCTATACTGCTGCTATCACTGCTATCATTTCCTATTCCTAATATTGCAGTTTGTGCTCCACCTGTTCCCAGTGATCCAGCAAACCAGCGGTGAGACACAAGTTGTTTGTTAGAGAAAGAGATGAAATCTCAAGGCACAAACCACCACCCATAGCTCAGTGAGACCTGCCTGGAGAGGTCTGGCAGCCACAGCTGGCAGGGGTTTGCCAGCAACAATAGGCAGGGAAATTTTTCAAAGTGAAGGGTCATGTTTAGCTCAACAGTGCCCCAGTAAACAAATTGGAATTTCTTTTACAGTGTGGGAAATAGCTCTGCTTGCCTGCACTAAAGGCTACCCAGAGAAAAAGGACAGTTAACATAAAAGATCATTAAGTTCAAAATAATTCCCTTTCTCAGTTACCACCAATCATGATAATAGCTGCCCCAATTTTATGGATTGCTCTGCAATTTCGATCATGCAGGAATCAGCCCTGGATTTAAGGCAGCTGCAAAGTCAGCATATTTTAAAGCATATTTTAATGTTTTATGAGACCATGGTGGAGCAGGTTCAGTTGCACCCACTGCTGGTAGTGTCAGTAACTGAACTCTCATCCTGGCAAGTGCATATCTACCTCTATAGCCTTGTTTCTGAGCTCAAGTTTTCCATTAGCTGCCTACACAGACTGGGTAACTTGGCATCTCTCTGCATTCCCCATAAACTTTGTTCATCTGTTGCCATCACACCCACGTACAAGTCTCAGGAAGGAATCTAGGATTTCTAAAGCAGCTGCAACAAAAACACAGCCTGGATTGACAAGCAATAAGATCAAGGTGTTGAGCCAGCGAGGAGGGTCTTTTTGGAGAGTTCTGTGTGTGTCTATTTAAAACAAGTTTGTTGTCATGACTACAAACCAGGGTATGGGTGAGAAGAAGTGAGAACTCCAAGATAAGGGCTGATAATGCTAATTCACCCTCAAAATCTCAGCAGCCATGGGGATGGGGAAACAGAGATGATACAAGCTCTTGGCATCTAACAAGGTTAAAAGTCACTTTCAGAAGGCAGGTCTGTCCCAACAACACTGTTGTCCTAGATAGCCCCTTTCACCCAGCCCAGCCAAGGGCTGGATAACACCAATGAGCTGCAGTCATTGCCAAGGCAGGGCCACCGGGGACATGGAGGCAAAGAACTGCACCCAAGGCCCTAGAGAGGACATAGCAAAGCAGGAACAGCCCCTCAGGACACTCATCTGTAGACTCACCCTCCAACAATCAGGCAACTTGGCTTCAGCAAGGACTGGGAGATGTTCTCATGTCTGAGTGCAAGGCAATTAACAGATCTTATTAGCACAGAGAAGCATGAAACTGTCAGCAGCTGCTCCTGGGATCGTTGCATTTTCAACTTTACCAGAAGACTGACAAAAAAAATGGGGCTTTAGCCACTGAAGAACAAATGAAGAAAACCCCAAGTGATTGCAGAGGGATGGAGAGAGCTTGCTCTGCTCAGAGCTCAGATTCTACAAGGAGACAGCACAGAGTGCACAGTGATGGTGCAGGCACTGCAGAAGGCAGCAGATGCGGAGCTAATGTGTGTGTGGGGGTGGAGGGTGTTTATGAGCACAATAAATAAATGTATGAATCCCTATAAAAGTTCCCATATAAAAGTGAGTTAGAGCTGCCCGAGGGCCATGGCCTCGTAATAAAAACCACATCTTGCAAGCACAGTATGAGGCAGCAGCTGAACTGTAACTGCCTGGCTGCAGCACTGAAGAGCTGCGAGTCTGCCTGTTACCAAACTCTTGGGTGAAGTGCTGACCCCACTAAATCCAGGAGCAATTTTGGTACTTGCTTCAGTGTAGTCAGGATTTTGTCCTGGGAGGGGCTTCTTTGAATCTCAAAGCATAGGAAACAGTTCTGGGCCTGACTTTTTGTCAAATTTAAGTTCCTTTACTTCTTGAAAAGAATCAATCTGCAAGTGGCTGAAGATCTTGGCTTGAGTCACTGACAGTTTTCAGTGTGACAGATTAGAGCTGGATCAAAACAAATAAAAAATTCCTCCAGAAAACACGGTCAGTCACTCCTCTCTCCCAAAATAACCACGCGAAAAGCACCAATTTATGGCTGAGCAGCAATTTTTCCATCAAGAAGTTTTGAATTTTTAATTTAAGCTGGGGGGAGAATCATAAAAAACCCAAACCCCTTAAATTTTGTATGTCTAAACAGAAATCTGCTGCTTTTTTTGTCAGTAAACTTAAATAAAAGTTTTAAAAATACCTCCTCAGAGGAAAAAAAAAGGTAAGCATTAATAGTAATTTCTTTCCCCTCTATAAGGCTGTGCGTGTGGGCGCTGACCTCTCCTTCACAGTTTTCTGGGATGATGGAGTGTAACAGCAACAAGGCACCTGCAGACTCTCAGCCTGTAAATTCCCAACTGCTCCAACACTTTCTCCAGAGCCTTCTCTTGCTCTCCAGGGAGGTGGTGAGTGCAAAGGTCCCCGTGTCTCATCTGAGAGGGTGGCTCTCAAACCTCAGTCCCTGCCCATGAGTCACAAACACACGTGCCCCCTGGGCCACCCATTTCCACTCCAAGTACACACCCAGCCAGGTCCTGACTCCCAGGGAGAGCTGCAACTGTTCCCAGTGTCAACACACAGGCTTTCTCTAGTTATTAAGACTGTCCTCATGTTTCACACGGATGCCAACCAGAGCTAAACAAAGTGCTCCCCTCCCCTCCTAGCATATTGCAAATGGGAATAGCAACCTTGTTCCATGACAAACAGCATCTTGGAATTCACTGCAGGACTAATTGCATTGCTTTGCTGATATAATGCTCCAGCAAGACGTCAGCTTTGCCCATAGGCAACAAGGACATTATTGATTCATTCACGACTTACGTGTAGTTGTCACAGGTTGCATTCTCTTTGATAATAAAGCCATACAGACAAGGTTTAAAATTCAGCTGCAGCCTTAATTGAAACATAGCTAATTACTGAAGGTCTGCCTTTACAGCCTGTTCCATTGTTACCGGGCTAATGTTCTGTAAATCCAACAGTCAAACTCTCCCTTCCCTTAAAAAGAAAAAAAAAAGGAAGGAAAAAATCCCATCTACTATTCAAGCAAGTCCAATGGGAAATTACAGATTCCTCTCTTTGAGCCCGAGGTAGCTACCAGCCAACAGCCCCATCCCACAAGGACTCAATGACTTCAAAGGATGCTTGTAGAATAAGACTCCAAATTAAGGCCAGTGATGGAGACAGGAGACTTCAAAGTGGCTGGAACAAACATTCAGCCCAGACCACAAGCAATTTATTGTGCATCCACCTTTTCAGCGGCAGCATCCCCTACGAGCCCCAGCGAATTCAAACACACCACACGATTTAGGTGTGATCAACAATCACAACACCCAGCTGCCAACCGCTGGCTGACTGTGCCACAGCCAATGTGCTGCAGTCCAGACACGCAGACTAGCAGCTGGTCACGGCTAACTGGGTATAAAGGAGCACTCATCAGAATAGGCAGCCCCAGTTAATAGCTGAATGATAACAGGACCCCCAGGGTACCAAGGACATCCTTTCGCAGGCTGCGCTACAGCTTTTGGCTTTGTAGTTCAGCCAGACACAGAGGCAAGATTATCGCCTCATAAAGCAGGGATGAAATCCCACCCGAACTTTATTGCCAGGATGATGCCAGCGTCAGAGCAAGCTCCCTTACAGAAGGTGACATTTACACGCACGCACAACAGCACAAAAGTTTATGACATCAAGAGAGTGCTGCAGTTTAGAAGCAAGTCAACCCTAGAAAAATCCCTCTGTTTATAGCTGCTACACATTTCAATCCGGCAGATGGAAGGGATACCACAAAGCAAATGTGTCAGTTAAAGCAGCTAAAAGCATAATTTACAAACTAGAACCCACAACCCAAAATCTCAGCAGCTATAGTTTGGAGCTCTTCAGAGCTGTGCTGACTTCAGCCAGCTACAGAGCTGACCCAAGGCATTTATCTGACACAACCACAGTCTTTGGTACAGAAGCAAATTCTTTGCTAATCCTGTGCAAGTTTAAAGCAGCAGGTCCTCCCCGGATGATGTAACCCTGCAGAAGTCAGTTTAGCAGCTGGGGAGCCATTTCAAAGAAGACAGTGCTGGTTTTACAGGTCTTAGTCTGCCTGCCTAAAGAGTAGAAGATCCTTTAATCCACAAGCAAGGACAGCACAACTGGCAGCAAACAGAGCACCTGCTGCAGCACCTTGGCTCAGCCCCTGTGCTGCCAGAGATGGCCTCACTCCTGTCCCTGGCTGCTCTGAAGAGGAACTGAGAGAAAGGCCCAAAGCAGCCGTGATAATTATGACTTGCACACCGGCATCCTGGGAACTGGGAGCATGGAGCACATTACTCCTAGGCTGTATTTTAAATGCAGGGAAAAGCCAGTACAGAGGAAATTAACCAGAGGTTAGGCTCGTCGCTCACAAGACAGAGACAATATATCAGTTGTTCACATACCTGATCAAATAGGGCTTTCCAGTGCTGAGAGGCAATGCATAAGGGAGGAAAAAGAATAAAAAGAAGGTATAAGAGCAATGACATTAACATGCAGTAAACTGTAGAAGTATATTCTAACAGAGAAATAACCAAATGATTTAATGCCATTTCCAACATCCTTCTTCATCCCAGAATCACCTACCCTTCCGGAGGAGGAGGCAGGGGAATCTACCAAACACAGGGAGAACAGTTTTCACTTACAAATCCAAATTAGGATGAACTCAAAACATTCACGTGTTAATTCTGTTTTCTCCCACTTTGTTTATCTGCAGGCAAGCAAGGAAAAAAGGGGTTTTTACTCACAGGGATCAAGAAAGCTTTGTGTATATTGAGGGAAGAGAGGAATTAGCAATGTTTTTCCAGATCACTTTCTGAGATCCTGTGGCCCAACACTGACCCATCAATTGCCTTGCTGGGTTGTCAGAGCCCTGTCTACTGCCTGCTCCTGACTCTGGCTTTCTGCAGGCTCTTTGATAACCCATCAGTTCTCTGAACCTCATGTGTCCACATATCAAAACCAGGTAATTCCTCTTGTGCAAGGTGGGAGGGTGGAAGGCTGGAGAGAGACCATTGCAAGGATTTACCCCACATCTTTTGTTCTATCAGATCTGCCTTAAAAATGCTGTATAGGAGGAAGCTTCACTTCAATGCTCACAACCATGTGAACACTCCACAAGTCCTTGTCACTTAGAAACAGAAAAAATAAGCTGGAAACTGGCTCTGATTTATGCTTTGTAGAGAGACTGATGTCAGCTCACCTCCCCGACCCAGACTTGCTGCCTCACTGTCCCGCAGAACAGAGGAAATTCCTAATGAATTGTTTAGGGCTCTCTCTCATCTATCCTGGATTTAGGGGCCAGCTGAGAAGACATCAGCTTCCATGGGGCAGCACTGGGGTAACCACTGGCTTGGGATCCCCAGAAACATTTGCATATTTGACATTTGCAGCTCCGTTGTCTGAAGTGCTGTTCAGTATAACATCTCTTTCTGCCTCATTTACCTTCCCAGAAAAAAACAAATTGAGTAAAACAACAAACAGCAGACTCTTAGAAGCCAATCTCCTCACAGTGCTATTAGCAAAGCAGAAATCTGGTGAGAGTCTTATCTAGTCCTGGAAGAACATTTCTTTTCACATGGTAGGCAAATCTAAGGCAGAATTGACTGGAGAGACAGTGGGGTATCAGGCCACTGAATTCCTTTTCATTAGTTAAGTTGTTGGCTCTCCTCCTCGCCATGTCTCTCTCCGTTTATAAGCTCCCATTTATCTTCATAAATCAGCCCAGCACTTTAACCAGAACACTCTGGGACTCCCTGAATCCTGGCTTTATGGAATGCTGCTCTGAGAGCTGCAATGACATCACAGCTGAGCTGTTATACACTGTCAAGGCTGTGACAGCCAAACCTCCACTGTGTTATATTTTTGTGGTTAATAACACATAAAGAACTGACCTTGTGGCAGTTCTTGCTGGCCAAGCCAGAGAGCTTCCATCACGCTTTCGGATGTAATAACAATACAAAATCAACCCCCAGTTAGGTACTGGGGGGCACAGAGTAGGACAGAGCAGTTGAAATTTTCAGAGATGATGCTCTGTAGCCTGCTTGTTTCAGCAGGAAATCTTGGCGGAGTAGAAGGAGGGCATTTACACCACTTCCTGCTTTTCTGACTTGCAGATGATACATGATACCTCAGGCTTCTGTCACATCATCTATTGCCAGGTCTCAGCAGCTTCCCATAACCAGTGCAGCTGCAGGCTTTAGTTTTGTTGATTATAGAAAACAAGGTACCGGAGTCAAATAACAATGCACGTAATGGCGAGACTCCGCGTGCTGGAACCGATCCAAGCTGTCCTACCTCAAGGTCAAGCAGCAAGGCAGCAGCAGAACTGGGATGAGAATCCAGACTTCAACAGGGACAGCTCCTGTCCCAGGAGCCCAATCCTGCCAGGCACTCAGCACTTCAGCATCTCTTGGGCCCCCTGGCAGCACTGAATTGCTAATGGCTGCATTTGTGTAGAGGCTGGAGCAACTCCAAGGGGCCCACGTGTATCACAACAGGAAATCTTCCTTGTAGGACCATCCAGACAAGCACAAAATTTGTCAGAGAAGAAGAGGTCACAGTCTGACAAAAGCAAGCACTGGAATTTGGGAACCTGGACTGTGAAAGCTCCTGGAAAGCCACCCTTTCCAAGTCAAAGCTACACACACCCCTGAGTCAGGCATCTCCTCTTAGGACTGTCTGGCAGTGTTGTAGCAGAGGTCAAACTGCATCACACGCTACCTCCTGACTGCACTGTGCTCAGGAATACAGACTGGAGAATGCAGCTCTAGCAAGCAACTGCACTTCCTCTGCTACCCTCTGGGAGGAAAATCCAACAGCAACCGAATTCTAGGTGATTCAGAAGGAAGGGCTAGGGGGTGAAGAGCAGGCTCTGTCCTTAAGCATGCCTGGGCAGCTTCCTCCAGCAGCATCAAAAAGGTAGAGAGAGGGCCGAGGGAATGCGCCATTGCTGGAGGTTCAGCTCCCAAGTGTCCCTTTCATAGTGGTGCAAGACCCGAGCCAGAGCCCGCTTCAGAAAGACATTTAGTATCTCTGCTTTATGTCTCACAGGCTGGAACCGACCCTGCACTTACCGCTGCAGGCGGAGCAGACACTTTGCAGTCCTCATCCCAGCCGAGTTTGCTGGGAAGGAGAGCTGTGAGCAGTCCTGGGATGCACCAGGAATGCAGGATCTCTCACGTTCACTCCCTCCCAGACAGGTGCACGGCGAGCTCCTGCCTCCGGGTCCGGCAGATGCAGAGCAACTGCCTCAGCTCTGCAGGCACTGCCGCTCACCATGGCAGGAGCAGATCTGGAGTGCGCAGGACACCTTCGCGTCCTTCTGGGCTGGGTGAGCAGAGAGCCGGTGCCAAGTTATCCCACCCTCTCGTGCCATCAGAGCTCGGAAGGTGGAGAGAAGCCATCAGCCCTGTCGAGCCGAGGAGAAAACTTACTCGACTGTTTGTGGCTCGGGGGCTGGAAGAGGGAGCTGCTCTCGAGAGCGGGAGCGTTTCACATCTGTCACCCTCCGGGTGGCTGTGACTCTGGAGAAGCTCTCTGTCCCCTGGCAGCCCCTTGAGCCAAGGCGTCAGCCCCTCTCCAGGCGCCAGAGTCGCGTCCGTGCACAGCCCGCTGCCTCTGCCCGGCCAGCCGTCACCCGCCGGCATCTCCCCACCGGACGCGGGCACCCAGCGAACCGGGAGCCTGTCCGGGCCCGCCGGGGCTTCCCGGGCCGGGGCTGGGAGGGACAGGAGCTGCGGCCCCGGGGACGGAGCCAGCCCGGCGGCTGCTGGAGCCCGCAGACACCCAGCGGCGGGGGGCGCGTAGGGCGGCGGGAGGGCGGTGGGGACGGCGGCTTTCCCTGGTCCCGCAGGGTCACCGGCCCCGCTCCTGTGCCCATCCCGGGCTTCAGCTATGAATAGCTTGAGCCGATTATCCCGGCCCGGGGGAGACGGGGAAAGATACCGAGCAAAGGAAACTTACATCCTCTGCGGCCATAGGTAGGACATCCTCGGAGTCCAGCACCTCGATTTCTTCCGCCTCCGAGCTGGCAGCCACAGCAGGGGAAGAGCTGGCGTGAGGCTCCGGCAGCCT
>VZTF01005238.1:1937703-1963689 GCA_013397755.1 Cnemophilus loriae
GCCGGGCCGCGGTCCCTCGGGGATTCCCTCGGGACGATCCCAGGACCCCTCACAGCTCCCCGGGAACGCCGCACTGCTGGAGCTTGGTTAATCAACACGAAAATATTCACCAATTCGCTGCACACAACTCCCTATACCCCACTGAACTATTTGTTTTTTTCTCCCACTCTTTGTCCTTGACAGAAAATACAAAGTTCACGGTTGACTATTTGCATTTCAGCTTTAAAGTATCATAGAAGGCACTTTGGTCTTCTGATATAAATCAGAAATAAACTTCTAATGGATGCATGACAGACACTGCACTGCCAAAATATGTAACCTCCAACAAGGGAGGACACCAACAGCATCCATTCACATAAAGGACAAAGTTTTGTTAAACTCGCCCTTTCGGGGCACAGGAAGGTAAAGAAAAAGAAAGAAAAATATAAACACAGACACAGTACACAGTTATTTTATTGAAATACTTGAAAAGGCCAGCAATGGAAAAATAGGTTTGTCATGAGGAATTTAATGTTTGGTTTACCTGATCGTTAAAAAAGCTGTGTCTATAGGTAATTCTAGCCCGTTACAGAATGCACTGTGATCCATGCAACTAATATACTACAGCAGAATAGGCACTGTGTACTAGTGTAGTTTTCTCTTATACACAGCTTTCAATGGGTATGACTGACAGATGTGAGAAATTAAACTGCAACACTTTCCAACTTATAAACCGTTATAATACACAAATTTGCTCATGTGATTCATGAGGGTTATAAAACACAACATAGTGAAAAACGAAAAACACGGGTTACACACAGCATATGAAGTGCTCTGGCAGTTTTTGAAGTTTACTTTTTTCCTTTTAAAAGAAAGACCAGACTCTAAATATGTCACTGGTCATGTAAAATACAAAATCATAGGCCAGGACAGCAAAGGTGACTCTTTCCTGAAATACACGATTAGAGGGGCAAATTTGTTCATCAGTTAAAAATATGAATGAAAATCACAAATTCTGCCTGGTATAGCTTATAGTCCAAAAGTCATTTCAGATGAAATAAATAAACAATCCTTGAGGAAGTATGATCCTTGAGTTGAGTCTACTCTACTGAAAATGAATTTCACCTATACACTAGAATGTCACCATGGTGAACATCTAAGAACAGTATTTTGAATAGGTTTTTGGGAAGCAATGTCTTACTTGCTTTAATATATACAGGTTATTTACAACAAATTCCCTTTTGGCCTCACAAGTTAAGCCATTTTAGCTGGCTGTTAAGATGCAATTCCTTTTTTTCCACACATTACGCAATACTGTAGTTAGAGCTATAATTTAAAATAATCTTATGCATGAATTACAAATATTAATAAAGTAACTCTGCATATATAAATATTTCTAGCAGAATTTAAAGCATTCAGAATGTACATAAAAGTGGTTTTTTATTTATTTATTTGGTAGGGCCGGATGTGCTTCTTCTCAGATCATCGCTGCTTTAGTAGTGCTTTGTACATGGCAAAACCCAAAACTGCAAACACAGTAGCACCAAAACTTGCTCGGAGCCAGAACGTTGAGCTCTTGAGGTCCGCTTGTGTCACATGCCTGAAATTCAACACACATACAAAACCAGGTTAATTCCATGACAGGAACTCCAGACAACTTGTGCTAAACTACTCTGCTTTTGGAAATTCATCACTACACTTGTCACAGGCAAACAGCTCACAATTCAGCCTTACGAGCACTTGACAGTCATTTTGCTTTTCTTAAAGCTCAGGATTTGATCTGCAGCCCTGACCACATCCGATCTCCCTGAAGTCAAAGCGCTCACACGGCTGAGGAGAAATGCAGGAGCAGATCATTACTCATGGATGTGGGGAGGGCAGGGTGTCTCCTTCGAGAGTACCAGCAAGCATTCAGGAAAGGAAAACAAAAATAGCTACACATAATTAATAACTCATAGTGAGAACAACTGTCCAGCAAAATTTTTTTTTCCTTTCTTTTCTAAATATTGAGTTTAATATTTCTGCTTTTCTATGAAAAAATTCCCAGTCCTGTTGAATATCTACTTATTCTATACCCAAAAAAAAGTTTACTGACAAGTAGCAAGTAATATTTTTCCAAAAGCTAGAATCAAGCCATTTTTAAATCCCTTTCTTCCCAGGAGTCACAAGAACAGCAACAGAAACAGTCATCCAACACCAAGCTGAAAGCTAAGAGAGAGTGCGAGTGAAACAAGCAGTGACCATGGCACCAACAGAAAAAGACAGTATGGAGTGACTATATGACAGAAAAAGCCACATCTCACATGACAGTGGAGACAGGCAATAACCCAACTCTCCCAAATATTGCAAGAAATCTGTGAACATGCTCAGTTAAACATGGCTGGCCACCCTCGACAGCAGTCTCAAGTATGACAGCTTACCAGAAAGCAGGAGCTACCATTTAAAACAAGTTATCATAAATGCCATAATTCAAAGCACAGGAAGTTCCTAAACAATAGTAAAGCTGATTTTTTTTGTTTGTTTGCTTTAAAGATAGAACAGAACTTCACTAGCCTATATATTTTAGCCTGTGTTAATCACCATGGGTTACTCAGTGAAGCTGCAGGAGGGTTAAGTAAAGGAGCACAGAGATCCTAAGCACACACAGGAGTTCATAGAGTGAGAACTGCAGATCTGTAGCTCACAAGCTGTTTAATAGAGCAAGAATTGCTACTTGCTATCAAAACACACAAAACCAGTTTTGGATATGCTTTAGTAGACACTTGCAGGAGCCATATCAGCCAGATAGTTAATCAGAGTTCTGTCATCCCACATGCTGAAGAACAGGCTCTTTGGTGCACACACAGCTGCTCTTTAGTCTAAAAAATCCTGATCTTATTTAAGAATGTCTTGCTGGGTTATAGAACAGACCAAATCCAAGAATTCCTGCAAGCATTAGTTTTTCCACAGCTAGTTTTGACAAAGTCTCTGCAAACTGGACGTCAAGTGGCTTGCTGAGGGGAAGAAAGGGAAAAGGCAATGGCAAGGTCACCTGGGTTTGGCTGTTGTTACCTGTCTTCAAGCAAACGTGGACCAAGAGATGACTCCATGAAGATGGAATCTTCTACAGAGTGGACGGCGTGCACCTGCTGCATAATCCTGCTCTCCTCGTCTGCTAACAGCATGGCCCCCACCTCAGCTAGGTAGGCTCTTAACCTTTTCACACACATGCACAGTGCAGTTCATTGCATGGCTCAACAACAGCAACCCTCTCAAATCACAAAGCCCAGAGAATTTCTGATTTTTAGTCACCTAGCCCCTGATTCTTGTCCAGTTGTTAAAAACTTAGTGTTTGGGGAAAACCAGAAACAAATCGAGTTTGTGCTTTTAATAAGCTAAGTAGAATGTATGATTTCATGTAGCTAAATGCCACTGCTTTAAGCACAAAGAAACCTGCTCAAGAAACTGGATTTCTCTTCCCACTCCATCTGCACAGCTTCAACTTCCATGTGTCCACAGGACACTGCAATACTCCTGCACCATACACACGTCAGCCATAAAACTGACGAGATCCCACTACTGTTGAGAACTCAAAGGCTGGATTTTATCACTACAGTCGTAGTTTGGGATTATTTCTTAGGAAAAGGCTGTAAAATCCTTGTCTTCATATCTGTAAATTATAAAACTAATCTGTGTATGTAAAATAAATCACTTGTAGGTAACATGATTTTGCTAGATTACATGACAAGCTCTGTTGGATAGTACACAGTGCCTATTCTACTGTTGGATAAGTATTTGTATAACTAACAAGTCTCCAGTTTAATTTGGTTAATTCAAATGCCCAGCTATTTGTACAATTTAAACCCCCACTCTTTAAATATGCAAATAAATGTTTAAATTGCAAATTAATGCTTTTGCATTGCCTCATAAAGCACTGTCTCTCACATCAAGATTTTCTGATTCCTATCTATAATTTGCCTTGTTTTGCACATGTCCATATTTAATGGTATGTAAGAAACTTGCTGAGCACGCTTCATCCTTCTAAAAACAATTAATATGTTCTCAGCCATGATAAAATCCTCTTGTAGTGTCTAAAGGGAGACTAAATTGGCTTTGATCCCTTTTCTAAGCCTAACAATAGCAGACTCTTCCATTTAAATAAGGAACTCATTTGAGACAGGGACTTGTCTTACAACCTCAAGGAAATCTACTCTGAATGTCTCAGCCCGAAAATCCAAAGTTCAAAATGCTTACTGAAATTCAGAACATTATGGATGTCTAACTGCTTTACAACTTTGTAAAACATCCAGTTTTTCTTCTTTCAATATTCCTTATGCTGTCATAAAATCCATTTTTACAACTTTAATCTCTAATATTGTTTAGCTGCCAGTAAAGGAACAACAAAAAAAAACCATCTGAGATAATAAAAAAGGATCAATATTTGTTTCTAGCACAGGTTCTTTGACGTGAAGGTGGCTACAATGCACACAAACCTTTTTCAATACACACTGAAAAATTCCACCTTTTCAAAAAATAACATCCAAACTTTATTTCAGTCTAGTTGTGCTTATGAAACTAATTTTCACCAGTGGTAGAAATTATTGCTGCCTTGTTAGCAAGAGAGTAATCCTGAATTAGAAAAAATATTCTCTCCAAGGGTAAAACATCTATATAGATGTGCACTTATACACACAGAGTCAGGACTCCATAAATGAAGCTGTATTTGAAACTCTTGCTTATTAGTAATAAGAATGATGTTTCAAACTTTCCAGATAGGCTGCTGTGTGTACTTAATCATACAATTAGTTCCACAAATATATGAAAGTCTAGAAATTTTGCCTTTGGCACAAAATTCAGATTTTAATGCACGTTTTGGAAAAAAAGAAAAAAAAAAATGCATATTTTTATTCAACCTACCCTTAATAATGAGTCAAGTATCTTGTCACTTGTTGAATAAGATCTTTGAAATCGGAACAGTTTTTTTTCAAGAGACCTTAACAACTGTCAAGAAGTTTGTCACATGCACTTGCTAAGAGGTTAACTGAGCATGCCTGGCAAGGGTACACACAGAAAACTGCTGAGTTATGGGCCAATGCTGACACTTTTCCCTAGGTCAGGTCAGCAGCAGAATAATTCCCAGGTCTGGGAATGTTTATCCTTAAATCCAGGAGTTCAAAAACATTCCTATTGTAACTTCCAAAGCATTTTAAAAGCACAGTGGTGAGGCCAACAGGCTGCTCACATGGCTACTCCCCCCAGAACTCTAAGCAAGTTCATGCAGCAGCAGCAGCAGCCTGCTCTGACAAAGGTTCTAACCATTAAATATAAGCAAGTGAATTCCAAAAGCATCTCGTAACCTGCACGAGCTGCTGCAGCTTCCCTTCAGGCACATATTTTCCTAAGATGCAAACTAAGTCCAGCAGTTAGAATTTTCCCCCATGCATTAGTCATCTAAAATGTGAAAAGCTCCAAATGCATCTTATTGTCCACAAAACCTAAACATGGATGTAAAATGCCAATTCAATACACTCTGTTTAGAAAGAAACCAGGGGACACAGCTTTGAAAATTTCTATGCAGTCTGGGGTGTCGAACAGCTTAGAGGGGGAGGAAAATAAATTAGCAATTTCTATAGTCCTAATGTCATTTTGGGGATGTCATTTAGCAATTTCCTAATTTGGGGGACACCTAAGTGTAGAGTCAGATTTCTGCAATTAGATTTAACAGCAATACACAAGTTTTGAAAAACAGACTGCATACACTGCACATAGTGAAAGGTAAATACTGGGTTATATTCTTAGAACTTTCCCTTTATTACAGGAAAATACAATAATAACGTATTGTCTTAACTTTAATTTCACAGGAGGAAGGTTGTCACAGAAAGCAAAACCTTACTAATAATTCCTGGAAAAACCAGGTTTCATATGGAAGTAGAAATTCACTTCAATTCCACAATGTTTGAAAAACTTTAGAAGAAAAACATCCTCCAAGAAGTCTCCTTGCTGAACAACACAATTCTCGTGCATTAACATTGTCTTATTTTGATATGAACTTAGCTGACAGAAAAATGCCACTACTGTACAAGCAAAAGGCAATATGGATGATTTGAAACCAAGTTTAAAAAAAAGCCAAAACTCCAAGCTCATAATTAAAGAAAGGGTTAGAATGACAAAAGCAGAAATCCTGCTTTTGGTAAAACAATGTAGTAAAAAGAGATTAGGTGCCAGCCAGCCAAATACAAGTGAACACCTAAAGGAAAGAACAAATTAAAACTATACAAATACTACAGGATATTAGCAAGTCTCATACATGCATGTCCAGTGGTTTGAATGCTGTGCCTCCTTCCTCAAAGCACCAATAAAGTGTGACCCTGGGTAGTTCAAACCAACACAGCAATCTCCAAGCTGAACTTGCCTTCCTGACAGCCTGCAACCCTCAGGGGAGCCTCTGAAGTTTGTCCACAGAAGAGAAGCTCAAGGGGGGGCATGAACAGGTTTCTCAGTAGTACACAGGCAATGTTCTTCCTTTAATTACTACGGTGGGAATATTCAAATATGATTTTATATTGTGCCTTGGTAACAGTGTTTAGGAGTTACTTAGCAACAAAGGGCACAGGAAGGAGTCCAGTGTGAAAAATTTCAGTTTACCTGAAAACTTTCCACAGGAAGGAAGACAGGATAATTTCCTACAGGAATAGGAGGGGATTAGGAGAACAAAGTACTCTTGAGAAACCTCCTTCCCCCATCAGTTATCTAACTTTTGCCCTCACATCTGACCTAATGGTAAGCACTTGTGAAGGCAAAATAATAAAGTTATAGAAACAAACTGAATCAGAAAGTCCTTCTTGATCCAAATGCTTTCTCTAATCACACATCATTAGATGTAGGATTGTTATACAAGAAATCCATCTCTACCCTCCTATGCCTACAAGTGAGAGCTATTCCTTCTTGTTTACAGGTATCCCAGCTCTACCATAAGTGCAGTTATACAGCAGCTCATGTGCTGAATGGTAAATAACCTGCAGCAAGGTGTTTGGTTAGGGAGTCGGTGAGATGAAGTGAGCGTGCTGGAAACCTGGAACGAACCCTAGTGACTGAGAGACAAAGGGATTCTAGCAAGTAATTCTTCTTTCTGGAGGGAAGTGTCTATGAGGAATTCTCCTCACCTTGAATTACAGACATTTTAGGCAGTAGTGGATTCCTATGTTTGTTCCACACGCCCTAGTGATAAGGTGTGGAATGACAGCACCCCAAACCTCAATAAAAGATTTCAGTACCCTGAGACCCTGACAGCATTTCAGAGGAATGAAGTTCAATGTCTAATGCAGGACTCAAAAAACCCCATACAATAGAGAAACAAACCATGACAGCAAATGGAGCAACCCATATCAGTTCCAAAAAATGAAGATGTGTTAGAGGTGATTTCAGCCCCAATAATGAAGAGCTGGGATTTTCTAGTAGTGACTGCTCAATGAAGTTTTAGAGTGACAATATGCAGAGAGATTGCTGTTTCAAGGGATTTCTGTCTATGAGATGACTGCTGTAGAAGAGATGCAGCATGAAGAGCCTCACTCATTCAGTCTTTTCCTAAGCTAATGAGTTTTTCACCCCTCCTTGAATTCTCACTCTGTGGTTAACACTTTTGTCTTGGATTAAAGTGGTATTTCACAAGGAAAATGCTCAGTCCTGTAGGTGGGTGTATCAGCAGGCCTCCTACATGTGTGTAGCTTGCATTTAAAGGAGACAGACACTCTTACATGGTGCAGCTACATCTGAAACCTGTAACAAGCAGTAACATACATGGACCAGCAGGTCAGGATACTCCAACCATGGTCCACATTTACCATCTAAGTCTCCAAGAAGGCCGTGGATGATGGAACCACTGCACTGCAACAGTTGTTTGGTTTGAACTCCCATTTGCTGGGGTGTGATGGCAAGTGCTGAGGTGTTAGTAAATCCTGTGTGTCAAAAACTGCCTGCGGTACACACAGGACAAGCTATAGCACTGTTTTCAACGCTGAAAACCAGCTATCTCTCTTTACCAATTGTTTTTCCAAAAGTATCTGGAAATGCAAATGTTTAAGCATTTACCACTTCTTACATGTTGCATTTCATTCAGAGAGGAATTGGATGTTAAAAGATCTGGATTATTTTTTTTAACACAAAATGCCCACTCTCTGTGTAAACCAAGCATAACACACACACACACAGAAATTCTATGAACTCCCAAATATCAAACTAGCAATTATAAACATGTAATATGTTACATGATGCTGCTCTAAGTCAAGCTGTGCCTTTACGAAAGTATCTGTGTAACTGGGATCTAAAAGGCACTACCTCTAATCAATACTAAACAAACTGTAATGTCTCAAGTGAGAAGCATTACACAGATTTGTAGACACTACTTAATGTCTGTTAGCAGTTCCCTAAAAACACAGTCCTAATTCCTGCACAGTATTTCTGCAATCACGAAGAGCCTGAATCAACAACCAAACCGGTAATGTTTCAGAAAAATGACTGAACTAAGCTCAAAAGAACCTGCAAGTTAAACCAAGTTTGATAATTCTACGACAATTATTAAAGTATCTGCCTATTTAGTGGATATGGAATGAAAAATCTGCAGTATATAAGGTTACCAATTGCTTTTTCAAAGACACCCTTTATTTTAACAGCACACCTGGTACCTAGTAAATAAAGTTAAGGACCTGTTAAGAACTGCAGTGAAGAGTTTGTTCTTTACAGATTGCAGCAAGTCTGAGTTGAGGAAGTTCTGACAGATGCAAAATGTACACCTGTTGCAGGCGCACATACAGCGTAACCGGGCATGGCTGCGAAAACACACAGAAGGACAGGAGTTGAAATCTTGCTCATCAAATCAAGTGCACATTAGGACTGTGCCACAACCAAGAGAGAGATTTAGGAATAAAAGGTACATTTGAATGAGTAAGGAGAGGAGAAAAAAAATACACTGGGGAAGAAAGGGTACAACTACAGCTGTGCAGAACTTAAAGGTTAGAGGTTCTATGTCTTTTGGCATTACCACCATATACAGATTTTAACAGCAAAGCACGAACATGAATGAAAATGTTTGTTGAATTTATACAAGTTCCCATAAAAGGGAAGCATTTAAAGGCTTCTGAGTATGTCTGCACAGCAATAGATAACACCCCTTTTTCAAAGGAAAGGAAGCCACATTTTCTACCACTTCGAATGCACTCTTTACAGGGTGAGCATTGCCTCTATTTTTCCCACCCTACCAAACACACATGCTTGAAAACTAAGAGAGAAGCAGGAATATTGATATGGCAGACATTTGGTCAGTGCTACACTTTGGTGGTTTCCCAGTATTCCAGTGCTACAAAATGAACACAAGAGAAAAAAAAGCCACAAAACCAAAACTAAAGCTTTACAGATGTAATTCAGTAAACTCAGTTTCAAATAACTAAAAATACCCTATTATTTTGGGTGAAAGTGACATTAGTTCTATTTATTTTAACGCAAATGTCAGCTGTCATACTAGACTCCATCTGCTGTAATATTTATGTAGTTCATCACCATATTAAAAGCTTCACCCACCAAAAAAAGAGATGCAAAGTGAGTTTAGCAACAGTGAGATGTGTAGTGAAGGAGAATCTGAGCTTAAGTATCTTGTGCCTGAAGTCCAAAGGTGTTTATGCAACAATTCTATTAAAATTACAAGATTTATTAGATTAAGGAACTGAAGCGCATAATAATAAACACCCTGAAAATAGAAAGTACTTTAAGCAGTGCACTGGGTGAACTGTTGTGGACTAAAGTGCTGTTGCTTGTAATCAGCTGTCAAGTTGAGCTACTAACAAGGATTACAGTACAACTCACTCATGAATATCTCAAAAATACCAAGATATGAAAACTCATAGACTTTTTGTATCCCCAATATGGACCAAACAGAACCCTGTTTGTTGGAATTTGCATCATGAGCTGGATGAACTAGGGTATTCTTCAAAAAACACCTTAGCAACAATAGCTGAGACTGATTTCTGTGTTGGATATATGCCAAGTTCCTCAATTTGAAATAATTTAAAGATTCTACTCAGGCCATTCATGTCTCTCTGTTGCTAAAGCTCAGTGAGGCAGTTCCATCCTGTGGCTAACGATGGCATGCAGTGAGTGGTGCTGTGTGACCATGCACATGGAAAACAGAACAGCTCCGGTACTTACGGATACATTGCCATAGTTGTCAGCTTAACAAAGATATCCTTACTCGGCACATCAGCAGTATTACAAGTGAAGGCTTGGGGTGGAGGCATTTTGTGTTTTTTGCAGAATTCAGCAGGAGAAATACTATATTCCTGTCTAACTTCATGCAAGTCGGACTTGGCAGCTACCACTAAACATGGTATTCTGCTGTCCATGAAGTGCTGCTGCAAATTTAAAGAAAAAAATAAAAGTGAAAGAAACAGTATATGACACATTCAACCTGGAACAGGCTGTATTGAACTGCTTGCAGCAGCATTAAGATATATTCATGGCACTGAAGTCAGGCATTTCTCGAAGCAGAGTAGTTTACATAGAAAAGCAGATGTTTGCTTTGTATGAGTAAGAGAACTGCACCACTCCTAAGGCATCATGATATAACCAGCTCTTAGAAATAAAATATCTTTTAAGCACTAGAACCAGTGTATAGGTCAGGTAACTGACACTGAATATTTAGTCAGTGAGAAGAAATATAAATGTAAAGGTTTGTAAATATAAACTTGACAAACCTTAAAAATCCTGGCACAGTACTCAAAGGACTTAGGATTACTGACATCATATACCAGGCAGACAGCATCGCATACGGTCTCAGCGTCAGTTAAAAAGTCTGAGTCACTGACATCGTGTAGCTGGAAAAAAAGACAGTTGCAGAGAGAGAAAAGCTTGTCATTATGCAGTTAAAGGAATTTTGTAACTTGTGTCATAATTTTCATGGCTCATTTTTATGTATCCTTCAAACTAATGAACTGACAATAGGCAGAATTACTGAAAAAGAACAGTAGGAATTTACCATGCAGCCAGCATATGTGAGCTGTTAACATCACATCTGCAGGCAATCACCACCTCAACACAGAAAGTGATATTTACTTTAAAACAAAGGCTTAGACACCCACAGAAACAGGCATTCATCCTACAGAGGACAACCACAGAGCAGGACTAGATCTCAGAAAACAAAGAAAGAGATCATATTATCATAAAGGAAAACTAGAATGAACAAGCCTTAAAGAATGGATTTCTCCTACTGAATACTAATTTTAGCCATTCTAATCACCCTATGTGACAGATGCTTCTTACTGAATAGGTAGACTGACTTCTGATCATTTATCACATGTTATAATTTGACACCCTGCAGTGTAATCATAAACGGACTAGGTTTTGTACAACTCAAGTCAAGGTTTCAAAAATAACAGGTCCTGAACAAGTTCAGCTAAATTATCAACAAAAAAACCTCAAAGTTCTTTGGGACAGAAAATAACTGGGGGGAACTCACGTTAAGAAGATGAGAGAATTAACACTAGTTTGTGGTAGAAGGCTCTGAATAATTCACAGAATTTTAACATTAACCAGTCTTAGGCAAACAAGAGTGAGGCACCTTACCAGCAAGTATTTTTCCTGTCCATATACATAGACTGTATTAATGGCATAGTAAGATTTGTGTTCTGCACGTATTTGCCTCTGCCTCTGAAAAGGAAGAATTTCATGTTAGACCACAGCAACTTTTCCCTTTAAGTTAGATTTGAACAGTTGGTTTACTCCATTTATTAATGAATGAAAATTATAGTAATATTTGGAGTTTTTTGCAAGGAAATGCATAGCTATAATCTATGATGTACAATTATTGCATGCAATAGCCACTGACAAAATAGAACAAAACCAAAAAATCCCAAACTCCTCCTTAGTAATTCTGTATTTCCTCGAAGAACTCTTCAAACTCAGTAATAACCATTAAAGCTCTAAGATCAATCACTTCTGCTGTCTAATCTTAACTCAAGAGCATATATAGGTGAATATAAGCAACAGGTTTCTTACTATTAGATTTCTTCCAAGAAGAGCTTGAAGAACTCCACTTTTCCCACAGCCTTTCATTCCAACAACATTGCATCGGAAGACATTTCGCTGAGTCTGTTTTTTCTGGAGGTCTATCTTTTTATCTCTCGTCACTTTCGGAAAAACACAAATATTTTTCACAAGATATAAATGCATGTGAAAACACGAAAATGCACACAAAACAATCTCTCAAAAATATTAAATCAAAGGTTTCACTTGAGCAGAAAGCAAAAGAGTAAACGAAAATAGATGAACCATTAAACAATTTACTCTTTAGTGTATTTCTAAATTTAAATTTCTCTGTTGTATCAAATTTTTATTACCTGTAATTGCTGATGCCTGAGATTCTTGTTCTGCAAGTATGGAGTACCCTAAATAACCCAGGTACTCCAGGCAACGCTGCACATCCAAGTATGTGGTTAGTCTGGCAGAGGGGACAAAAAGAACTTTCAATCTGTAGTTCCAATTCTTTATAGTACTGAAACAATCCTTATCTCCTATCTCCAGACTGACGTGATAGAAACATTCCTGGCACTATGCAGTACTGAAGGACAAAAGTCTCTGAGAGTAAATGGTGATAACTTCACCAGTCTTACTGGTCACCAGAACTCTACAAAGGCAGTACTTGCTGAGGCCAATCAACCCACACTGTATCCTCTTATCTCCCCAAATAATGTTTTTCTCGTTTTCTGTACTCTAAATCGGGAAAAAAACCCCTCATTATCGAGCACCATTTTTCAAATCATCTCTAAGGGGCAGAACAACAGCAGTAACATTTCAACAGGGATCACAGGGATTTCCACATTTTGAAGAGACACTTCTTCATCGTTAGCACTAAACACTGGCCAAATTCTGAACAGGTTATAACAATGATCTGAAGATCAGGCCACCAGATGGCTACAAAAACTTGACTGCTTGGGTCAATTTGCAACTTTCCTATAGTTTTTTAAGAGAATCTACAAACACACGATGGCACCCAAAGTTCTCAACTACTAAAATGTCCTGTATCACACTTACGTCCACTGTGAGAGGAACCCTTGGTATGTGATCCATCCTCTTTCATTTGTACAAACTGTGTTGTTCACATCAGGTCCCCATGGCATGTAAGGGAAGACTTTGAACAAGTCTTTCAGTTCATCAGGAGATAAAGCACAATCTCTATCCTGAAACAAAATATGGTATCAGACATAATTTAATTCATGTCTATTTTAAACTGGTATTTTCTTGCTGCACACTTGCAAGATTCAAGAAACTAAGCTTATTTCCTTTTAATCATCGTTCTTTCCTTGTTTTCTAATAAGATTAAATGTATGAGCTAGTTAAAAACAATTTGCTACTACAGCTGTAACTGCCAACTCTCCTCGCTGACAATCATAAGCAGCAGGTTAGTCCTGACTCCATAGGTTAAGCTAAAGCCAGTTTCTGAATAAAATGATATAATGAGAAAAACACATTTTTGTTGGCAAAACTCCTGACAAACCAAGGCTCTTAAGTATAAGGACACACACACACTCTCAAATTAAATGCTTACCAAATCATGTTTATCAAAAATACTTTGAAGAAACAAGTATGCATGATGATTTAGTTCTGTTGTGCAGTCAGGGGGAATTTTTAGGCTGTTTATTGAAAACAAAAACAAATACAAGAAGCATTAATTGTTTATGAAATATAGAATATTAAAACTCAAAAACATACTTAATGAATTATAACATTTAGTATCTGACCTTGGCACTTTAATAATTTATCTTCACATAGATCAAAACACATACTTTTTATTAGGAATTCTAAAATGATGAGTGAGTGCCTTTATATTATAGGATATATAGCTCTACAGTAATCAAATTTTTGTTGGTTTGCTTTGTTTTTGTACTTTGGGGTTTTTTAACAAAAATGATGCAGTTACATTTTTTAATAGAAGCCACAGAATTGGTCAATCTCTTAACTTTTTAATTTGGGGATTTTCAACAGGTCTCAAATGCTACGAAAATACTGACAGGTCTTTTAGAATTTGATGCCACATACAATAAGCAACTGCTCAGATTTATGTTCCAGTTTTGTATTAAGAGTCTCTTCTGCCACCTTTCTTATGAAGAAAGAGAGCAGAACATGATTTGGCACAAGGGAGTTCTTTGTTCGTGTTGTTCAGTCACATTAAGGTTTTGGCTGGGTGGTCATAACATAAGGGAGGTACTTGATGTACCAATGTGTTAAACACACTTCAATAACCCTTTCCTCCTGCCCAAGCAGGAGCAGCACAGATTAAACTCAAGCTCAGAAAGCTGAAACCAGGGGTACATACTGAGGGAACAAGTACTCTGGTGTAAGCTCTAAGTCATCGTCGTAGCCAAAGCGACGCAAAACAGTCCAAGTTGTCTCATGCCTTCCTCGCTGAATGAAAAGTGTGTGCAGAAAAAGAAAACCTAGAAATCAAAAATGGTGAAATGTTAAGGCCCTGAAGTGCTTTACCTGCTACAAGTCTTTTCAACAGAATCAGTATCAGACTTGGAAACAAAAGAAGCTCGAAATACACATTAAGATTTTAAACCTCCTGGGTGACATTACAGCATTATCTAAACAGACTGAACATTCAGAAATCATGGTATTTGTAAAAGTCTTCTCCAAGGAACCGCTTCCTTCAAACAATCCCCTTGGTTTTCTGTTGTTGTTTGCTTTCTCCAGTATCAGCATTTTAGAAGAACTGAGCTGTATGAAAATAAACCAAATATTTTCAATAGTTTAAAACAGAAAGCTTTAGACTGAAGGAGGCTGGAGAGGGGTCTCATGGAAGACTGCTTTTAGTTTTCTTGTATCAAAATAACTGGGTAGGATTTTTGTTTAGCACTTCCCGGGGCTTAAAGAACACTGAGGTATCACTGCTTAGTAAGCTCAGCTCTTGCAGTCTGAAAATCAAGACAGAGATCATATTCCAAAAGACCACTTCTTTCAAGTAAGAGTGATTATCAACTGTATAAAGACACATCTTTTAAGAGTTAAATAAGACTCACCTTTTAATGTCAATCCGTTATCTGCAACTCCATCGCTCAGGTTTTTCCTGACTACATTCTTTACGTCTTCCAAAGCTTGAGGTGCCAGTGGCGTATTAAAACAAATTCTCTAACACAAAATCCAAAAACAGCATTTTAGTAGCACTGGCTACTGAGCTGGACAAACAGCGTGTCATGTATGAAATACAGCCTTAAACATTCTGATAAGCTAGTTAAGAACAATCCAATTTCTGAGTGGAAATAAAGTTGTACAAATTGTATTTTATTTTTAAGTACATTAACAGATTTTTAAATTTTGCTCTTGAACTCGAACTTGAACAATGGTTAGAAGTAAAAATAATTTCATTTCTGTTTTTACAAATCCATTCTTCTATGCCACACTTGAGATTTAGTATTAAGGCCTGATTCCCTTACAGTTCACCTTCCTATTATTTATTCAAAACCAATCACTTGTTTTTCTAGAATTATATAGTTCACCTTTAAGCATGGTGGGAAGATAAGCAAGAGAGGTACCTGAAAGAAGTTGAGCTCTGCATCATTGAGAGTACCATCATTATCTTGATCAGAAATTCTAAAAATGCGAGTCAGTGCTTTAATACAGGCAGGTTTCATCTAAGGAATAAAAGGAAGTTCAGTGTCTTTCTAGGCTTGAATACAAAAAGATTACACTGAACGACACTGGGCAGCTCAATCACATGGAAACACACACTAGCCTTCATTTACAGTTTCAGAACAGAGACATTCATTCATACAAACACAAAAGTAAAAAGCAAGAGGAAATAAAAAATTGACTTAGCAAATTTATATCCATAAATTTAAAGCAATTATTCCACATTAAATGTTTTTCTATTCAATTATTAGAAGAATCTCAAGCTCTTCACAAGCTGAAAGTGGCACTACTAAGTTATTAAAAAAAAAATAAAACTCAGTTCTCTAAATTCAGTCTTAATGCTACAGAAAACTTTCAGAAACAACTAAGTAAATTTTTTTCCCCAAAACATTTTTTGGTGGGGAAAAAAAAGCACACCTTAAAATCCCAGTGCTTTGCAAAACTAAATAGGTCTAGAACTACAGCCAGCTCGCTTCAAGCATCAAATACTGAAAACCTTCACAGGGCTCACTCATCTACCAGGCAAAGCATTGGGCATATGGACTATCTCTAGGACAAAAAGAACTGCTAGGATACCTTCCAAGTGAAGGAAAACAGACACTGGTAATTCTCTCCCAACAACTACCGTGATGATGGACTCTTCTCTTCACAGAAGTCACACAGATTGCATAGAGATTGGTTTTGGAAAACCAAAAAGATTTCAGCACAACAATTTTATCACAACATTACTAACTCATATAGATGATTCTGATGGAAGAAATCAAAACAGGGTTATTCTCCGATTCTCTACTTAACAAAGCATTTACGGCCGAAGCAATTTTCCTACTTCCCAATACTAAATGGATACATTTAGAGATTCCATTTGTATTTGCCCAGGAAATTGCTTTTTTGTAAAAAAACCATACTCCTTCATAATACACTCAGCTAACCACCTGATACCTAAAAAACAGCCACATCATTTGTTTCTTATCCCTTTTGCCAAAGTTTCATCAGATTCTCAGAAAAAAAAAATTCCCTTAGATCAGGCCAAGTCTAGAGTGTTTTCCCTAAAATAAATGGAGTTACTGTGAAATGTACATCTAAAAGAGAACTGAATTGAAGACATAATTTGGTTCACATTACATTTGGCTCAAAGCCATTAGCAAAGCTTCTCGTTTTACTCAGCAGCTCATATGGGCAACAAAAAACTGTCTTCACTGCTTTGAACGAAGACGACAGACAGGTCACGCTAATACATCACAAAACAACCCCCCTGGTTCTGGGATGCAATGCCTGACATTTGGGGGTGGGGTGCTGGTAACAGAACACACTAAGAGATGCAAAATCTACCCAAAAGGAAAGAACAGGAAAGTTATTCACTCCCCCCAAATTATTTGCTCTGAGAATCTATGAATAAATACCTCTTTCTCCTCTGGGCAATAAAGAGGACCTGTAGGATGTAGAACAGCTTTCTGTGCATAATAAAATAGCTCAGATATATTCTTCAAGTTTTTGGCTGAACACTGAAAGAGAAATCCTCACATTGATGAGCTAGTTTCTTGACTATTTGGCGATTTCTTCTGAAATTTAAGTAAGCATCAAATTTTTAAAGACTTACTCCACTCCTGTAGGTACAGGGCTGGTTTGGAAAAAAGACATCCAGCCTCTGTACCTGTTCAATTAATTAACAAATGAGGTTTCACTACAATTTGCTGTCATACCAAGAACAGAAATAAAAAAGCTGTATCTACTTTGGGAGAAAACAAAAAAGAAAAGAGACATATCCACACATATTAAATCATTTTGGAATACTTTGCAGACATCTGTCTGGCTTAATATTAAATTTAAAACCCTTGTTAAAGGCAAGTATGTGAGGAAGCTCTAAATATTAGAATTTGACAGTAACATTTGATTATACAATAGTGTAATCTTCCCTAAAGAAAGATAACATATAAACTCACTATTATAATTGCTCATGTTTGAAATATTTAGCTTGGAAAAGAAAAGAATCCCTTTTTCTACTATAAAGTTGCCATACGTGCTTGGCAAGAATATATTTTTTTGTTACTTGCTTTAACTTCAGAAAGTCTTGCATACCTCTACACACGTTTCTATCTCTGTATATTGATTCATAATGGGAAGGATAGTTTCCATACTGCTGTACTCCACTAGATCAGACTTATTTCCAACTAATATAAGAGGCAGCCTAAAAACAAAAAAATGTTAAGAGCTTTAAAGACAGATGGATGAAAATATCTATCTTAATTTAGCATTTTATCTCGCACCAGATACCACTGGATTATTTTCATGATGTAATTAAATACCACTGCAGGCAATGGGCAAAACTAAATGACAGCAGTTTAAACAAAGTGTTTTGATATACACTTAGACAGAAATGTACTTCTTGTTGATTCTACAAAACCCATACATTTAAATACAATGGCAACTAATCACATTGTTATTACCCAAACCAGCATCAGTAGAAAAGCTATACAGACCGTAGAGCCAAAGCTAGTTAAGCCATCGCAAATATAAACACACCTGGTAAAAGCTGCCCATGAAAATCAAAATAAAAAACATTGCTGGCACATGTAACAGACCTACATACTTCAAATCTCTTGCTGCTTGGACTTCCTATATAAACTTTAAGTTTAGTATTTGATTTTCTTAAACAACATCCTCAACACTGTTCATTGACACCCATCGATGTGCAGCCTAATTCCCACTTCTCATCTTTACTTAAGCACCTGCTATCTTTGTCTGTCCTTTCATTGATGAGAGGAATCCATCGACTCGTTACCTAAAGTGGGATTAAAGAGACATGAAAAATACATATTCAAATTAAATATGACTGAACTGTGCACAAGTTTCACTACAACTGCTACTGCTTCTTTCCCAAAAAGGCACATACTGACCCACAAAGGAGGAAACAAAAATTGCAGTTGATTAATGAGCAACTTTCT
This sequence comes from Cnemophilus loriae, assembly GCA_013397755.1. Lineage (NCBI taxonomy): Eukaryota > Metazoa > Chordata > Aves > Passeriformes > Corvidae > Cnemophilus > Cnemophilus loriae. The sequence continues at coordinate 1,956,279 of VZTF01005238.1, forward strand.
CAGACGAGTAAAATGACTAAAAACTCATATGTTGAAATGGAGCAGAAGCAAAACCACGTCTGTTCATTCTCTTAACGACTGATCTCAAACTCCATCTCAGGCATTTAAAATGTCTAATCCAGATTTCAGCTTGACATCAACTAACAGTGCACAAATTACATCTCAAGCAATAATGGGATAAAATGTGTTACTGTACCTTATCAATAGAATTCTTGTTGTTAACAGCATAGACTATACAAATCACATTTGCCTGAAATGAAGAGAAAGGAAAGGCATGGACTTCCACTGCTCAGAAACCCCTGAGCAACAGAAACAATTAAAAACCACACATAACAACATCAGAGTAAACTCACTATAGAACTCTGTTCCTGACTTGTTTAAGCTACCCTGAACAGGAGCCTGAACAACAGATTAAAACAAAGAACTTATATGGTGAAAAGTGCTAAAAAGCCTGTCTTGCAGTGTGACAGTCACAGCTTGTGCCTTCAGAGACCTGTGCCACCGGGAAATCCAAACTGAAGAGTCATAATGTGCAGCCTCCACTGAAGCACCAAACTAAATGCCAGAAATGGAACACAACACCATGACAGACTGTGCAGAAAATGTGCAAAGGTGCTCAGAAAGAACTGAAAATAGGAACCAGAAGGGATGACAAAGTCACCAAGAAGCCTGTGCTATTCATACATGCAATAGTACCATGTGACAGAAAGAAGCAAAATGGATCTTTTCAGGGTAGAATTATTTATACAAAACTGGCTTACTGATGAAAGGATATTTAGGATCTGTCCTTTCACTTGGAAGGACAAAGCTTAAGCTCGGTTCACCAACACAGTGCCAGTACCTACTTTCTTTATTTAAGATTTCTTAAATAGATATATCTTTCCTATAGCACAAGTCACAAAAAATAGAAAATGCCAAGCAAGAAAGGCTTTTTCCTTCAATTCAAACTGAAGCCCATCTAATGCAGAGAACTTCAAATGAAAGATTTTTTCCAAAACTATTTTCTAGCAACACTAAAATACACTTACCTGTGATATTTCATGATAAAGCTGCTCATCACTTTGCTCTGCTTCTGCATTCAATAGAAGAAGTTATTCATTAATACTAAAATTTTTGCAAACAAAATAAAAAAACTTCTGAAACTGAGCTAGGGTATTTCAGAATGCTCATGAGACAGCTTTGTCAAAGCCTTGTTATTTAAACTTCTTTTTATAAAATACTCTAATGAGTGCTCCTTCCAAAACAATAATGAAATTGGTCCATTAATTTGTAAGACAGAAACAGTCTGTTGCACATCAATTTTTTACAGCTATTTTGAAGAGGAATAATTATATTTGCAGACAGGTTCTCTTTGCAAGAAGTCATAGCTTGCACCCTTCTACATGTCTCAACAGCCCCTTCCTTCCATAATGTAAACTTTTACATCAGAATATGACATATGTTGATGTTATTACAGTGATGATGGTTTTTTTTAGTGATACCAAGCTTCTCTTAACTGAATCTATGAAAAACTTGTTCAATAGAAAGGAAAACTCACTCCACATAAATTTAAGGTCAAGTCCAACAACAACAACGAAACACATTATTTCTTTCTCCAGGTGGTTAAATACATCAAAGACATTTCCTCAGCAGTGATGGGAGAGAGAGAGGACAGGAAGGTACCTGCTAACATGGCCTAACTCTTGGCTTGCAGAAGGGTTTTTCTAGCTGTGCAACAGTTGCACAGATTTGTGATAGCACATGAACCTTCACAGTGGCCCTATTTATCTATTCAGTAATAAGTATATAAGTAATAAAATACAAGAAAAAATTACAAAGAGTAAACTGACACAAAATTGTGAGGTGTCCTAACTTAGACATTCAGAAAGTTTCTACTTTACTCTAGGCTTCTCCCACCTGTAGCTCTGGCCCCAGACCTGTCTGACTGTGACAGGGGCTGTTGAGTCAGACAAACAATTCCACACCAAATCAGTGATGGTACTGAGCAGTCCCTACCTGAATAATCCACTATGTGGGTTGGCACTCTTTCAGGAGTGACATCGGCTGGAATGGTGATTTCTTCAGCTCGGGGTGGGACCTGGGGTTGAAAGGAACGGCAAGAAAGAGCCTTTCAAGATAATCCAGATGGTGAAAAAAGTCCTATACTATAATATAGCTGCCATTTAGTCAGCTTTAAATGGAGCAACTAATATTAGTTGTTCAAGTACTTTTGTTTTTTATTTGTTTGTTTTCTTTTTTTTAAAGAACTGAAAGTCACTGCTACCTTCTCATTCCTTACTGCTCTAGTTACTGCATAAGGAACTTCCTGCATGCTTTGCAGAAAAGCAATGCTGTTAAGGGATACATTCAATGAATGCCTCTATAAAACTCAAATCCACTCTATCCAACACCTAAACAAGCATGACAGACAAAATACAAGTCTCAATTTTTACACAATTGTAACCTGACGTCCTTGCTTCTGATGTTGCTAAACATTACAGAAAACCCTGCAAGGCAAAGTACGATACCAATAGAAGCTTATGCTGAAAAATGCTGTAAACTCTGATAGCCCCTTTTTTGTAGAGAACACTAATCCATATTCAAGAACAATCAACTTAAACCTAATTTTAATGAGAATCTCCTGCATATCTATTTATTGCCTTTCATCTGTTGACACTGAACTTTCATGATACTTTACTTTTAGTAAAACAAGGGAAAAAGAAAAGTCAATCACCACAAGAATGTCTCTGTAAAGCTTCAGGTTCTACTGAGATCTTCCTCACGAGTGATTACTGATAACAGCCTGTACATGAAACACTCTTTTCAAGCCTGAAGCGCCTGTTAGACCCCATCATGTTGCTCTGTTCTGCCTCACTGGCCTGAGGAACTGGCAGCTTTTATAGGATGCAGTATTTTTGTAAAAGTTATTTATGTAATTTCAGGGAGATCTTGTGTTATGTATCAGTTATGCTTTTTCTCTACACATGAATTTAGATAAATATTGTAGGTTATACTGCAGGAAGAAGCTGAGAAGTGAATAGAGGACTATAACTCACTAAATACATTAAGAAACAACCTGCCAAAGGAACAAGTCCGTGAGCCCTTAAAAGAACAGGAACTGGACCTCCTTTTTACCTGCAAGGTTAGGAACTAAATTCAATTATGTTAACAAATTTCAGTTATGTTTACAATCCAATCTTGACTCCTGAACTGTGGCAACCTACTGATTTGCATTAAACCCAGAGCAGAGTAGATTCAAAGAGCAGCACATGATGTCTATTTTAAGACCTGTGATCAGAAGAAATAAACATTCATGTTTATATGCAAAAAGCTTAACTATTTGCAGCAGCTGTGGTTCTTTTCATGGTATAAAGAAAATGACGTGCTGCTTTTTTAAGGAATAATATGTAGAAGTAGCTTTTTCTGCAGTTTTTACTTCAAGAGTCAGTAAAACATTCTTCAAAGACAGAAGTAAAGGCAGTGTCTTGCTTAGTTACAAAAAATGGCTAAGTTAAACAATGTGACTTTTAATTTCTCATTCTCAACCACTTTGCGATCTACTTGCTCTTTAAATGCAACACTCCCCCCAAAAAAACTGATGGTCTTCTCTTTCAGCACCTTCCCATTTCTGAGTCTCTCATGCTGGAATATGCTGCCAGTTTGGACCAGTTATAGCTCCTTAAAAAACCCTCCATTCATCATATATAAAACAATTAGTTTAATTAACAAAGTGAAAAATAAGAAAGGAACTTAGATAAAACTTGAATTTCTAACCTTCATGCAGAGATATATTTAAACTAACCTATATCACTCTTCCTGAAGTCATCGCTGCCATTTTAAACTTTGTTTTTAAACATTACTTTAAAGCAGAGTCTATTAACTTATTATATGACAGGATAGAAATCAAACTTAGAAAACAAAAGTGCTCTACCTCTTCTGGGAATTCCTCACTGACAAGAGACATAATTAGTGATGTCTTCCCAACTCTGGCTGCAAAAGCATTAAAAACAGATATTAGATAATTTGTTTTCTTACACTCAATAGTTGCACCCCATCTTAAAATGGGAAGATTTTAAAAACACTTTCCAATTCACCACATTAAAAGCTTTTAAGCTGTTGTTTAATCATACTAAATACAGATGACAGCAATTCTCTCATAATTCTTTTATTGTAAGAACTTGGGATCCATCTCCCACTTCTGCATTTCCTCCAGAAGGGAAGCGAATTCTGCTCTGCTTTACACAAAAGAATCACCAGGTTTTAACCTTAACATAGAACACTTAAACAAACAAACAAATAATCAAAACAAACTAGAAATGCTTTAATACAACTTCAGAAATAGAAATAAAGAAAGCACACAGAAAAGCATGCAGAAATTAACTGTTTTTATAATATTCTTGATAGGATGATTGCACTTTAGCCCTAAAATACCAAGGATAAGAGCTGGACAAGAGGACATGAACAGTCTCCAGTACTTTGACTATTTTTAAAATGCAAGAGCTTAATCCCTTTCATACAAATGAGCTCTCCTCCACTAAAAGTGAAAAATACCCCAAATCATCAACCCTTCTAAAGTCATAGTTTTCTTAATCCAAGATGACCATCTCTGCTTCAATACCCAATACCATTCAATCAAATAAATGACTTTGTTTACCTGCAACGTTCAGACTTTTGATATCACAATTTAATTGCCCGGTTTTGAGAAGCTCTAATGTGATCATTTAAAACCAAGAGTTGGTAACTTCTCTCAGAGTTCCATTCTCTCTAAACCCCTTCATCTGTGAATTTCTGGTCCTCTGGAAGCCTTCTAAAACTATTACTGCTTTATTTGGTTTTGAGACATTTCTTAAAAACCAAAACATTCAGATTCAAATATCCTCTGGGACTGTATTTCCAACAGCCCTCAATTCAAGCAAAACCCAATTTCACCCTGGATGTACCAGCACCTCTGCCAGCAGGAATGTGTTACCAACCAAGGCACTGCTCACCCCAGTCAGAGCCTGTGTCGCTGTTCCCACTGAAACCAACAGAAAATGCCACCAGGGGACAGGAGGTGGTCAGCTGATACTGCTGCCTTTACACTTCTCTGTGTAATTGTACAGAATTCTGTACGTGGAAGAAGAAGAGGTACGACTGTACCACTGGTTGATTTCGTGCAGGAATTGGTGTTACTGAACTGATGATCCAGTCAGAGCACCCTCAGCTTATCTAGGTCTATTTTTGGTACAGTAACATGTTCTGACATCCAGAAATAAAACCATCTCTTTAACTTACCATGATGAAGAGTAGTTGTAACAAACTTATGAAAAGCAAAGAAAAGCTGTTCTGGGGAGGAAGATTTCTGTTTTTCTCAGGGAGAACAGCTGTAAACTTTTCCCCAGTGGTACTCCCTGCAGAGCAGCAGGTTTCAGGTTTCCCAACAGCAATGCAGTTGTGTTTCCATCAAAGATACTCACATGAGCTAAAATCCTAACTTAAACTGCCAGGCATCCTCCTGCATCAACTGCATCTCAAGTTTCATCCTGACAGACTCAAAAGAGCTTCAGAAGCTCTCCTATTTCCACAGGAAAAAAAAGATGAGCACTTTCCTTATAGGTAAGTAAAGTTACTAAGTAGTGAAAATAGTGATGTGTATTTTGCACCTGACCAAGACAGTTCTAACTTGAAACAGTGGCAAAACTGGCTTTGCAGATCTAGATACCCACTTCTTATGTCTGAAAGCAGAAGATTATGTGTTGCTGGTGAGTAAATGTTCAGTACTTAGAAGCTCTTGATACACTTTCTAATGCCCTTGAGTTTTATGAAAATCTATAGGTTCAAGTGTAGAGATTTGGGTTATTTTGTCCAAATCTAGGTCAACCCTCTGTCTTTCCCAATCTGTTTATAGCCTTAGAAATAACAGCCTAAACAGTATCAGCTGACTGGGATGAAGGAAAGCAGCACAGCACTTTATGATAATTAACTTGTCTTTTTCCTCATATGTAAGTCTTTTACATCATGCTGCATAACGTGCTGAACATATTCTGAAAATTACTGGCTATTAAAAATTGATGTTTGCACCCTGGATACAAGGACTAAAACAACTTCAATCTAAACTGTGGACCACTGGGAATGAAAAAAGCTGAGTTTTGGAACAGGCTTCCAATAAAGAGCCCTTGGCATCTTTCAGATTCCGAACCTGATGGTCTGCTGCTACCATCTAACAAGTTTTAGATGGTCTGGACTAACTTGTAGTTTCAGACCAATAAATATACATGAGACACATATACAAAGCAGCACTGACACTGTAACTGACAAGTTTTACCAATCTGTAAAACAAATTTCTTCCTCCTCCTCACTACAAGTCAAACAAAAGTGTACCACAGAGATGCTCACGGTCTCTGATGTGTGCCATGTACTACACACTGCTGTATTTAACAGACCTGTACCTTTAAAATTCCCATCTGGACACACTGTGAACCTTGTTGCCAAAACAAAGCACCTGTTACACCTGTGCTGAAACCACTGCACAGAGCCAGCCCAGAACACAGCCTTGCCAAAGGCAGTGAGGTGAATCAGGCATGTATTCTAAAGAGGAATTAAACTGTGTATTCAAAGGCACCAATTCCTAAACACATTCATGCAAAACTAACCAAATACAATGTTAATCAGTTAGATCTTTCTGCACGGTGACAGCTCCCTCAAGATTCCTCTCTAGAAAAGTCACAGAGAGCCTTTCTATGCAGTACAGACAGAGCCAACCTGCACTATAAAACAACTGCATAAACTGCACTATAAATATATATGGGGCATTCAGTCCTCAGGAAAGCTTTGTTAGCAGTATCACATTCTTAGTATAACTAGGTAATTTTACTAATAACACTTGGTAATTACTCTGTATTCTTTCCCCTTGAGGAACTTAAGCTCGCTCTGCAAACTAACAGAACCTCCTTGCTGCCATTTACACCGGTGAGAAGCTGAGCCTCTGCAAGCCTTGTCAATGATTTGGGTACCTGAGCGTGAACTTCAGGACACAGTTTTAGGAACACACGAGAAAATCCAGAGCCACAGTAGCTCCGCCATACACCTACGTGTGTGCTGTTTATCCAAGGTCACGCAGAAAGTTAAAAGCAGAAAAACGGATCTGGAGTCCCCGGCCCTGTCCTGGCCACAAACCCACAACACCCGATCTATAACCACCAGCGGCACATCAGGCCACTGCTTTCCAAAGTCAGTAAATGGGAAACGTGCAAGTGTGATTTTCACAGAGGTACAAATGGAAAAAGAAAAAGAAATAAAGAAAAAAAAAAAAAGGAAAATAAAAGAAAAAGAAAACCAAAAGTTTAAACAGGCCGTGGCAAAATACCGGGCAAGAATTTCACCCCGGTGTCATCTCCAGGGACGTCCAAGCCGCACAACTCCACCAAGTGCCGGCCGTGCTCGGTACCCAGCG
>VZTF01005238.1:1963828-1997019 GCA_013397755.1 Cnemophilus loriae
CGCCCCTGAGGGCGCGGGCGGGAGGCGGCGGCTCGCCCGGACAGCGCGGCCGGGCCGGCCGGGACCGCAGCCAGCGCTGAGGGACAGCCAGGGGCACTCGGAGCACACCGGGAATCGCAGTCAGTGAGGGTGGAAAAGACCTCTGAGATCATCCCGTCCAACCTGTGACCCAACACCACCGTGTCAACCAGACCGTGGCACCGAGTGCCCTGTCCAGTCTTTCCTTAAACACCTCTAGGGATGGTGACTCCACCCTGGGCAGCCCGTTCCAGTGTTTAATCACCTAATCAGGAAATGCTTCCTAATGTTCAAGCAGCGACACAATGGGTTCCCATCTGCAGTGTGTGTTGTTACGTGTGGTGTTGCTGCGATCCAAACCGTAACAAATTGCTGCCCCTGTGCACTAAAGCGCAACTCGGTGGTGGGAAATTAGGGACGTTCAGTGAGTTCATGCTGTAGCTGCTGTTCTTCCAGATGAACCAGCAAAGGACACCTCAATCCTAACAAGGCACTGGCTTTGGCTATCCCAGGAAGGCTACCCCAGCCTTGCAGATGCTGAAAGACACACCCTTGGGATCATACAAATGTGCATTTACTCCATCAGAGTGTTCAGTGACAGCAGAGAGTAACTCTGAAGGTGAGCAGCAGTTCTGTCAGTGACTTTAAAAGCCAAGGAGCTCCATTCCACTAAATGAGATAGTTGAATCCCACATGCTTTATTCACAATAAACTATTTTGTTAATTCTGGGATGCCACAGTCTTCCTGAAAAAGCTTTTGCTTCTTGGGAATGCTGTTTTCAGTTTGCCCGCGTGAAGCAGTGGATCTCTCAGAAATCAAGCTGTCCATAAGCTTTGTGGGACCTCAGCTCTGGTCCCTTTACCCCCCACAGGCAACTGAGAACCTCTTGCTTTGTCTCAGGCTCGCTGGCAAGACCAGATGGTCCTTCCCATGACAGAGTCCTGTTTGCAGGGCCTTTAAAAGGGCACTAAAGTGACTGCATCATGTATTAGCTGGTATAAACACACCTGAACAGCTGCTTCCACAACCGTTCACGTGGTCACACCACCACCACAACCATGCCTGCCCATGGTCACACCACCAAGTGGACTGACAACACTTTGGCCTGGGCAAGACTAAAATATGAATATCTAGTGAGATGATGTTCTTCTGGGACACCTCCCCGAAGTGTCAGGTCCCCAAATGCAAAGCCTATTTCCTAGTTAGTGCCTACCCTAAAGGGAAAGATTTTCATACTTAAGATCAGTAACATTCTTACCCAAATGCAAAGCCTATTTCCTAGTTAGTGCCTACCCTAAAGGGAAAGATTTTCATACCTAAGATCAGTAGCATTTTTGAGCATTCCTTAATCAATCAGATCTGTCTAAAGAAAACTCACTTCACAGGAAGTAACGGCATCATCTGTTCTATATTTATTTATATCAATGTAGGAAAAATGAGGTCCATGAGAAAGGCTTATCCCCAACGTCAGAGCTTCCTTAGTACATTCTTTCCTAGGAATATCCTGAGACTACTTAAAGCTGCTTGAGAAACCCACCTGACTCGCACAGGGGTGGTTACTGCCTTTAGCACAGGCTGGAATCACTTTAATGAAGTATGGCTAGACCAGAGCACAGCACGAAGAGAAGCAGAGCAGACAGAAGTTTCAGTTGCTGACTCCCAGGAAGGCCTGGGTAGCTATGCATTCCTTCCTTGGTACATTCCTGTGCTAAACACTGAGGCTTTTATAGAAATTCGGCAGTCATTGGCAAAATTGTCCCTGTTCTCAACAGGCTTTATCTCCTGTTTGGCTGACTTATAGTTAAAGATCCATTTCTTTCTAGACTGTACAGCCAGAAAGCAGGGTAGAGAGGATTTGAGGTACTGATTTCAAAGGTGTGCAAAAGCATTTCTTTGTCAGCAATGGAGTAAAATGACACGGTCTTCTTTTGTAGCTCCAGGAAAACTCCAACCTTCAGTGGTTTGTCCTTGTGTAATAATGTTTCTTGATCCTTATGCCACGCTGACAGCTGTTTTTTAGCACCCAGCCATTCTACACACCAGGAATGCTCAGTTCTTCCCAATTTGTCCCTTTTACCAATCATTTCATGAGCAACTCCAACAGCCCATCCATCACTGTCCTTGGTAATTACTTCCCAGTAGTGGCACCCAGTAGAGAAGCCCTGTGAACACATCACTTGGCTGATGCAGAATCTTTTGGGTGATGGTTCATAATTGGTCAGGTGGCTGGAAACCATCACTCTCCTGTTCTGGGCTGTTAGTGCCAAGCGCTCGTGTATTCTTGTGGGGTCGAAAGTCACATCATCTGCCCCTGGAAGACAGAAAGGAAAATATTCTCACATGCAGGCAACAAGAAGGCAGGTCCATCCCTGCTCCAGAAGAGAAATGAAACCCAGTGATCATACAATAAACCTGAATCAAAGTTCAAGAATCCTCAACTGAGCACTATCAACTCCATCCTGGGCATACTGAAACATTTAACAGGCACAACTGTGTAAATATCCACGACAGACTCATGTGCACTCCAGTGGGAAGGTCAAAGTCCCTTGCACCCTACAAGATGGATTTTATTCCTAACCACAATCTTTTTTAAAAAAATTACCTTTTTGTCAACAATAAATGGGATGCTTACCTCAATAAAGCTCATAGTCCTCTGTTCACTGGGACAAGTTCTTACATATTTTATTTGTTTTCTGTGTTAAGCTGCTGCTGTAGTAGTGTGTTGACTGAAAAAACGTTTCTGTCAAAATGATGCAGAATTCAAGTAACAACTGGAGTAATTACAGCTTAACAGCAAAGATCAGTGAGGTGCAGTAACTGCCTGTACACCAGCTCAGACTCTGCAGCCAGCACAAGCTACCACACAGCTTACACACCTCCATGAAACAGGTTTCTTATCTTTTTTTTATCCTACATCCGCAGTCAGGTACAGTGTTACATTATGTGTCAGTAACTGAATCATTCATGGCAACTCCATCGTGTTTCCATGTAAACAGCCACATCTCCTGCTGATGTTGGCAAGGACAGCTTTCTTGAGCAAATCCATTCTCAGAGTCACCTGGATGTTGTTAAGAGTCCTGCTGGCTTGGATACTTACACTGAGACAACTGGCTGGAAGTGCTTGGTTCAGGACTTTCAGCTGCAGACTCTGCAGATGACGAGCAGACACTTGGCTCCTGGTACGAGTCTGCAGGCTGCACTAAATACAAAAATAAGTGACATGTTAAGGCATTTCTTCAAAATGTACACAGGAAGTATTTAAGCTTCTAAAGGAAAACACACCTTAAATAAACCCAGCTACTGGTTCCAGTACAAAACAAGGAGTTGCTTTTTTTGATTGTATAAATTCCAAAGGACGTGTAGGCAAACACTTTTACCCAAAATTAACAAAACATTGTATGCTGCTGTGGTCGGAAATGAGCTGTCAGAAGAGTGAGATGGGTAAAGCAGCTGGATCGTTCTATGCAGGTAAAGCAGTTTCTATCCTAAAAATTTTTACTGTGTTCTTTTTTTTTTTTCCTATCATGTGTTTCTTGTTTTATTTGTACATGCATTTCATAAGCACAAAGTAATTTTTTACTCTATTTGCTAGATCCACTGCCTCTAAGAAAAAGATTTCAAAATAAGGGAAACTCACCTGGTGGGAGTTGCTGAGCATAATTCTCCAAGAGTAAAATTTCCAGCTTTTTCTTAAGATCGTCTACAGCACTTTTGACAACATTAAGCTTCTCATCAAGTGTAATTTTATTAATTGTTGAAGGTGAGCCTTTGTACCTCTGCCTCTCAGGTAAGTTACTCTAATAATGACAAAAGGATCAAAGGAAAGATGTAAGCAATAGCAGCTATTTCATCTCACAGATCAGATTTTAATATAAAGCCCAAGTGGAAAAAGAGAAGTGATCTCTCCAAGAATCTTATTCTTTGTATCGAAAGTTTCCTTTACAGGACAGTTACCTGAGCAAACCAACCTGAAATCTTACAGAAAATAGGGAAGGATATTCTTATTAAAAAATAAAAAGACTGTGTTTTCCCTAAGAAAACTGAGAATGCAACTAATTTTTCCTTCATATATATATTACAACTTCCTTCATACGAATACACAAACTTAATATTTTTAAACTTCCTTCTTCTAGAACCCAAACCAAAACTTTGAAAATGTATTAGTGTGAGTAAAGGGTAAGCCTAGTTTGCCTAAATTTAGAAACTGGAAATCTACATCTGAAGTTGCTCTCTTAGTCTGTGTGTACAGTCTGTAGAGGAAACAGCCTTTTGGAGGCTGGATTAATCTCCTTTGCAGGTGGATATGTCAGGTAGGCCAGATAACTCTGAAAGTACCCATTTCTCCTCACTGCCTGTTACAGGACTCTAGATCAGGTGAATTCCAATGTGGGCATCTGTGCCTGGGTCCTGGAAGTCCAATTCCGGGTGTGGCAGTGCCACACCCAGTGAGCCCCACTCCAAATTCCTTGCTGGCTAACTTGCATCACTTGGCACTGTTGTTTTCAACATCAAAACGGGCTCTGCAGAACCTGAAGTGCCTCAATTGCATCTTTTGAGGGCCCTTGACGTGTTTTCCCCAATAAAGTTTATATTTAATATATAAAATATTTAAATATATAAATATATAAAATATTTAATAACTCTGTGAGTTCTTTAACTTGCATACCTATGTGTATATACAAATTCTGGCAAATGAAAAGATCATGAAGTATCTCGATTTTAGATTTGACTGAGGACTGGATTTCAGCAGTGCAGTTCCCACTTCATTCCAGCTCACCAATATCCTTGGAAAAAATCTAGTTCTGAATTGCATCCCCAGCCTGTGCCTCTTTTAGTACCTTTTTTTTCCTCTGAATTTCTCACTCCAAACTCTCCCTGCTGACAGCAATGCCCATGGATTGGCACCATTGTCTCCATGAGAACGGTGCAGTGGGGACCTCAAAGGTGCTCTGTACATATTCAGCTATCCCAGACACTGAGCTTGAGAGTTCCTACTCATATCCTGCCACTTCATTTCAACACTTACAGTTTGGGCTTTGATGTCTGTGAGCTGCTGAATAGTCTCTTCAATTTTCTGTTGAGCAGCTTTTTGCTCCTGTTCAATGAATATCAGTGTGTTTCTCTCCTGTCTTTCAACATATTCCTTCATGCAACAGAAATCTTTAGTAATCTGGCTTTTGATCTGAGATGTGTATTCCTGCAAGGCAGAAAATATGGAGATCATTGTGTGGTTAGGAAAGATGTATGGAATATGAGAATCTCCTGCCCCATCTAATGTGCTCTTTGACTGACCCCTGCAGACCAGAAAACTTTATTCAAAGTAATAAAATATATTTGACACTATTCTGCATTACCTGCAATGAGATTTGGGGCATGTTAAGGATCATGACTATTTTATGGCCAGCGGACTCTGCTTGACAACTCAGAAAGTTCAATATTCCCTCTTATGATTTGTAATTTGCATCTAAGTGTACCAGAAACATTCAGGCTACTCTTGGGATAAACAGAAAAATGCAACAATGCACAACTCCAGTGGCCTTTGTGCCAGCCAAGGCACAAATTAGTGCAGCTGATGACATATATTCATCCTCATCAGTAAAAACAGAATTGTGACAGAAAAGAAGGAAACAAAAAGGCAGATTCCTGCTCTGAGCTGGAAGGCAACTCTGCAGTCAATCACATCTCTAGCCCAGAACAGAAGGTTACTGCAGGTGATGAATGTACAATGCGTACCTTTGTTTTATTGAGATCTTTCCTCAACAGGTGGATGGTCTCTGCAGTTATTTCTTGTTGCTTGGAGCTCTCCCATATCTCTTCCTCCTTTAAAGTGACACACTGGACTATTTGTCTATATAACTCTCAGAGAAAGCATGACTAGGTTAAGCAGCAGGATAATAGAATTCCCTACATCACTGACATTAGTTATGCATTGGGCTGGCTGAGGAGGTGCCTGAAAGACACAATTCTGAGTAGGAATAATCACAATGAAGTCAACATGCAACAGTCACCAATTAATTACATGTTCAACTATAATAGTGAGCTTCAATACTCTCTTAGCTTGACTGAAGAAAACACATATGTGCTAAAATAATGAAGGTCAACAGATTTTTCTCATCTCCTCCTCTGGGAGTCGTTTTAAGCAGAGACCTAGATCATGAACCTGTTCCATTTTGTGCCATGAAGCTGGGTGGAGCTGTAGCACTGTCTAATAATGTTGTGTGTCCTTTCAGCAGTCTCCAATGCAATGCTCACACAATAAATAACACCCAGCACAAAGAAGTCACTTATTACTACTGCGCATCAGCTGAATATGTACCGGTATTAGTTCTTCTAATTCAGCTATGCAGCTCTCAATGTGTCAGACACCACCAATGAGCCCCAAATACCGCGTTAGCCGAACTCATCTGCTCAATGTGTTACTGTGCCGTGGGATGCAGTGCGATGGAGCCCCGGGCTACACTGGGGGTGCCGTGGGATGGGAACCCGGGCTGTCCCGAGGGTGCCGCTGGGTGCTGTCCCAGAATATCAGGGGCAGGAATCCCTGGGTGTCGGGGGATGTCACCCCGGGATGCCATCTCGGAATGTCCCGAGGTGTCGCGGGGAGGAGCCCCGGGCTGTCGAGGGGTGAAGCTCCCGGGTGTCGGGGGATGGAGCTCAGGGATGTCGGGGGTAAACCCCCGGGCTGCCTGCGGCCGTACCTTCTCCCCAGGTCCCCGCCCCGCCGAGCTCTGGTCGTCGCAGACGGCAGCTCCACACAGTTCCGGCCCATCCTGTGTTTCCAACTTTTCCTTCAGCTCCCGCGGGATGAGGCTGAGCAGCGCGGCCAGCTCGCGGTTGGGCCGCAGGTGGCGGAGCTCGAAGCCGCGCCGGCAGAGCGGGCAGAGGGCGCGGGGCCGGCCCGCGCAGTACCGGAGGATGCAGCCGCGGCAGAAGCTGTGGCCGCAGCCCGTGAGCCGCACCGGCTCCGCGAAGAACTGCAGGCAGCAGGAGCACTGCAGCTCCAGGACGCCCTGCAGCCGCTCGAGCTCGATAACGGCGGCCATGGCCCGGCCCGGCGCGGGGCGGAGCGGCCGCGCAGTTTCGATTTCCCCGGGCCCCTCCTCCGCTGCCGAGAATGCCCCGGGCCGCGCCGGTTCTGCCCCGCTCTGCTCTTCTCTCGTCTGCTCTTCTCTCCTCACGTGCCTTGGCCCCAGGATTTGGGTTGCTGGTGGAAATGGGCTGTGACGCAGAACTCCATTATCTGCACTATTTCATTTCCACCTTGAATTTCCCGAGTTTGTAATAGTCAGAGTTGCTGACGTGGGCAGTCTGCTGACCCAGCCGGGAGAAGTGGCCCAGCACAGTGCAGACCCTGTCTGACTGAAGTTCAGGCTGCTGAAGGGACTGAACCCTTCTGAGGTCATCCTGACCTACTCAGGTCATCTCAAAATAACAATTAACAAATGAAGACTGACATTGTTCCTCATACAAGTCAAAAGGTGTTTTCTATTGATTTCAGGAGCTGCAGGATTAAGCTGTTTAGTAGAATTGCTGAACCACCATGCGAGCTAGAACGAATGGGGTTGTGTGGGGAGAGAGCCTGGAACACAGGGAACTTCATGAGAGGATATCAACAAGTAAAAGTGCTGCAGATTGCTCAGAGGTGGCTGATGAGCTGGCTGATGAGCTGGCTGAGAAAGGCAGAATGATGATCCAACTCAAACAATTCCTTTGCACTATTGGGCAGATGGGAGTGGGGAAAAAGAAGAATTAGTGCCACTAATTCCTGCAAGTATTGGCACTTCTCATTTCTGCAAAAGAGAACTATTTTGAGTATCTCACAACCAGCTGGCAATTGTCAGCAGAAGGTGGAAGCCTCACCAGAAACTTGGTCTGCAAGACTTCCTCTCAATTTGCAAAATAAGGCTGTCTGGAAAGAAGAATTAAATGTGCGAATGACTTGCTGCTTGGTAGAACCAGATCTCAGACTTGGTCTTGAGGCATGGAAACACTCAGTGCTCTGTGTCAGCCAGTGCAATCTCCATCAGTTCCTGCACACAGTGGTACCTGATGAGAAGGCTCCCCTCCAACACTGAACACCAGTCCTCATTCATGGAGTGTTTGCAAGCAAGTCACTGAAGAAAACACTCTTAAAACTTGTTCCTGCCTTTCAGTGTTCAGTCTAATCAAGGTCATTAAGCTTCATCTGTTCTTAGGTGAGACAGATCAGTGTATGTTCATCCTGTACTCTCCATGTGTTCCCCGGGGCACTGTGTGGGGTTGTGCTTTGGAAAAAAAATCATTGGATGTTGGATTTGCCACTCACATAAAAGCCAAACAGTAGAGGCTGTTGAAAGCAAGGAGCCAGGAGCATCTGTGTGATTCCATTAGAGGAGTGATTCCATTACAGTATTCTCCACAACTTAACCCTGGCTTGTATTTTTTTTATTGTGCCAGAAATGTAGCGCTGTGAGAGACATTCACCCCACTCTGTTAAAAACAACCCTGTCCCTGTGTGGCCAGAAGATGCAGCCAGGTGGAATGTAGATGCCTGCCTCCTCCTCCCTGTGGACATCAGAGCTGGCTGATGACTCCATTCAAGGCATCCATCCACTCCCTCTGCCTCCTGTCGTTCTCACAGATAAACACAAACTCTCTCACTGGCGTGACCAGAGTGATCACTGGTTTTTTCTTCTTCGCCCAGACTCTCTGGGGCAAATCATCTCGTACTTCATATCCCTCATCCCTCCTTCCGATGAAAACCTGGCCCTGTGCAAACGCGTCCTGGGGAGAAGGAAGCAGAAGACAGTCATTAGCCAGCAGACCGGGGAGCTCCAGTAGGCACTGCTCTGTCCTTTGACATGGAACAGGATCTGGGGATGCATGGAGGGGAACCTATGACATGGACTGGTGACACCAGCAGGGAACACACAAAGGGGTATTTCACACTCACAGGCATTTCACAGAGAACACAAACACAAGAAGGAGGAGGCAGGGCCCCACCCTTACAGGGCTGGTTGGTGGGTGTTCAGATGGGGCAGGGAAGGACAATTCCATGGCTAAAGCAGTGCTAGGAAGCAGGATCCTGGGGCTGTCAAGCCCCTGATACTGGAATATTGCTCCTCTTGGCTAAGGTTACAGACACAGAGGCACTAGGGCTGGGGGAGAGGGGGCATGAGCACTACATGCAGTAGCAGTCACTGTTCAAAGACTTGGATCTTCCTCACAGCCACTGTACGGGCCAGAGTTCCCAACCAGCTCAGCTTCAGAGACATCCATTGGCAAGGGAGATGGGCTCTTGAGGCTGGGCCTGCTCCAGTCTGGCACAGCCACTGGAAAAGGTGGATGAGAACAGACCCTTCCTCGCCACCTGCTTCATGAAGGGGCTGTGGAACAAAGGACACTCCTCTTACCAGTGGGTTTTTAAAGTATATCAGGTTCCTTTCTTGAGAATCCAAGCAGAACCAGCGTACCTTAAAGGCCTCCTTCTGCTGCAAGGAGATGGTAGAAATTCTTTAAAGACCAAGTCTCAAAATGGAGTTTGGTCTATTCAAATCCAGGACCACTTAAATGACTTGGAGCTGGAGTTCAGTTTCCGTCATCTCTGTAACTTGTAACAGGTGAGTGACTGCTGTGTGCAGCCCTCAGCTCTCTTCTCCCTGGGCTCAAACTACAGATTTACATTCACTGACAATCTTTTGGGCAGGGAAGTGACCAAATAAACAGGATTAAGGAAGTTGCATGAAATGGATTGAAAGCACTGCGGAGAACAGCTCCTGAGCCAGTGGTGATAGTGAAGAGAGTGAGCAATCAATTTCAACAATCTCATCCGGGAGGTTGTCCCTGGAATTTTGGGACTAGTTTGGGACTAGTAAAAATAACTAGTTGTTTTTTTTAAAGTGCTAATTCCATCAGCTACACTTACCTGACCATTCCTGAGCTATTAATTGCTCCATGCTGAACTGAAGAGGCTTCTAGGACTCACTTCAGTTTAAGCAGAATTTAGGCCTCAGGAAAAACACAAAATCTTTCATGCTCTGTGCAAGTACCTGCAGAAGAGGTGCTGGAACACTGGCACAAGCTGGGCCAAAACCCAGCATATTCAGTATCAGCACTGCACCACTGAACTTTGTAAAGGGACTTGGCTCATGGTTCATTCAGTGGAGAGCAAGGCAAGAAGTGGCTGTGTTCAAACAAGACCTCAGATCTTTATCTCCTCCTTCAGCAGTGCCCAAAACCTCGCTCTCCTGTTCCAAGAGTACTGGCCCAAACACTTCCCACAATAAAACAAACCAAACTACTGGCTTCATTGTAGAGAAATTTGCTCAAATGACACTTTGCTGCTCTAAGTAGATGTGACTTTAAGTGCCACTGACTCTAAGTGAAACAGAGAAGTAGGGGGGATCAGCACATCATGTTCTGCTGTGGCAGGAGCTGCAGTTAGCAGATACAGCAATCCATGTGATGTTGTGTAACAGCACTCTGCATGTCCACTGACACCTAATCCACCTTGCTCACTCTTCAAGGATTCTTCTCTCCGATCTTATCTTCCACACAAAATAAAACATGATCTCAAAG
This sequence comes from Cnemophilus loriae, assembly GCA_013397755.1. NCBI lineage: Eukaryota > Metazoa > Chordata > Aves > Passeriformes > Corvidae > Cnemophilus > Cnemophilus loriae. The sequence continues at coordinate 1,974,405 of VZTF01005238.1, forward strand.
AACATGACAGGCTTGAATATAATGTCTTTTATCATCCCAGGAAGCAGAGAGTCACTGAGCAAATCTTTTACAAGTCAGGATCATTGAACTACCAAATATTCTCTATCTGAAATGATCCTGTTTGTGTAACGCCAAGTATGCACTTACTTTTGGTCCTGTTTTCTCCATATATCCTTCTTTGACAAAATTTCTTGTGATCTTGGGTATGAGCTAGGAGAACACAAACACAAAAAAGTCTGTGTCTGTCCCAACCGAAACCAGGACAGGCTGTCTCATTCAAGATTGCATTTCTGTTCTGTTTCTGTCAAAGTTAATCACCATCAATTGTGGCTTTTGGGGTCCGGATTTTTTTTTGGCTGCTTGGTAAAGGGAAGTCTGAAGTAAAGAGGAACATAACATTTTTGACAGATTACACTTTATAAGGATCATATGGAGACTCTTAGGCCTTAAATGCTGACTGAGTTTTTGCATGTTATTCAGCGTGGCCTTTTCTTCTACCTCTTCTGTCCATTCCCTGGACCCAAGTGCTGCTTTTTGAGCACCTGACTCAGTCAGAAGAAGTGAGAAAATATTTTCCCATGCTATGTTTGCCTAGACTGCTTCAAGCCCTGTTCAGTTCTCACCTCAGGCTCAGGGACATTTGGGAAGGTTGTTCTGAGATAATGGTAACGTGCTGCCCGAATAGCATTGAACCAGTCAACAATCTCCTGGGAAAACAGCAAACACAAACATAAAGATTAACAAGAGTAAGAGCACTGCTTCTCCAAAATGCCCTTCTCCTTCCTTGTGACCTCTTTGTAAAGAGGCACTTTCTCCCCCAGGGGCAGAGAGAGTCAGTGATTTGTCCCAGACACCTGAAAAACATTGACCCTTGAAAATAATTTAAGAATGGCCCTCCTGAGAGGTTCTAGACATTCTCAGCATGGACAGTCACCCAAGTCTGTATACATAGACTTTTTTAGTTGATTCAGTTATGGGTTGTTTAAAAACCTCTGAACCTGGAAAGACACGAGAACTCTGTTGAAGGAAGAAACAGAAGTCTAACAACATCTACAGAGATACCTTTTAAAATTATCATTATTGGCTTGGAAATAATGTAGAACAATATTCTCTATGTGTATCAAGAATTTAACCGTGAAATTGTGCAAAACCATGAGGCAGTTGCCTTACAGAGATTCACATCCATGCGCCACTTAAGACTATCCAAAGGATGAGGTTGAGTATATGCCCCAACAGAAAAGGAGCAAGATGCTACAGTTAGGAGTATCAAACTCTGCAACTTCCTCTATTTTACAAGTCTTAGTGATGCCAAATAAAACCAGATCTTGCAGACACAGTAACTCTTCCAAAATACAGATCCAACATCTAAGCATCTTGCTTACTCCAGAATCTCCATTATATTCACCTTTCCACTTTCGTGATAGACAAAAAGGTTCCTTGTTTGACCATCTGTGATGTATGTGATCTGCAGCCCATGAATGTGTCCTATTTTCTCCACCTGGAACATTGCATTCAGAGTCTCAATGCTGATAACGGCTTTTGGACCTTTGGACTGTGAAATGAAAAGCATCACTGTATTAAAGTGCTCTTCAGGCAATGTACTGCAGGACAGATCCGCTGTATGAGACCGAGACCCCTACTGAATAGAAAGCAGACATCCTAAAATATCTGAATATTAGATATACCTGAAACATAAAGCCTTAATTGCATGCAACATAAAACCACTTACAAAGATTCCTTGACAAATACTGGGTTACTATTAAAGAGGGCTGGGTCTATCTACATTGCAGGGGATGGGTCTATCTCCAGCCTCCTAGTTAGAGAACACTTAGCTCCAGTGTCTCACAGAAAGGAGATGTATTAAGAACCCTGCTGCAGGAGCTGATGAGAGGATATTTTGGTAATGTAAGAGGTAACAACTTCCAGCAGATCACTTCTTTGTCTAGCTATTCAACTGCCAGTATCCATTTCCTTTGTTCACTAAGCAAAAGGAGGCTGCACGGTTGAGATAAGGGATGAGGAAAAGAGCTAAATCCAAAATTGCCCAATATACCACGTATGTAAATGGGGAAACGTGAACTCCTCTAAGCACAGGCTGGCTGCAAAACTGGAGACAAAGCTACTTGTGCTGGGTTTTGCCCACAAACAGCAAGGTCTGAGGGTGGGTGTTGACCTGCTACCTATGGCCAGCTCTGGCTGAGGAACTCACTTCTTTGCTGTAGTACTTCATCACCCCTTCCCTTGCTGATAGGAGAAATTGCCTCTTCTGGAACTGTCTGCGTCCCTTCCCAAGCTTCCAGAGGCATCCTTCACGGCTGCCTGCAGACCAGACAGATAAGTGTCAGAGAAGGGTGGCACAAGGGCAGGGCTGTTTAGCTAAGGGTGATGTGGCACAGTTTCAAGTCTCTTCTCCATCTGAGAATTTTCACCTCATATGAAAAAATCAGTGGAGAACTGTAAGATCTGAATACAGCCTTGCACTTGTGTAAGTGCCTCTTCTTGGGAGTTTCTTCTCAAAGCTAGACTCAAAGCAGTGACTGCACATGCAGCAGTTCAAATGTAACAAGCCAACCTTAGAGATCTCCAAAGCTGCAAACAGAACATTGTGCTGTTGGCCTTGAGTCTGAGACCTCCCTGACAATCCTTTTACCTGCAGAACAAGGATCTTGGCAGACTCGGGTGTCAAGAAATTCCCCACGCTCGTATTTAGCTCTAATCCACTGCTGTCTTAAAACCCTGAAAGAGGAAAACATGGATAAAGCTGATCTGTCTCTACTCTAGTTTCACCAGCCAGCCAGGGAGACCTGTAAGGGAAGCAGATGTAAAGGTCTGCAGCAGTGAATACACCATCAACTTACATGCAGTCACGGGACTTGGGGATGTAATAGTACGGAGGAACCTTTGCCTCATATTTAGCTTTAGCCCAGAGATTCCCATGATTCTTCATAAACTGAAATACAAAATAAATTAGTTAGGTGTGCTACTACAAATCAACACCATGTCATGAACATAAAATGAGACTTGTATCAAAGGGAGCACTGCACTTTTTGCTGAGTCTTGCCATAACTCTCAGTGTGTATTTACATACATTTATAAATTCCCTTTGGCATTACAGTTTGCTATTTTTCAGTGGATGCACCTTTTTCAGTATTTACAGTTCTGAACCATGTGTGAAGGAATACAAAACTGTGGTTGTTGATAAAAAGAACAAAAGAAAATTAGGAGAAAATTTGTTTATGATCTCCCTATTCCTTCATCTCCTCCCAGATATTAACTGTGATTGTATTATTAACACAATTCAACTGAACAATGAGAGGCTGAACCAATATTTAAGAAGATCATGTGGCTTTCTGAATTGAACATACTACCTGGAAATATCTGTGGGTTTCTAAACCACAGTGAGAAGTTCCTGTGTATATAAAAATACACACCACAGACTGTTAGGAACATGGTCACCTGTCAGCATAATTTGATTGAGCAGGTCATAAAAAACCCCTAAAGTTACCCATGGAGTTAACTTGGCTCTATGTAGCTCTGTTGCTCTGTCTACGGTGGATGGCACAGAAATTACATGGCAGAGGAGGTTATGAAATGTGGAGAAATACTGCTTTTTCCTCTGTACCTCTATTAAATTGCTCTCCCAGAAGTCAAGCCGAAGGGATTTGACTCTGCTGATTTCAGGAAGATTGCGGTGAATTCCAGAGCAATTCAAACAAATGAATATTCCAAGTTTGTAAGAAGCCCATTCTGGATCTAGATAAAAACACAAAGACTCAATTAATACACAGGAAAAGGCACAGCCACTGGCAAGAGTGAAAAACCACATCTGATGCACAGCCCAGGCTTCACACCTAATAAATACCTCGAATCCCACCTTATTGTTTATGGCTGTCACTTCACTGTGTTCAGGGGAACAGTACCTGCTTTCCCCAGTGAACGATGTGGCCTCTGCGTTTGTACATTCTTTAACTGCCTATTTGCTTTAAAATTAATGTGACTGCAGGCACAGTGAGTGGTGATGGAAAAGCTCAGCTAATTTTTATTAGTTCTGCATGAAAAGCTGCTGTTGCTGAATTAACAATGGAAGGAAGGTGCCGACAGTGTGCACCATTGAGAGTACAGCAGAGTACAACCATCTACAGCGAGGACTCTGTCCGCTGCCCATGAAGGCTCCTGCTCTTGCCTGCTGCTACATCCCCTGAAGCAGCTTGGACAGGTGCATCCCTACAGGCATTGAGTGCTCTGGCAAGACCATTTCCTTGGATTGCGCCACCGTCCACTTCTCCCTGTCACACTAAACAGAAGCAACTTGACGCCTTCTTCAGCTCCCGCTGGCTCCCGCCTGACCCACCCGAACGGGCACCGGCGCCAGCCCGGCGCGGGGTCTCCGGCGGGTTTTCCGTGCTTTTGTCTGCCTCAACCCCTACGCAGAGACATTCCCCGAGCTGGAAATTCACCCCACGCACCCTCCTCCCCCTGCAGCCTCATGCTCTGTCCACAAATAACCCGGGGAAGCGCCTGGTGCTGAGGTCGTTTCCTGCCCCCTGCTGCGGTCCCCTGGCCCCGCGGGGCTCCCCGAGAGCCGTGTCCCGGAGCGGGCAGCGCCGCGGGAGGGTCCTGCTGCCGGCCTGCGGGACACGGAGCGAGGGGGGCGGCCGGTCCCCCGCAGGGACCGAGCGGACACAGCTGCGGACCGGGACGAGCAGCGCCCGGACGGCGCCACAGCCCGAGGGGGCGGCCGGCCCCTCGTCACCGCCGCTGTCCGCTCGGGTCCGGGGGCCGAGGGGCGCGGGGCAGTGCCCGGCGGAGCTCCCTTACCTGGGTCCCCGCAGTCGGCGCAGCGATCGTTACCGGTCCCGGCCGCCCTCTGCAGCTCCAGCAGCAGCGCCTTGTTGCGGTCGCGGTCCATCGCCCCCGGTGCCCGGCGCGGAGTCTGCGGGAGGCTCGGCCCCACCGGCAAATGAGGAACCGGCGCGGCCCCGGCGCCCGGGGCTCCCCGTCCCCTCCCGTGTCCCCGGGCCGGGCGGGCGNCTTTCCCGCAACGAGTCGGAAGTTCCTGCGCTGACAGTTCATTACTAAGGGGCCTGAGTGCAGGAGGGCTCGTCCGCGCACCTGCAGGTTTGCCTCAACCCCACTTCTCTCAAACAATAAATTTACAAAGCTCGCGGGGAACCAGAACGGCAGCCGCGCCCCAGACATCGACCAAAGCACCGGTTCCGCCGGGGCAGGTGAGTGCCGCTCTCCCAGCGCAGCTCTGCCCCGCTGCGAGCGCTCAGCACAGGCTCTGACGGAGCTCGGTGACACCAAGTGGTGCCAGAAAAACCCTGCCCACATAGCCCAACACAGGGACAATACAGCATTTCAGTCCTACTGAAAATGTTCCTCTTCCATGATAAAGCAAATGCCAAAAAGTCTGTGACTTAATCTTCTGTTTATCTAAGACAAGAGAAAAGACAAAGAGAAAAATTTGAGGCAAAGGTTTTCAAGAAGGTTACTTAATTCAGGAAAAGATTGAGGTATGAAAATATTTTTCTAGTTTCGGGTTAAATTTAATTTGCATTACTAATTTGCATTACTATAGTGCAGTATAATACACAATGCTTCTTTAGTAAAGTTTATCTACAATCTTGTAAAAACGCTGATTTTGTAGATGACTAAACACTACAGTAGCCATGTACTGTCTGTTCCAAATACTGAAACCTTTTTTCCATCTTCTAGGTACTAAATAGTATTGTACCTTTTATTTCTTTGTAAATATTGTGAAGTTATGAAATTCACAGCAGCAGAACATCTGAAAAGTTGTTCAACTACCTAAATAGAATCTCTTTTCAGCACTCTCCCTCTAGGAACTGTTGCGTACTGGAATGTAAACGTAGATTTAATTTTCCCCAGGTAATCTTGCAAGCCATACACCAAAGCTTTTTGCTAGTCTAATTTTTGTAGTGTCCTTACAACTCCTGTAGAATAAAAGGAAGATTTTGTATGACATTTGGGAAGTAGTTATTTATATATATCTTTTACAAAGCCTTAAGATAGTCTTACTCTTGAAGGGGTCCTTCCCTCCTCCCACCTCTATTCTGCAGTAGCATTAACACAGCCTAAGCCTTTGGCTCATTCTTGCAACCATAACTGCTTTTTTCTATATTATTCATGGCATGGTAGAATAATGTCACCCTCATTTACATTCTGGAAAGCAATATTGGAATGACAGCAAAAAAAAAGAAAAGCTTGAAACTTGGTTGGGATTTCACCAAGAAGAACAAGGTTGTTGGCTTTGGTTTTAAGTTGCTGTACATCTACTAAAAACTGCTGCTTAAATGGGGGAGAGTCATTGTCCAGGGTTGTTTCTACTTCTGATTTCAAGACACAGAAGTTAGCTCAGGGGGCAGTAAAGGACTAACCAGGGCCCAAACTATTGCAGGAAAATATTTTGCATCAAAAGCAGGTGAATTTCACAGTACCGGAATGGAGCTTGTGAAGCATTTCCTTCTAAGCAGAGTTAATCAAAACCAGCCCCAGGTCCCTTTTCCTCAAGCCCATCCCTCCTGGAAACTTGCTTCGTTCTAGCATACAAAAGATGCTCATACCTGATGCATAAAAATCCAAAGGTGCTAATTTATAAGAATTCAAATAAATCATTGCATGCAGATCATCCTTCATTCAGAGTAGCTTGAGGTGGTTTCATGTGGTAAAGATCTAATCAAGAAGCGAAATACTTGAATTCCACCTTACCTTGTGGACAGCACAGGAGGTTCTGTAAACAACTTCTTAAGGCAGTTACTAAAACCAGAGATCTGACTTCAAAAGAAGGCAAATTGTCTCTCACTGCTTTCTAATTTGGGTCTTGCAAATTCCCATGAATTTCCTAAAATACCACTACTTTATAGGACTTGTTTCTGATCGATGGAGGTCTTCACTGTAATCTAGTTAGACTGATAGTGCCTTTAGAAAGCAGTGAACAGATATACTTTTACTTTATTATTTTAAAAAATTTAAAAATGTGTATTTATTTATTTTTACAAATTGTACAGGAGAAGCATAGACTGTTGATACAAAAAATCAAGCCATGAAGATTTTAACAGCCACTACCTTAATTTTTTGATAATTCTGGGCTATGGAAAGAGTAAACTATAAAGATGATCTACAATGCAGAAGCTTAAAATAATTTACTGTTTCCATAAATATTTCTTATTTCTTATTCTGAACATCTTTAAGACATGAAAAATGTAAGATGAGACCAGAACTACCAAATGGCCTTCCTTATTATTACAGAGACATTGAGGTAAGTGGAGTACCACTGCATAGCAGCAGTCTGACTCAGTTTGAGGAACAGGAACAGTCCAACTGCAAAGAAAAGGCAGAAAAGTACATGGTTGAACTAATTCCAGTTTTTAAATCCTTTAAAAATATGTTTCAGGAGTTTTACTTTTCATTCAACAGAAACATTGAGATTGTAGCAAAGTCTCACAAATTTATTGTCGTATAAAAAGAGATTCAATCACAAATAACCAGGCTGAACTCTTGTCAAATACAAAAAGAAGCTTAAAAATAGACCATAATATACAAGACTAGAAGTAGTTAAATATTCCTGAACCCAAAGTAACACTGGGAGAATTGTTATTTACAAAATCTTGCCTAAATCTCTTGAGACCATGTTGAGCTACAGTAATAATTTCTCTACCTTTTTAGGAGATTAACATGCAGATCTGACAGCTGTAAACAATGAAAGGGATGTATACAAATATATGTACATTGAGGCATAGTGCTTTGTAAGGACGTTGTTGCCTGTGGTGGAAGTGAAGAGTTGGTTTTAGCCATTCCGACTTTGGAAGCCTTGTTGCATCCTCTCTGTGCCCCCTCCCACCTTGAGTTATTTATCACTTAACTGCAAATTCAGAAACAAACTTATTTGAACAAAACAGTCTCCTCAGAAAACAGCAACTTTGCTGTGGAAGTTGTGACAGTTGGTTGTTACAAAAGGACTTCTTGCTATGTGATCCAAATTAGAGAGAAAGAGGGCAAGAGGTCCCCACTGAATAGTTTGTGCATTTAATTTTATGAATGCACTTACTGGACAAGCACCAAACAAACCCACATTTCAGCTGTGGAGAGCAGTATAATGACAATAGATATATACATTATTTTAAATACTTATAAAAATTTAATATACAAATGTCTCTGAATATACAATAATGTGGTAATTAAAGAAAAATAAAATAACCAAACTATGGTGAGAATACCACCATTAGGCACAAAGTATTTCTGGTGTTGGCAATTTTAAGGGAAGTCCAAAGACAGACCATTTATCATTTGTCTGGGTATTTCAAGATGAATCCCTTCAAGATAATGCAAGAACCTGTTAAAAAAAAAGTAAAAGTGATCGTTAAGGGAACAAAGTTATTTCCAAATATAAGGCAACACTTTTATTGTTTTGAGAGACAAATGTCCACCTTTCTTGCCTAGAATTATTTGACAAGATGTTTTATTAAAATCCTTAACTACCTTCTATAATGAAATGTAGCACAATTTAGGAAAACCCAAACTTACCTTCTTTTAGTTTTCCCTTGCTCTTTCAGCTTCTCAGACCTACAGATACTGCGGAGAGTGGGGAGGTATTCGAGGGTACTGGCTTGCTTATTGCCCAGGTTTAAAGGACTTCTGGAAAATACAGTTTTGATGACAGCCAGCCTCTTCTGTGCTTTTTTGTGAGTGCTAAAACAGAGAATGAAGCTTTATTGTTTCTTATTCAAGAATGTGCACTGATGATTTTCTTTAGTACTAAAGCCACTGGTTTAAAACTCCATTAAATTGATGTTCAGAACTGCATCCCAGTGGATCAGATGTCTGCAGCTTCTAATTGTGTGCTGCTTACACAGCATCACAAAGCTGCACTTGGACAGAAACATGAGGACCAGCAGCTGGTTTGGCCAATGCTCCTGTCTTAATCAGGAGTCTGATCTGGGGAGCTCTTCAGTCTAGATATGGATGTGAGGTTCAGTACAACCACAACCAAAAGCATCTGTGGTCTTCAAAAATAAAAAGCATTATGCAGTTGGTATTTACCAGGATATCAGTGTCAGGTCCAGTGTATAACCATGATATAAACCTGGTCACAGGATGCACGGTCAGATCCACTCTGACATTGCTCCTCTGGGTGCTGACTCACAGAAGAAAGGCTCTAAGCCATTTTCCTGTTCAGACACCTGAATGGGCTTTAAGTGCCCATTGTGCCAATTTTACCCTATGATGACTTGTTTATGGTAAAAACAATGTTTCATGCCCACACTTGATACTATTCTATGGTCTTTTACAATGTATTAAAGGTTATTCTTTGTTAGCATAAATTACCACAAAGAATTTACTTTGGATTTTGTTAGGTCTTCATCAAGCAACACCAACACACTTAAGAGGAGTTCAGCATGAGCAGGCACTGGGTGACAAATTTGCATGTTTGGTATTTGCAGAATCCCATCTGTCTTGAAAAACCCATTCCTTTAGGGTTCTGTTATTCTTTTGGGGGTGGTGATAGTGTTTGTCCATTTTTAAAGTAACTAGACTAAGGCCACCATTCCTTAACAACATTAGACTCAGGCTGTTCAAGAAAAGTCACTTTTTGCAGATTGCCAAGAAGTTAATTTAAGGTTGTAAAAGCACAGTGAACAATATATTGCAGTGTTTTGAGGCACACTGACAACAGTCATAGTGGTATGAATGTGTATACATCAAATCTGAAACAGTCCTACACCCTGTGAAATGCTCTTCTTGACAAATAACTGCACTATACTCCAGAAATATTAACAAAGTCTTACCTTGAATCAGCTGACTGACTGAAGGATATGGAATTCCTTGTGTTTGAGACAGGCAGAGTAAGTCCCTTCAGCTGATCGCTTTCAGGTGTTTTACTGGTACTCAAAAAGGATTCCAAGTTTTGTGAAATATTAACAGAACTTTTGGTGAAGCTGAGTGCTTCAATAGCTGCCTTTATTTCACTACAGCTCTGCCAACTCCACCAATCAGTATTTTCTATACTGAACTCATCACAAAGACCATTTCTGATTTTGGCATTTGTCCAACGAAATTCTTCATTTTTAGAAAACTCCAGTGGTTCCCTGGTGTTAGTGTTTACACAGCAGTCCAGGAAAGACATGTTTTCCACAAACTCAGTCAGTGAATTCAGACACTGAAAAACAACTGCAGACCTTTTTTCATTTGCCGAGGTTTTAGTTTTAACTTCTTTCTGTTCTTTATGCACCAACAATTTTGATTCCTTTTTATTCCTTTCAGCACATGATTTTGGACTATCTGATGGCAAAGTTACAAATTCAGCTGAATAGTTCAGCTCAGAATCAAATAAGTCACTATCATCCAATATCTCAAGCCTTTTCTGAGTCTTTGTCTTTTTAGACCTTTTTCCAGGGCTACTCTTCCCAGAGCAAGAACTCTTAGTAGATCTGTTTTTTGAAGAAACTATAGTAGTCCTTTCAAGTATAGACTTTGAGGCTTCAGGCTGGTTTGACAGAACTTGCACTGGTAAGGGAAGAGTAAGTTCAAGATTACTATATACAAAATCCACATGCTTCATCTGGAATTCTGTGAGAAGCTGCATCAATTTATTCCATTCCTCCATGGTTGAGATTTTGTGCTGTAAAATAATAATCGTGAAAGCTTTATCAATATATTAAAATACATTTTTTTAAAAATAAAAATGTTACTACAGAAAATCTCACACTCCTAACTTTGTGCTTATGAGGTGAGGGACTGTTTTGCTAGCAGGAGACCACCCCAGTTCAGATTGTACTTAATAACCACGGAATTCTCTAATTTCTTTAACAAACCTTTTCAGAGATTTGCTTCTAAGATGATGCTATTCCTGGTGATGGTTACACTCAATTATCTGGCAATCATTCAAAGTATTAACTAGTCAACTACAAAAATACCTTAAGAAATGTAAACAAATCTTCTGAAGGCAACAGGATGTTCTTAAGGCCAAGCAATGTCTCTACACAGCCTGTATCACATTTTGGAAACTCCTGAAGATGTGCATCATCAGCTTGAGAAAAATCCACCTTGGAATCGTTAGACTTTGCAGGATGAAGGACATGATCTGCTTTCCTTGTCTCTTCTCCTGCACAGAGATAACAGGCTTTACTTGAAAGGGAACAACTGCATCATGAAATTGATTTTCCACCTCTTTACAATTCCTGTCACAAAGGATGCTGTAACAGTCGCCTCTTGCTGTGGTGCTGGAGGAGTAGAGCAGCTGAAATGAGACATCCCCATGCCCAGTTCACTGCTGTCAGTGTTATCAACCCCTCTCCTGCCTCCCAAGTAACCTTTGAAGGAGGCTGTGCCTCACTTGTCTCTCCCTGTCACTCCCTCACACCCCTAAACTCTTCCTGAATCCTTTGGGATCAAGTTCCTACCCTTGCCTGCTTGCCAGCTGTCCCATTTTTACCCCTTTTTCAGCTCTGCTTCTTCTAGGTGAATTGCCTACAACTCAGCTACATGGATAAAGAACTGCAAACTCAGGAAAATTACTACTGGTTCCCTTCTATGCCCAGAACATGAAAGAGAGATAGTAAGTACCATAATGACAGGCAATAAAACCCTCAAACTTTAGATCCTTGTGCATTAATACAAGGCTCTGAAGTAGCTAAAAGATACCAGAACTGCCCCCCCAATATTTAGGAGTCTTACAAGAAGTTATCATTTATTCATACATGTCTAAGAATGCTTCGATTTAGTCAAATTCATATTTAGATGGATATTTTTTTAAGATTAAATTAAATCAACATACCATGATGTGCCAAACGCTTCTCTTTCAAGCATCCACCTCCACTTCTAACCCAGAACTGTAAGTACAGAACGCTTTGTCTGATGTCACAGTTATTTGTGGTCAGGAGAGCAGCCAAGTCTTTCACATCTGTCCGTAGGTTCTCAGCCAGGCACAGAGCTTGGAGATAGCTCACAGAGTTTATCTAAACAAGAGTTACACACAGACCACTGAAACAACTCCTGCCAATCACACTGCAGGAAGTCACACAAGAGCAAATTATTCTATTTATGCTTGCAATACCTTTCTCCTGTTAATATAGAAGATGAGTTTATTAAATTAGATTACAGTTAGATTAAAACCTCTAAGGAAAAGCAAACTATCAAATCTATGTAGCCTGTGTCAGAGAATTAAGTTCAATTTAGAAATTCAGCCGATTAAAAACAAATGCACAAACATATTCTGCTCATGGTCCTGAGACTACCTACACCTTGCTTCTCATCACCAATGATAAGGTTTTACTGAACTATATTCATTTTAAAGGTTTTCTTCCATTCTTTCTTTTAACTCTGCAATTGCCTGGAAGTCCAACAGGTTTCCAGTTTCACATTAAGCAATTTCCCCTTCTCAAAAATTAAGTCCTTCTGACTCTCATTGATTTAGGTTTTTCACATAATACATAGCTGCAAATAGAACTATTTGCTACACAGAACAGTAGTGTTTACATTAAAGGAATAACTCATAATATTTCTAAAATAGCTCCTATACTTTTTAATGAATGAACCAATACCGGCACAACCAACCTTCAGATCAGAGCTATCAGATATTTATCCAGCTATATTCTAAAAACTAAATGAAGAGATTAAGTGATGTTCTTATTGTAATTCTCAGTACCACTAAATTGTTTGGAACATAAATCTTCCATGCTACTAAAACAGCTTCTACAGGTAAAGATAAATACATCCTACACATCCTCACATAAACCCCAAAGACAAGTCTGTCTCTGATCAAACAGATATGTTACATCAGAAGTACATAAACCTACACTAACACTTAAATTTCAAACTGAAATCAGCTGACAATTACTTGTTTAGGATGTACCTGCATTTCCAGACACAGACTTACCAAGGAAGGGGTTTTAAAGTTGATCTCTTCAAAATAGCCATCAAACATTAAGCTGAATGTTGGATCTGTAAAGAGATATCAGTGAACTGTCATGACATTATGTTCAAACCTAGTTATTTTCTTTATCCATTAGAGCAGCCAGTAGCTTTATTCAAACACTACAATACTCGTTTTACAGTCTCCACTCATTTAATTTTGCATTTAGGAGCAGTATTCAACCATCACCATTTACAGCCTCTAATTAAAAGTGGCTCTTCTGTCTGTAAAGCCTAATTACTGTCACAAACACTACTCACCATTGGTGGTAAGAATTACAGGTCTCTTTGCAGTTGCCATGAATGTCTTTATTGCACTTAGAAATCCTGCATCTTCATCAAATATTATATCCACCTACAGAAAACAAACAAGTATCAGTGGCTTGAACAGCAGTTACAAGCTGTGAATGCAGTCACAGAATATTTCATGTGAATTTTACCTCTTCAAAAAGAATGAGAGATGTTGCACTTTTCCTGTTGTGTTCTCCTCCCTCTTCTTTGTTTATTGACTTAACTTGAGCATCTTTCTTTACTTCCAATGAATTCTGAGTATTTCCTACAGATGGATGAATTATTGAGCAGGAAGGAGGAGTGAAACCATTTAACACTTTCCAGGTACTGGCTTCAAAAATCCCCCACGTATCAAATGCTTAAGAAAATCTATTCTTTTCTCCACATGCACAGTGTAGCATTTCCATTTCCAAAGGTAATTAACTATTAAAAAGGGATACCTACCTCCATTTTTTTCTTCAGATGTTGCTTCTCCATCATTACCTTTAGGTTTGGCAGAAATTTTGAAGTAGTTTGCAAGTGTTTTAGGGGGCAAGCTTCGTTTTAATCCTGCTCCTTTTGGTGACAGTGGCGGTTTTCTTGGAGAGATAACTTTCTTTGGAGAATACATTTTTTCTGCAAGATATGTTTTATATTAAACTTCATCTGGAGATATAATGTCAAACCGACATTTCTCAGACAAATTTAAAGTAAAACCCATTTTTTATCTAGTAAATGACAGGTTTACTGTTCTGATTCCTGCTTGTTTTCCTTTTCTCTTGTTAAAGGAAAAGCTTTCTGTTCAACTTTCTATTCAAGTGCCACAGCACTTACTCCACCACTGCAGAAATAATGTAATCAAGAGTCAGTATTTTAATAAAGTCATTATTTAATTTGGTCTGCAGTTGTGTTAACCAACAGACCCGTTCTTACTATTATGGCCAGATAAACTAAATCTGCTATCTTTATAAAAACAACTGATGTCTAGAATATGTTTTGGGAATTCAGTGTTTAACAACCTCCTCCCCTCCGTAAAACCCACCCCATAATTCAAACCAAACACAGAACCCCAGCTAAGAACCACGAAACTTACTTGGTGACTTGGCAGTGCTACAACTGTTAAAAAAGCAAGGCTTGTGTGCATTAACACCTTTTTTGTCCACTTGATGAGACTGAGTAGCTTCTTTCAGCTGGGACAGTATCTGTCTCCCACTACGCTGGCAAGAGGCATTGACTTCAAATATCTGCAATGGTATTTAATTTACAAAAAAAAAGAAAATAAAGTGTAGACGTCTTGTATTACAAATGCTTTTGTATCACTGGTTATAAATAAGAAAAATGCATTGAGGAAAGAGCTCCACAAACCTTAAACCCAAGCTCCTGAGCACAAGCATACACTGCAGCAGTTTTCCCCACTCCTGGTGGGCCAGTTATCAGAACTGTATTGCAAAGGGTTGTCTCTTCCTCAATATCAGATTTACTATCTTTAAAGTCAAGGCTGCTTAAAGAATCTGTAGAATTGTGAAAAAGAAAAGAAAGGATTACTGTTATTTTTTTGCCAACTTTTAACAAAAGGGAAGCTATATTAATTCTATCAGTACCTTCTTGCTCTCTGTCCTCCTTTTCCCTTTTCTGATTTCGTTTTTCTTCCAAATCAGCTCTTTTTTTCCATTCTTTTAACCAACTATAAAAGGAAGGAATGGAACAAAAAAAAAATTACTGGTGAATTAAGTGAACCAAATTCAGATGGAACAGAACATAAAACCAGGGGACATCAGCCACTTGTTATCCCATAGAAACCTATCAAGTCCTTTCAAAACAAATGTTCACTATTTGATTCTTTTGTAGAAAAGGATTCCTTTTTCATTCTCCATTCTACTAGCTGATGGGTATAAAAACAAGTCATTTGGTGAACTATTTAATCACTCATAATTTAGTGTTGTTTTGTCAGATGGATCTTTAAATTCTGTGTAAGAACCACACCACTAACTTAACCCCACACAGAAAATTTATCTGAATGCACAACGTATTAGGTGGACTTCAGTGCTAAATTCCTGTCAAAAGCAGAGGCAGTACAGCAAGGTGAGGATCAGGAATGCTTGTAGGGAAGTACAGACAAGTACTGCTCTCTCACTACTTGAGCATTATCAAGTAACATGAGGTTTGGAGTTATTTTAGGAATGGATCCATGTTCCCACTTCTGACCTGTGTAACCTTTCAATTTCTTTCTTGTTCCCTACAAGTTCACTGGAATCTTGAGGCTGATATTTTTCTGTCCAGAGCATGTCTTCCTTTTCCACACCTACAGAAAAAATATTATCCATTTTTAAATTGTTCTTCATGCAAAAGAACTGATCAAATCTAGCAGAGTATTAGGACTAGATGTAATTTTTGCATCACAGTGGAAAGCTGACATACTTCACACATGCATTTCCTTAATGCAAAGATTAAAATGAGACAGGAAATGCAGTTACCTGAAGGTGCACTTGGATCTGATAAACACTCAGCGTCTTCTGTAACACCATCTGGTTTCTGGGTCTTGTTTTTTCCCAAGTGCGTGGCTTGTCCTGTCTCTGCCTGTTTTTCTCCAGAAATGGGAGGAATAAGGTTCCTGGAAACTCTTGATTTCATTTCAGTCTCTGTACCTCCAAGTTGTTTTCTTCTTTTTGATTTGCGATCTTCTGTTTCTTTCCTTTTCCTCTTTGTTTCTTTCCAGTTGTCAGGATGTTTCTGAATTACATCAAGATTTCCAGTGCCATCTCTGCTTTCTAAGAAAAGAAATTGCATCCATTTAAAATTTCAGGCTATGTCCATTACCACCGTACATGTTTAAGCCATATTTGAAGAATTTGGTCAAAATAACCTAAAATGTGAGAACCAATTTATTTCCAACAACAATATTCCTTCAGTAACGTATTTTTAAAAATTCCCAGTTGTTCTGTAATACCAGAGAGAGTGAGAATGGTTTTGTCCCTACACAGATTACTAACCTTGTGTACTGTGTTCCAAAGCCAACCGTTCTGTTTGCTTTTTCAGGAACCTGGAGTAGTATTTTCTCACTGGAAATTGAGAATTAGAAGACACAATCTCATCCAGCAAATCTTTCTTGAATGCATCAGGAAAAGCTGGTCGGTGGCCTGAAAGCTGGAATACACACAGACAGAATTACTCAAAAACTACACAGAATGCTTTGCATAATTTAAATTGAAAGTGTCTTGTTAAGTTCAGAGATTAACAGGAACTGTTACGAACTGTTGAGAACTGTCTAATGTTAAGATGCAAAATGGGTAACTCACATACAGGGAAATTTAAAAAAGATAAACAAATTACAAGACTGAAACAGATTCAAACTACAGGATTTTTTAAAAACGTAACTCTAAACAAATATCAAAACAATTTGAATTTTAAAGTACTAACCACAGGTGCAGAACAATTTCCAGTTAGTTTTGAATTCACAGTGGAAAATTCACCAAGTGAGAGAGTGATTTTTGTGATGCTGGTGACTTCAGAACTCAGTTCCCTCAGTTTAGTTAATAGAGGACATGATGGTGATTGCAATTTCCACATTGGAGAACCTACAGAAGAACCCCCACCAAAACCAAAATCAAAGTTAGCTTCTATTTTAGGGAAAAGAAACAGGCTGGTCTTCTCTCTTTTGTGAGGTATTTTGCCTTTGTCAGAAGGAAATGGTTTCTGCCCAAATCAGTCCAACACAGTCTTTATTTTCCAAACTGGAACTTTATAGACTATCTTTTTTGACTAAATATTAAGAATTTTGCATCCTTATCCATGTATGTATAGACTACTTTAACATCAATTTAATTTGTAAATTCTGTATTCAAAAACATCTCACTGGGAGCTTCTAAGTTTTGTTTTCTTACTGAGACACAAAACAAGAGGAAACTCCCAGCTATTCCAGTCCTAAGCTGTTCAAGTCTTTTCTTTTCTGCACAAATTCCTCAGAAATTATTATGTACATTTAAACAAAACCCAAAAGCTTAACAAAAGCTTACAGTCATCCTTCTGCTGTACATGGACAACAGCCTTAAAACAGGAACTTGCAAGAGAGTATGCTTCCATTGCTGCTGCTTTCTTTGCAATCTGCCTTTTCAGTGACTCTGGCAATCCACTCATCAGGAATTCACGTTTTGCTCTGAACTGATCATCATCTTGAGAATTTTCAGATGCATCTTGGCTTTAATGAACACAGAAAAGAAAAAAAAGAAAAAAAGATAGAATTATTAGAACTTCCAGTTGTGCACGGCTGAATTTAATCACATTCTCTTCCACGTGAGTTAAAAATACTCTGTTAGAACTGCTACAATTAATTTTAATATAGTTAGTTGAATTTAATTCTAAGTTTTGTGTTAAAAATTTTAATCTAAAAAAATTCTCTTTGGTTTTGTATTGTTATATGTAGTTTGGGATTTCATTTTAATCAATCATCAACTACATTTCTAGACATCTAATATGGTTTTAAAATGGTTGAGGAACTCTCCAAGACACCCCTAAAATTTTGCAAGCAGAATAAAATATTAATCAGTATAAAAGTCATGAATATTTATGGCACATTTCAGTAAGTGTATTTAAATCTGTAAAATGAGAGATTGTTAAAGTAACCTTGAAAAATATTTTGATTTTTAAGCAACTGCACTCTTGACAACTGACCTGCTTTCATCAAAGATCACAATTGGTTCACCTGCAGAGTTTTGAGCATTTTTGCCTAGGCAGGAAGGTGGATATCCCAGTTTCCCTTTAAAAAGGTAAAAAAAAAAGTTACTTGATTAGCACTGATACAAGATTCTAACCTTGCTTCTGTGTTCACTACCTGTATGTTCCATGTAACATCATCAGGGAATCTCCTTTTCTTAAGGGAAAGTTGACCATTTTAACAAAATTAATTATAGCTTTATTTCTAATTATTTCCTCAGTATAGATGT
This sequence comes from Cnemophilus loriae, assembly GCA_013397755.1. Taxonomy (NCBI): domain Eukaryota; kingdom Metazoa; phylum Chordata; class Aves; order Passeriformes; family Corvidae; genus Cnemophilus; species Cnemophilus loriae. The sequence goes on from VZTF01005238.1 coordinate 1,992,548, forward strand.
TATTTTCTAACATTAGGAAAAAAAAGGAGACACAACAAAACATGGTATGCTATTGACAGTTTTTGAAACAAACAGTTTTCTCCGAATGAAGAAAAATCAAAACAACACACATAAATAACCTCTGCATTATTAATTCATAGAAAAGGGAAGGTATATATTGGAATATTATACAAGATAAATCAGACGAAAAGGTGAATACACTGCAAAAGCAGCTTTATGAAATAAAGTTACAATAGTCAATAATATAAAATGTTTCTGTAATAAAAAATAAACACATTCAGTAAAACCCAATTACCATTGGAGTTCTTGGCAACCTTCAAGTTTTTCGACTTCTTCCCCAAAACATCATTTAAGCTCCGAAGTTTCTTTTCCTTCACACTCTGCTCTGTAGTAGTGACACTACTCATGCTTGAATCTAGAATTATTACGGATTCCTAGAGGGAAAGCAAATCGAATAAGAAAGGAAACACAACTTCTCCTCCTTTATTAACAATACATTGCGGATATCTACCTTAGCTTGCAAATATTTCTTGTAAGGAATCAAGTAGGAATCATTTGTGTTGCTTAAATCAATCATAAATGTATCAAAATATTCCCCCCGCCAAAAGTCCAGCCTTACATCACTTTCTTCTAATTTCTTCTTCTCGGCAAGAGCTCGCTGTCGAGACGAGCGCCTCACGGGAGCTGCTGAGTCTTCATTCACTTTTGATCTGTTATGCTGTATAGCCTTTGCTTTTTCAATCAGCTGCTTTGCTTTGGATATGTTTTTAGAAGTGGAGTTTATCTGTTAACAAGGAACAAAAGAACCAAAATAGCAATTAATAGCATTCTCTTCACTAAGTACTTTGCATATCAGTATAATTTTTCACTTTCATAGAAGTATGTAATTGTTGCAAAATTTCATTGGTATCAAAAAGCAAATGAAATACTTGAAAGGAGAAGCAAACCAAGATGGTATCAACGGTGTTCAAAAGGGAGTGAGAGCCCTGCGAGGAGATCCCCAATTTGTTCATGGAACAAATAAAATATGGGCAGTGACATTCTTAAGCCTCAGCTGTTCTGCTGTGCCCAAACACTATCACAAATCACTGGATCATTTAGGTTGGAAAAGACCTCTGAGATCATCGAGTCCAACCTCTGACCCATCACCACCTTGTCAGCTAAACCACGGCACTAAGTGCCACGTCCAGTCGTTTCTGTATCCCATCCTGAGAACCTGCAGCACAGGAACATGCTGTTTTATGGGATTTTTCTGTTATCAAAGGTGGATTTTTACTAATAAAACCTGTTTTAAGATCCAAGCTACAAGAAACTACCTCAAATTTCATCATAAATCAGAGTATATTCCCTTTCCATAGGGAAGCTGAGAACCGTCATATTACATTACACTAGATTATTACACAATACTGAATAGACCACAATTATACCCATATAGGAAACGACAAAATACACCAATTGTAACATAAATTACCTTTGTGTTTTTGGAGCGAGACTCTTCATTTTTCATTGCTTCAGCTTTATTTGATTTTGTAGCTGCTTTGATACGTGTAAACCTCATTCTAATTAAGGAAAAAAGTATGCTGAAATTATTACTGTTTAATAAAGGGAAATGTTACTCTCAATCTCATTTTCAAAAGCCTTTAAAAATACAGTGCTGTAAACAGAAGCAACCTTCCAACTGGTGGTTGAGGTTTTTTTGCTGTTTGGTTGGGGTTTTTTTTGATGTTTTTAGTACAAACATATTTACAGTCAGCTTTGGTTTTTCTCTATTTTTACCCACCATGATCAGTATCCATACAACTTTGGCATACAGTCCGTTTATGATTATGTCTTATTTTCAAAATACTTGCATACAATTAATGGGCAGAAAGGTAGAATAAGACTCTAAAATGTTTACCTTATTGGGCTGTTTCCATCAAAGGGCACAGTGATCACCTCAGCTCTGTACATGTTGCTCTCCTTGCAGGATTGTCTGCGTGCTTTTGGGGTGGAAGTCTCTAATGGGCAGGCACTTAATTCATCTGCAGAACAGGCACTTCTAGCCCTGAGCTTTTTAGGTGTAACATTTGTTGATGTTTTGGTTTTCTGCTGCCTTAAACTCCGCCTTAACTCACTCACTTCTGGACTTGATGAAATTATTACATCTAAGGTGTTTTCCACAGTAACAACCTTAGCACCTGAATCCTCTTCTCCAGTATAATTGCTAGTGTTTGAGACATCAGTCCCCTTCATTTCTGAAGCCTTCTTTCTTCTGTTTCCTTTTTTCTGAACCTTCCTAGATCTCCTGGGTTTAGTTCTATTGCTTTTAGGTTTAGAATGTGTGTATTTGTCCACATAATCTTCTGGTATCTCGCTTTCTAATCCTGTATTTAAAAGAAGGACATCTTCAGATCCTTCTTTTTCTTTTGAAGACTTTGCAGCAGCTTGCTTTTGTTTTCCAAGTGCCTTTTTAACTCCACCTTTTGTTACATCTGCTGTTGGCTGTCTAAAAGCCTTCATAAACTGATGCTTTTCTTCCAGAGTACATTTTGGCTTCAGAGAATCCGACCCTGCAGTCTCCAGTACAGCCAGCTCCAATTCTTCTTCCTCAATAACTACATTGGATTTTCTTTTCTGAGCCACCTGTTCGGTTTGCTCACTGTCCAAGAGGGGTGGGCTGCTTTCTTTTTCCCCTACACGTCCTTTCTGCTTCAAAAAAATGGAAGCTATTTTCCTAGAGCCTTTTTGCTCCTTTTGTGAGGGAGGTAATTTGGGGGGAATGGAATGAACTTGTGCAAGGACAGTCACTGTTCTGAGTGGCAGCTGTTGAGACTCCTCACACTTTTCTGGGTCACTAATACTATCACTTTTGTCCATTTCATTTGCTGTACCAGAAGTGTCCATTGCTGGCTTTGTGTCTTCTTCAACATTATTTTCTCCCTGACTTCTCAAGAAGTCCTCAAATGAGACTGTTATTATACAATTATTTACCTGGGATGTCCCAGCATCCGTACAGACCTCAAAACTGGAATCACCAATAGCAGCATCACACTCTGCTACTGTATTTGTCTTCTCTTCAGTTTCCTTTCTACACGTTTCATTCATCTGGTTTTCCGATGAAGAGCTTTCAGACAAATCAATATTTACTTTGTCCTTCCTTTTCCTTGATTTTCTTATCCTATTTTTTGGTCCATTTCTTTCACAACCAAAGTTTTTTGTGTTTTTTCTGGAGGGGACAACATTTGGGAAGTTCTCTCTTTGCAGATTATCTTCCGTTAATTCTCTTGCACATTTTTGGTCCACTAGAGTACAAGAAGCAATAAAGTCATTACTCTCTTGTTGCAGTCCTGTAGTTACTCTGCTGTCATCACTACTAATTTCTATTTCATGGTCATTCTCAGATTCTTTAATTTCTTTTGGCGTATTATTTAAATTAACTTTCTTCCCTTTTCTCTTACGCTTTAAAGATAGCTTGAAAGATGATTTACACTCTTTGTCATCAGCATCCAACAGTGTTTTATTTTCTCCAGCTCCTGCTGGGAATGCAGCATTCTCAGTTGCAGATGTCTTTTTAAAATAATCCAAGATATTGTTGGATTTTGGTGATGACAGTGCTTTATCCACTGGTTTTGCTAATGGTGAAAAATACCTGGTGATTGTTTCTACAGAAGCATCTTCCTCTCGCCGCTTCTTGCATGGCTGTAAAAGGTACAACATGAATATTAGTTTTAAAAAACTTAAGACGACTTAGAACTTTTTCAGAAGACAAAAATTCACGTAATGTGCTCAGACTGTGTATGCATCAACTTTATCTCCATGTTTTCAAAGGCCATCTAAGCTTGAAATAAAGATTCTGCTGTTTCAGATAAATAAAAACCCTATTCTGAAACCTTGCGATGGTCAAAACTGAGAGGGACCACAAGGTCTTCAGAACAGCTCTGCAGAGATTTCACAATACTGGAAGTCTGAAAGTCTGGGTCAATTCAGATAATCGACCTTGAGATGTTCCCCAGAGCGTCTGTGGAGCATTTAAGAGGGAATTCCAACATGACTTAAAAAGGTCTGATCCTACCGTAAACATCTGACATATCTTAGGAAGACACTGTACCTTTAAGAGTATTTAAAGAAAATGAACACAAGAGAATTCTTATCTCGTATAACAATTAAAAGAGCATTTACTTCTACAGCTCCAAGAAAGACTTTGGCTCATAAAGACTTTTGTAACTCCTGGTTTACTAGAAACTGAACTCCTCCGAAATCACACCCTCTGAAGCATAATACGCCTCTTCCCAATGCCCCTCGAAGGCGTTTGATGACAGCCCGGCCCATGGGGCTGCGCCCACCGTCAGCAGCGCCCGGGAGCACGGGCCGGGGGCGGGCGGCCCCTCACACCTCCCCCGGGTGCACCGGACGGGCCGTGTCAGGGGCGAACGCCAGAGGGGGCGAACGCCAGAGGGAGTGACCGCCAAAGGGGGCGAACGCCAAAGGGGAAC